>JAGKPW010000202.1:0-63084 GCA_019926035.1 Melaleuca alternifolia
TCCAGTAATTAGTTGCCACGTGTGCATAAAGCGGGACTCGCTCGTTATAAATTTCTTCTCCTATTTAGCTCAGACTTGTTCCGCACCTGTTTTCGAAAATTTTAAAAAAAAGTATGTATATTATTGCTAGTTGTGCCATATAAGATGATCGATGTCCATGTCAATAATTTTCAGCTAAAATTGGCTGGAAAGATTACATTGAATAATTGTTAATAAATTTTAAGACTAAAGTGACCCAATTAAAAGAGTTTAGAACTTAATCAGCCGCCCTAAAATAGGTTTATGACTTTTCACACAAATTTTCCCCAAGTTAATTAAATTTTTTACTTAATATTTTCTGTGTTCAATGGGTAAGAGCTCCAAATAATATTCCAGTAAGATATATCTACTAATTTTGTTCCCTCACTACGCAATGATTTTGTGACAAAAGAAGATTTTGTGACAAAAGAAGAGATTCGTGGATGGGTCACGCATGACTATAAGAATCTTGTCTCAAACTGCTATCTGGGCTTCATCTTCTTTTTTGTCTCTAGTTAATGATGTTATTTTTCTCACGTAATCACTTCACAATGCGTGTACTTCTGTTGGGTTTTGCACTTGTAGTTGGAGACCAGAAGCAATCCTCCATTCACTTTTGCTAGTTAATGCTTTTCTCACTTACCGGATTACTAAATAACTAAATACATTGATATTGATCATATCAATAATTATGTAGAGATGGGCTGTTTAACTAAATGGATTACGTCAATCCAATTGAGTGGGTTAAGAAGACGTGGAAGAATGCCGCGAGGTTTACTGATTAATGCTTTGGCTGCAGAGGATTCACGTTCAATTTGAGATTTTCCATTGTGCCGGGGCCTTCTTGTTTATCGAATAAAAATGTAGAATGAGGTTATGTCAACTTGTGATAGAGTTTTAATTTCTTGAAATAGACTTAGCTGTCACCATACGGAGGGCACTTGGGGGTAAAGGAGCTAATTTAGCCAGTTTCCTGCATGGAGGAGCAACCATATCCAAAAGTCCCTAGCTAAATCACTGGGAAGTTAGGGTTGGGGAAAGAATTAGTGGGCAGATAAAGTCAAGTTAAATCTTTTGGCTAACTTCTAGGTTAGTAGTCTTATTTCCGGGTCTTGGGTACTCTACTAGTTTGCTGATGAATGATCTGTGATGGGCATCAGAAACTTTAGGTTAGCGGTACACAGTATAATAGCTTTCATGTTCTGCACTCTTTCCCACGAGATGGCGATGGTGTTACAGTATTAGTTATCAGGTTCCATGTTTCACATATCTGAGGAAAGAGTACTGGAAGAGGGTCATTTGTGGAGCGAGTTGCATGGTAGTCGGTTGGGTGCAGCTGATGCATCTTGTGCAAACAAGGAATGAGACTTTAGATAGCCAAATTCTCGACAGTGTCCTCACAACAGAATATAAGAAGTACATTCCAGCGAAAGTTCTAGGACACCCTGTTACTAATTCCTTTATAAACTGGTTCATGGTAACTGCTAACTATGTTTTGATGATAATTTGACTCTTGGAATAACATCCTCCTATAGAAACCTGATTTTAAAGGGCGAGCCAACCTCACATTGAAACAAGCCATGCTGACAAATTATTTGGGTTCAATCTGAAGTAATCGTCCTGAAGTGATTATATGCATGGCTGTGCGAGAGTCCAATCGTCTTTTCTGGGAAGTAAATAGGCAAAGATTGATTAATGAACATGATAAAAGGAACCATTGTTCTTAACTTGCTAGTCGGATAGTGTGAAATCTAGTTTCGGTTGAATAACCTTAGGAATCTAGAACAAACTTTTATAGATTTTATCTTCCATTTTGTTCTATTGTATGTGCAGGGTCCATAACATGTGTGGCTCAGTGTCATCGTCTTCCTATCATGACTCGATATTGCAATTGAATTTTAATCATCTTAGTTATCGTTCTGTTGTGCCAGGACTATTTAAGTTCATTTTTCTTAAACCGTTTATGTCTTATTTAAAACCGTTTAATATGTGTCATATTTAAAACCGTTTGATGACATAAATTTACTTTTCTTTCCTTCTTTGCAATCTGATTATGTCAAATTTAACTTCATTTGATGGATTTGTCATTCCCAACTTTATGTCTTATTTATTTTGTGTAGTTTAAGATTTTTTATGATATAAAAAACTTGTGTCATAGTAAATGTAGTTTGATGGTGTTGCAGTGGTATTTGCTTTTTCTAGGATGAAAAAAGTTTGGGAGCGATGGAGGGAAAAACGACGTGCCGTTTCATCAGTGGAACGGCGCCGTAGCCGAAGTCGTCTTCTTCCTCCAGTAATCAATGGACCTGAAAGCGACAGTACAAATGGAGACAGCAGAGAAATGAAATCGGCAGCGTCACTTCCTTCACTCCTCTGCTCCAAAGCCTCCCTCTCTCGCTCCACTGTCCTTCCGAAGCCTCTCTCCCGCTCCAGCTTCCTCATTGGCGCCGGGATCAGCGGCCCGAACCGCGCCGCGAATCGCGAATTCAGGCTCCAAATCGGGACCTCCGGCTTCTTCACCACCACAAAGATGGCCGCTACCTTCAAGCTCGAGCAGGCTAGGGCTCCGCCCGCGCTCCCTCTTCCCACTCCTATTCTCTACAAGGCATGAGCGTGAACCCTCGATTTCATATCATTGACGTGACGTCGAAGTTTTAATGTACTTTTGGGTGGTGCTCGCAGTTTAAGATTCGGCTGTGTCAGCTCTCGGTGACAGCGGATAAGGAGAGGAACATCGCCCATGCTCGCGAGGCGATTCAGAAGGCCGTGGACAAGGGCGCTCGGCTTGTTGTCTTGCCCGTGAGTCTCTCTGCGTCGGGTTAGACTTATTGGATGTTTTGGTAAATATAGCGTGTGTTGGATGAGAAGGTTATTGAGCATGTTTGTGTAGCTGCGGAAAGTTTGGACGTGCCTCTTGATTGCAGAACAGTAACTTTATGGCTTACGAGGACGTTATATGCCTGATCAAATGCACTTTCCAAAGGCGTGCGCTAGAAGAAAGAATGGATAAGAGCAACTTGAGCGTGCACGTGTTTGTTGGGCGACTTCTGTGCCTAAGTTCTAATTGATGCTTATGCAATTGCTATGTTTTTATAGTGCAAGCTTTGCCTTTCAGTGAAATCAGCCATAATTTGCACTGGCAGTCCACGACGTCCTAAAAATGGAGGGAATGATCACGCAGTTACCTCATCATTTTGTGCACTCTGTACCAGGAAATATGGAACAGTCCTTATTCAAATGATAGCTTCCCCGTTTATGCTGAGGATATTGATGGAGGTTCATCTCCTTCGGCCGCTATGTTATCTGAAGCTACTAAGGCCTTGAAGGTTACCATAGTGGGTGGTTCTATCCCAGAAAGATGTGGTGATCAATTGTATAACACTTGTTGTGTTTTTGGTTTCGACGGAGTGCTGAAAGCCAAGCACCGCAAGCTAACTTTTCTTTCGTTAAGTGAGTATGTATGGAACATTTAGCTGCCTGAGATTTCTGGTCTAGGAGGAAGTTGGATATGATCCATCCAAAAGGTAGTTACCAGCTTTATTGGTCCTAAAGTATTTGCATGGCTGTACTATATAGAAATATAAAACATTCACTTGCATAATTGTAAACTATGTTGGATCTGGACTGTAAACCCTTGTTAGCATAAATAGATCATGCAAGATAGATGCCATTTAGGTAGTATAATTGAAGATGGATTACACATAAATGAATTACGAAATCTTTAGTCATTTTTGGAGTCTGATGCTTTGACGTCCTATGATCAAATTCTGCTGAATCTTGTATATGTTGTGGGAAACCATCTTGTTCCTGCTAGTTCCTTTTCTCTTTTTCTTTTTGTTTTCACTTCACCACAGCTTGCCATTTCAAAATTGTGGACATGCTTATGGATGCAGATACATCTTTTTGATATTGATATACCTGGGAAGATCACATTTATGGAGTCAAAGACTCTCACGGCAGGAGAAACTCCAACAATAGTGGACACAGGTAAATCATGTCCTGACATTTAATATCTTAAAACGTTCCACCGTCTGTGTCAAGACTTTACAATTTATGTTTGTACTCATTATGATTTTATATCTACTTATATTACTGGAATTGGTGAAGTCCTTCAAAGTTTGATCATGTATATCAGCATATGACAATAACTTTGAAACTTGAAGTTTTTCAGATGGAAGGTCATATAGTAAGTCATTCTCTATACATAAATCTCTTCACATTATGAGTATCCTCAAGTGCCGCATTTCATGAACTCTGTGGTGATTAGTGAAGGGTTCCCCAAAATACTAGGTAAATCATTGTGACGTGTAGGACACACTGGCGAGAGATGCCTGGAGGAGAGCTCTAATTTTACGGCACTTAATGTTTGAAGATAGATGCAATGAAGGATCCGGCTCTTATACAATGTAAGCCATAAAAGCCAAATAAAGCATAAAAGATTTAAAAAATTATCCATGTCAACATTGGTCGCACCACATAGGACGGCTGTCATTGATTGGACTACCACGTCAGTAATTTTCGACCAAATTAACTGAAAAGACTACTTTGATAATATGCTAAAAAATTTAGGATTAACTATTGGGAAACACTTAAAAGGTTTAGGAGTAAATTGACATATTTAAAATATTTAGACACATAAAGATATGAAGTTGGGATGCCATGGCAAGTTAATTCTTTCCGGATGAAAAAAGAGAAAGATTTTCCATTGAAAAAGAAAAAGAAAAAAGGGACAGACATGAAACGGAAACAAGTAAGACAAAACAAAAAGATACATGCTACTGTATTGAGAATTTTACAAATCATACCTATCAACTCTGACAATCAAATCCAGGACTAGTACGACCAATTTATTCTTTTCAAATGAAACAAGCAATCTTTCAGAGAAAACAAAAAGGATCTCAGAGTCAACAAATAATGTTGCCGAGGTCCAGGGGAATGCAGTGACCGGAGGGAGGGAGGTGATTCCAATATATTTTCCTGAAATATTTTTGGCTAATTGATTTTGAGAGAGAGAAAGAATTGATTCCAATATATTTTCCAGAAACATTTTTGGCTAGTTTGTTTCAAGATTTACTTGCCGAAAAGAAAAATTGTTTCAAGAGAGGTATGAAATCTTAATAATTTTTGGTCTTTGGAGAGAGAGAGAGAAGTGATTCCAATATATTTTCCTGAAATATTTTTTGCTAATTGATTCTAAGAGAGAAAATTGATTCTAATATATTTTCTTGAAACATTTTTGGCTAGTTTTCAAGATTTACTTGCCGAAAAGAAAATTTGTTTCGAGAAAGGTATGAAATCTTAATGATTTTTGGTCTTTGGACAATAAGCAATACTTTAGCCATTTTCCATATTTGTACAATAGGAAAATTATCCTTTCAGTCCTAAACTTATTATACGTATGTTGGTGAAATCCTAAACTTTCCAGTATTGTCAATTTAATTCTAGATCTTTCTGCGAAAGTTTGTGATTGAATTGACATCGGTGCAATAGGATTATAATCGATTGGACATTTTTATTCTCCACACTTTTCGTACATTTTGCTCGGCAACTGCCAGGAGATTGGGAGACCTGTTTGACATGACGGGGCACCAAAACATTCATATTAACAGTGATGAGGTTGTATGGGACCGGAGAGAAGTTATATGACGTAGGTGCTGCACCCATTTCATCTGTAGATCAACTGTATATCTAAAAATCCGACTTGGGCCGACTTTTATTTCGAGTCTCCTAGTCTTTCTTGAACAACCAATTAAGTTCGATTTTGATTCAAGGTGCGCCATCAATTTTGCCACTAGGGCCTTTCTCTTTTGCATGAGATGTCTCGACCCACCACAAAATAAAAGGCATGGTTGCAACCCACATTAGGAATTTGATCATGCCAACTAATATCAGTTCATCTGTTCCTGTCCAAATACCTCACCTCCTTCAAAACTCCCCCCCCCCCAAAAAAAAGAAAAGAATGTGCATACATTTTACTTTTAAGATTAGGAAAAATTAAATGGGGAGCCACGTTAACGTTGTGTAAAGCGCCATGCACCCCGAAAATGTACAAAAGAATTTGGTTATTTGCTATCGTTATAAGCATGTAGTGACTGGGACCAAAAAACCCGATTAGTTCCATAAGATTTATGAGACTCCCTTTCATTTTGTGCTGTTGGGTGATTCTACTGATACATATTGAGTTTATTAGACACGTTGGGCGAGATGGGAATTGCGGGGAATATCTAGATGGCATTGTAATATCACGCGAGGAAGGTAGAGATATGATTCATCTGTCAATGAATGAACAACGCAATTTGTTCCTAAGGATGCTGCGGTTTTATGGGTAACATAACATAAAAGGCAAGGATGCGCCACGCCAGCACATGCCAGAAATGTACAATGTAGCTCCCAAATGAGGATTGGGCCATGCATCATGCACACTTTATAAAGCCTCTCTTCCCCTGTTTGCTTCTCTCCATCAGCTTCCTCTCTCTCTCTCTCTCTCTCTCTCTCTCTCTCTCCTCATGAGAATGCACAGATTCGAGAGGGCACCCAAAGAAGAGAGGCATCTACGGGAGATGAAGAGCAGCAACCCGTCTTTCTTGTCCACAATCCTCGATGAGATCTATAGATCCATCGACGGATGCGAGCCGAAGCGAGAACCAGGGCAGAGGTTCTACAGAGAAGCGTCGTCCAAAAAGCAGAGCACTCACGGTGCTCAAATAGCGCCGCAATCCACCTTCTTTGAGGAGACGCACAAGAGCGGCCAGGCCAATCCTATGGCGAACACGAAAAGGAGTTATTTTTCGCAGGAGTTGTCTAGGAAGCCCAAGTACGAGACTGACCATGACAGCGACGGACTTTATTTTAGTTCTACTTCCATTTCTTCATATTCGAGTTTAGGCGGGTTCTCATTCTCGGACACCGAGTCCATTAGGGGCGCGAAATCGATTACTTTTGTCTTCTTGCTTTGCGCCGTTCATGCTCCCCAACTTTAACTTCCTCTCAAGGTTGGCCTCGGCGGGATCAGACTTCTTTGCGCTCTTTGGCGTCTTGCTGAAGATGGAGTTGATGAAGCTCGCCAGCCTTCGGCCGAGTGAGATCGCCTGCTGCTTCACCTTCTTCAGGTAGGCGTAGATCCGCGACGCGGTGGACCTGAAGACGCCACTCTGATCCTCTTGGCTCTCTCTATGCTTGCCGAACGGAGCGTGTTGTCGTTCCTCCCTTCTGAGACCGACTCTCATCCTCACGAGCTTGAGCCTAAATGGTAAGGTCATTTCTTAAATTTACTCTCCATTTCTAAGTTCGTAACCTTCGCAGTAGCTTCATCGATGTTATCTACCAAATAAAGACTTTTTTGATTAGATGGGAATGAATGAAGAAATACTAAGTCGTCCTATATCGAATCTGAAACTTTGGTTCTTTCCAAAATTTGTGCTACTTTATAATACATCTATTATAAAACCATGGATCATACCAATCCAACTTCTCCTTTTCAATTTTAATGAAAATGGCCCATTTAGGCTTAAGCCTGCAAGGACGAGAGTCGCTCCCAGAAAGGACGAACGACAGCACGCTCCATTTGGTGAACAGAGAGAGCCAAGAGGACCAAGGTGGCGTCTTCAGGTCCGCCGCATCACGGATCTATGCCAACCTGAAGAAGGTGAAGCAGCAGGCAATCTTACCCGGCAGGAGGCTGGTGAGCTTCATCAACTCCATCTTCAGCACAATGCCGAAGAGCGCAAAGAAGTCCAATCCCGCCGAGGCCAACCTCAAGAGGAAGTTAAAGTAGTAGTAAGGGGTACAGAGTGTAATTCTTCTTCTGTTTGATCTCGCAAAATGGAGAATTGGAGGATTTTATTTTGTCCTTAGCTTTGTTCTTTCCCTTCATCCAATTATTGCTCTCATGATCTCTATGCTCGCATTGCAATTTCATCATTCACAGATCATCACCACATTGCTGGGCTAAACGAAACTAGATTTGCATGAAAGCCCTGTCAGCAAGTAACTCCACTACGAGATTACTGTCACATTTATATGCATCATTGAGTTTTCATCTGCCTAAAGAGATCACTTTTTGGTGCGAAACAGTAAGGTGGGTACGCACAAATCGTTTGTACTAATGTTGAGTAAAAAGCAAGAAAGAGTATCCGTCTCATCCCGCTTCACTCACAACGCCTCTATACACAAATAAAGGGAAAAAATAGTTAAACCATTCTTTATTTTTTACTTTAGGATACTCTCGAATAGTTCACTGAATACCTCGTCTTCTTCTTGCCTTCTTGCTTCACTTTTCATATCTCAAGCTCAAATCATAACACAACAAAGAGATTCCATTAAAATTTATCGATAACATGAAAAGTCTGGAGTAAATATTGTAGAAATACACCGATCGGGACTTTTTGTAATATGAAAATTAATCTAGGAACGTGGCTAGGGTGCACAACTTTAGTAAATCTCAGTGATATCATCCTTTCTGCTTCTTTTTTCCTGGAAATTTTCTCGTTTCCTCTTTCCTTCCTCGAATACTTTAGAGAGAAAGAAATCGTTAACATTCAGTTCAAGAGACTTTTTGTTCGCATGTGTTCATGAGCGTCGAATTGATGGTGACCTTTTTTCCGAAATAATATTGTTTAATCGATAGAAAACGATTTTTATAAACCAAGAGGAACTAGAAATTCTATATACCAGCAGTTTTTATTCCTCCAAGAAGTTTGTTGTTAGCAATAAGAGAAGGAGGGAGACAATTGGGCCAGTTTGGGAAGGTTTGAGATTTTATTTTAATCCAAAGGACAGCTCATTAACTTTATATCCTAATTGGAAACAATCGATTATTTATATGATATTGACTATTTATTTATGTTACTACTGAAATTAGCAAGTGATGAGAAAATAATTTGTTCAATTGTAATTTTTTGAAAATTCTGCTATAGGGCGGAACGATTTGATCGATACAGTCAAATAGTTAATGGATATCGAGTAAATTATCAATTAATTACTAATTCATATATAATATTAGTTTTATATGCATGCGGTCGTCAAGTCACCAACTCCGCCAATTTAATCTGTCTTCCCCTTCTTTTAATATCTTATTCATCAGCTTTTTCTTTTCATCTTTTTAACATCTATTACATAAATAATGAACATAATGTTTTTTCATCGCGAATTTATTCTATTACTACTAAAGAAAATCGTGCATCGCAGTAGTAATCGATAATTTATGACTTGGACAAATACATCGCAATCAAAGTTAATTGAACATAAGGAGAAGAATAAAAAGAATCTAGCGACCAGAAAAACAATAAAAAAATCACCACTCATGCACAAGATTTAACATCCACTCTATTGGCGACCTTCTTCATCAAATCCTCCAGGGAAGCCACGTAATGCTCCAGCTCTTCCACTCCCACGCCATCATCAAGCTCCTCATCCCACCACATCTGATCGTGACAATTCCCAGCAGCAACTCTTCGTGTTGCAGCTTCGATCTCGACCCTTTTCGCCTCCTCGAGCTTCGACACTGCGTCCTGGTATTGCTTCTTCTGCTCGTCGAAGGAGCGGATCGGAGCAGCAGCAGCAGCCGCCTCGCTCGCTTGGTCGCCGACTCCGCCAGAGACATAACGATCGACGACGGCATCGACGGATGGGTGGCCAAAGACGAAGGGGCTGCCGTGGGGTGAGAAGGTGATGATCGCCAGCTCGGCGCCGCACAGGATGGCGAGCTCACTGGCCTTCCGGAACATGCCCTGGTGGCGCTTGGAGAATGTGACTTCGCGCGCGGCTTTGTTCTCAATGATCTTGAAGTCGACTCGACGGCGACCTAGGGTTTTCCTCTTTGCCTCCTCCGCCATGGCTTCGAGTCTTTGACTACTCTCTCACACAATAACGACAGGCTTTGCTTTTAGCTTCTGGGGTGTTTGGAGCGAGTGAGTACTGTTTAGATCGAAGGAGCACGAGCCGACAGAGCATGAAGCAAAGCTTGCGATGTATTTATAGGATGATTGTTCTAACATGTATTTGAAATACTTCCTAACAACGGAAGTATTATCTATGATTTTATCGTTTCCTTATTTATCAGAATTTATGTGATTCATTAATTCTTTGGATTATATTCTTGATTTGGAACAAGATTTCTATCTAGAAGAGTATGGCAACACTTGTTAAGCAGTTAATATTTAAAAATCTTTAGTTCAAAGATTCAACTCGTTTGTTATTAAAAATAATACTTTTTAATTAAATATGTTCCTTCCTCTATTTCTTTTCTTTCTTCCGCAGGCTGAATTAACTGGAGCCCACTGACCTGGGCTGGTCGAAGCCCACCAAGCTAGTCCCACGGTGCTCGCGCGAGGCCTACGCGCGGGGATGAATAGCGGCTGGCTTCGCGAATGGATTCAGGCAAGCTTCGCTCGGTTTTCGCCTTGATTCGTCCTACACAGAGCAAATCGAGAGCTGAAGTGGGTTGGGCTTTGTAGAGGACATCCATACGAGTCCAATGACACCAACCACAGAAGCTGAGGTGGTCGGAGGAGGGAGAATTTACTCCTCGACGGCGGCGGGCGGTGGTTCGGTGAAAATGGGGGAGAAAGGCCAACGAAATTGCTTCAATTATCCCATCCTAGCTCAAATCAATTCAATCAAATTCCTCCCCAACACTTAAATCACTCATACAAACCTATTGGAAGCATCAATTGGAAGTGGGTGTCGCCTAAGCAACAAATCAACAAACTGGGGCTCGGACGAGCTAAAAATTGGGGTAAACCGAGTTCAATCGCCAATCAATCAAAATCAGACCAAATCAAATGCATTAATGGCTAATCTAGGGTTTAAGGGTACCAAGAAAGCCAATGGAAGCATTGGTTTGAACCTTAGATCAAAGGATTGGAAGAAATCACCATTTAAAGCTTGAAAACTCTTACCCGAAAAACAAGGGGTGACCGAGCTGCAGGGGGAATTTTCGGGGGCTGCCGGCGGCGCGGTTGGCGGCTGCTCGAAGATGGTGTTACAACCTTTCCAACGGCACCAACGGCGATCCAAACGGAGCTTTGAGCTGAGAGATATCGCGCCTCAAAGTAGGCTACTCGGGGGGACCAAAAACAGAGGAAGGAGGCGTGTCCGGGAAGAGAAAGCCTCGGCGCGACCCATGGTGACCCTCCATTGGCCGACATCCCCTCCGGCCATTTCCCAAGGACGGCTGGTTCAGTCCCCGAGCTCACGGCCGGACGTTTTGCCGGCAACGGGGCCTACCGAGACGTGTCAACCATCCTCCCGTGCGGTGAGCAAAACAGGGGAGAACAGGGGAGAGAGAGAGAGCTGCGGCCATGGGCTGCTCGTGTGCGGGCTAAGCTTGGCTCGTGCGCGGGCTGTTACAAATCGGAACGATGATTCTTCCACGTAGAGGAAAAACTAACAAATAAGGTTATCGGATTAATGTCTTCGAGCGGCACATACTTTGAGATGTCGACATGTAAAAATCTTATTTCTCATCTATATTCATGTTATAGAACGATATTAAATCTATGTATAACCTCAATAAATAAGTGCATATTGGTTTTAAGGTGAAACCATGAATGAAACAATAACTTTAAAATTTCCGACATAACAATTGTACGATTTTAATAGTCTTTCATAGATTCCAAATTTAAATTGCTTTTTCTATGAAAATTCATTTCCTCAAATAAGTCAGATCACGACGTGCCTTCCTTTATTATTATTATTTTCCTAACAATTGCTACTGGCCAAAATTAATAATAATTATTATAGCGATCAAATTCTTGAATCCATAATTTTTGAAGTCTGCCCTTATTGGAAAAACTCAAAAGAAAAATTTTCCATTTTCCATTTGATGTTCCTCGAAGTGAATATTTGCTCAAGTTAGGGAAAATAAAGATGCCAATTGTTTTACTGAGTTGAGTTTATTTTCAGTCCTCAACATACATTTTTATTTTCAATTACATCCTCGAAAAACCCTTTTTCTGTTTTTCTTTTGCGGTAGTAGAATACTCTTAACTCAATAATGTTGATCACCCACTGTTCTTAATTGTCAATGTGCTAACATAAAATCATCATCTTAGGCTACAAGCTTCTATACTTTCTCGAGAAACCGGTCCCTTAATGGATTGGTAGCCCTTGGGTCGTGAGATTTTTTTAAGTTTTTATGCATATTAGACTATACTATGAATAAAAAATAATGTAAAATGCACATAATTACGAAGATTACAATCCGAAGATTGGATTTGTCAAGTGAATTTCAAATTAAAGGGGAGGAGACAAAAAAAAATGAATTCTAGATGTGGGACTCCAAGTTCTTTCAAGAAAGCCAACAACACTTCTAAGAAATCTCATCCTTGTTGTTAAAGAAGCTAATTGCCTCATGTACACCGTTTTGCTTCACCTAAAGATCCAGTGAAGGTATCATGCACAGAGGAAATACTCTCTGTTTCTAGGAAAACTATTCAGGCAAGCAGTTTGGCCTACCCAGTACGAGAAAAAATTAGGTACTTCACTGGTGCTGGAGTCCATTAATTAGTTGCCATGTGTGCAAAGCGGGACTCGCTCATTAGAAATTTCTTCTCCCTTTTAGCTCAGTCTTGTTCCCTACCTATAACCAAAAATTTTACAAAAATTATCTACGTTAGTGCTAGTCGTGCCATATAAGACGGTTGATATTCATGTCGATAATCTTCGGCCAAAATTTGATCGGAAGGATTACATTGAATAATCGTTAAAAAGTTTTAAGACTAAATTGATGCAATTGAAAAAGTTTAGAACTGAATTAGTCGCCGTAAAATAGGTTTCCTAACTTTTTGGATAATTTTTCCTCAAGTTAATAACAGTTTTTACTTAGTATTTTCTGTGTCCGATGGGTAAGAGCTCCAAATAATATAGCAGTAAGATGTATCTACTAATTTGTTCCTGCACTACGCAGTGATTTTGTGACAAAAGAAGAGATTCGTGGATAGGTCACGCATGACTATAAGAATCTTGTCTCAAACTGCTGGCCTTCTTTTTCTTCTCTCGAGTTCTAACGTTATTTTTCTCTCGTAATTAATTCACCATGAGTGTAGTTCTGTTGGGTTTTGCACTTGTAGACGGAGGTGACCTTGCATGCAGGCGACCCGTATCCTGTAGTCGAAGGCCAGGAGCAATCCTCCATTCCCGTTTTGCTAGTTAATGCTTTTCTCGCTTACTGAAAAAAATGGATTACTAAATAACTAAATAAATTGATATTGATCATATCAATAATCATCTAGAGATGGGCTGTTTAACTAGATGGGTTACGTCAATTCAATCGAGCGGGTTAAGAAGATGCCGAAGAATGTCGCGAGCTTTACTGACTAATGATTTGGCTGATGAGGATTCACATTTAGTTTGAGATTTTCTTTGTACCGAGGCCTTCTTGTTTATCGAATAAAAATGTAGAATGAGGTTATGTCAACTTGTAACAGAGTTTTAGTTTCTTGATGTAGACTTAGCGGTCGCCATACGGAGGGAACTTGGGGTGAAGGAGCTAATTTAGTCAGTTTCCTGGATGGAGGAGCAACCATATCCGATAGTGCCTAAATCACTGGGGAAGTTAGGGTTGGGGAAAGAATTAATGGGCAGATAAGCTCAAGTTAAATCTTTTAGCTGACTGCTAGGGAAGTAGTTTTATTTCCGGGTCTTGGATCCAGTACTTTTTGCCATCTTTGAGGGAATAATTCACGAGGAAACGGATTCCCTGACATTTCACGCTCACAAATAAATAAATAAAAATCCCTAATAATGGGGAACCATCGATTTTCAGATCCAATTCACGAAGGGAGTTCCGATGTAACAAAATTTTCCCGATCTTTTTTAAATTAATAAGTCTTAAGCCCTCTTAATTTTACTAAAGGGTTCAATTCATTTTCTTCCTAAAGTGAGAATTGCAAGTAGAGATCCATAGGGGCTTATAGATTAATTGGATAACGGTTATATTGGGAAACACTCGATCTTGAATTGAATCATGGAATTCTCTCCAAGAACAGCGGAACTAATTACTTTATCACAAAGTCGAATGGCCAACTTTTACCTGAACTTTCAAGTAGCAGTTTGCTGATTAATGATCTCTGATGGGCATCAGAAACTTGAGGTTACCAGCAAACAGTTCGTTAGCTTTGATGTTCTGAACTCTTTGCCACGAGATGGGGATGGCGTTACAGCATTGCCTATCAGATTCCATGTTTCCCATATTTGTGGAAAGAGTTCTGGAAGAGGGTCATTTGTGGAGCGAGTTGCATGGTCGTCGGTTGGGTGCAGCTGATGCATACTTGTGGAAACAGGGAATGAGACTTGAGATAGTGAAAATCTCGACGGTGTCCTCACAACAGAGCATACGATTGTCCATTCCAACCAAAGTTCTAGGACACCCTGTTGCTAAAGATTCCTTTATAAACTGGTTCGTGGTAACTTCTAATTATATTTTGATGACAAATTGACTCTTGGAATAACATCCTCCTACAGAAACCTAATTTCAAAGGGCGAGCCGACTTCACATTGAAACAAGCCGTGCTGACAAACTAATTGCGTTCAGTCTGAAGTAATCGTACTGAAGTGATTATGTGCATGGCTGTGCGAGAGTCCAATCGTCTTTTCTGGGAAGTAGATAGGCAAAGATGATTAATGAACACCATAAAAGGAACCATTGTGCTCTACTTGCTAGTCGGATAGTGTGAAATCTAGTTCGCTTGAACAGCCTTAGGAATCTAGAACAAACTTTGATAGATTTCCTCTTCCATTTTGTTCTATTGTATGAGGGGTCCATAGCATGTTTGGCTCAGTGTCATCATCTTCCTGTCATGACTCGATATTGCACAACACGAACATGAAGAGCACTTCTTATCCATGGGTTTATTTTATATCGTAGAATTGGGATGTCGGTTACAATTATCACTAGTATAGTTAGAAGACAAAACACACATGCCCGCGCGCGTAAAGATATGCACTTGCGCACACATCCAGAACAAGCATGTGATCCAAAATGCAAGAAAGCACGTGGCTCCCATTAGTGCAATCGTGTGCTGCTGACTCAGCCAGAGCCATGTTGTTCCCTCCTCCTATCTTTTGTTCGTTGTAGATAGCATTTCTAATAGACTACACACTTTATTGAGGAATCCCCTGCATGTGTAGGCTAGGGTCAAGGTAGAGGAAATGCTAATACAGCAGCTGATTGGACCGCCAAATCCACCGGAGAGGGTTCATTACATCCTTCATGGCTGTTAAACCCACCGTACTCTCTAGTTTCTTTGCTAATCTCTGATCTATGTCTGTTAAAGAACATTTTAGTATGAAATGCAAGGAATTTTCTTCGACCAAAAAAAAAGGTAGAGGAAATTGCAAAGAATTTGCAGATAATAAAATTTGTTTCTATATATAGCTTCTTAATAATGGAAGTGCAGATCTTCGGTAATGGACCTGAAACGTGCATTCTAATCTGTGGAATTACCTTCTTATCCAGTGTTAGCAACTCCCCTCTCTGTCAGTGCTTTCCTTTTCAAAATTAGGTCGAGGGATTCATTCTTGATCGGTTTGTCATGAGAGCTGAAAGACAGCAGTGAAAACTTAGGCAGGTTCTGGCAATCAGATGGTCCTCCATATTTTACGTGGAGAGCATAGCAAGAGTGAGAAGACTCTCTCTGAGTGGATTGCTTCTCTACAAATTGAGAGTGGCTGATCAGTTTTTCATGCAGTGGCCACAGCTGTGCAGAGACAATACCCTCAGGCCGAATTTGTCGATTGTGTTATGCAGGTGATTAAGATTTGTGTCTTGCACACGCAGAGAATCACATGTTTCAATCAAAGCAACAACTATGAGGTGGCCGCGGCCTAAGTACAGACTCATTAACTGTGTTCCTGATCGAGAATAAGGCGGGCTGAATAGGTTTTATCAGAAGGTGCCCAGCAAATGATGCATTCACGCTTCCAAGAGGATGTGTTCAGCTCGGCTCGAGTGCGTCATCACAAGAGGATTTGGTAATAATCACAACAGCGTTCAGACCGAAAGTACTTGGTTATCAACATGTGGTGTCGATATGGTGAACATTGTTCCTCTCTATATGTTTCAATTTTGCTTGCTGGTTTAGTGGTAAAATGGGGCTTGGGTAGCATTTGTTTAGATTTGATACGAATCCGATATTTGTGATTCCTTCCCCCGTTCTCTAGATGATTTCTTCATCTAATATGAGCGAAGTTCCGGTATGAACAGGTACTTTGCAGGATACTATTCTGGCGACTTTCTCTGTCTGCTGGAGCCTGGGCAGAAGATATATTGTAGATGGTCATGAATGCATATGTTTTTTTTTTCTTTTGAATGCATATGTTCTTTGTCTGATCAGCTGTAAATCCTAGAGGTTTCTTAATCATTTCTTGTTCTGAAGCCATAAAACATCATTATATTAAATAGACATATGACTTGGATAAGGCTTAAAGATCAATTGACACCTTACTTTGGCTCATCTGTTATTGTATATTCTACATCTTGTGTAGGCTTAAGTGTTTTTATTGTATATTCTAATGTTGTTTTGGAGCAACATGCTATCCCTTTTGCGTGCATATCCACCCCCTTAATCAGTGATAAACATGAATAGAAATTGTATGGACAATCTACATTCCATAAACAAATTAATCTTTTACATGTCTAGAATTATTTTGCAGAAGATTTATGAAACATGATGTTACTCTAAGAAAAGTAATTTCATCAATTTATAGTTCTTTTGATAGTTTTAAATACCCAGAGCAACTCAAAGCCGAAACCCATCACAAGAGATTAATCCAACGAAAGATAGGAAGGGGAACGAATTTGATCGATTCAAATCTGTCGATAAGAAATACAAAAATATTGTTTCAATGTGATTTCCACTTCGCCATCATGCTCATCTCCCAAAACTGCAGCCCCAAGCTTAGAGGCAAAGAATACTTGCAAAAACCAAAAGGAAACAAGAAATCTATGAAAGGAACTGATGAAATCCCAGATCATCTGAACAAAGAAAGAGGGTTATCTATGGATACCCCATTAACTAAGAATACTGCAGTTCAGCGAGAAGCGCCGCATCCAAGTCCGTGCTTATGTCCACGTCCGTCGCCAGCAGTCGGCCGTAGAAACCCAAATCACTGCACTCTCCGACTCTGTCGGCGACCAACTTCCTCAAACCCTCCAGCGACGCCACGTAATGCTCCAGCTCCTCCTCCTCCATGTCGTCCCCAACCTCCTCGTCCCACCAACGGTCCCTCTTCCCGGGCTCTGCCGCCATCGTCTCCGCTTCTCTCTTGGTCTCTTCGAGCTTCGCGACAGCGTCTTCATACCGCTTCCTGTGCGCGTCGGCTTCAGCCGTGGCAGGTCCGGTCGCCCCGCCTGAGAGGTACCGGTCTATGAGAGCATCCGGAGTGGACGGGTGGGCGAAGGCGAAGGGGTTCCCGTGGGGCGAGTAGGTGATGACGGCGACCTCCGCGCCGCAAAGGAGGGAGAGCTCGGCCGCCTTGTGGAAGAGGCCCTGGTGGCGCTTGGAGAAAGTGACCTCCCGGGCGCTCTTCTTCTCGATGAACCTGCACTCGACCCGCCGGCGCTTTGGCCCTCTCTTTGCCTCCTCCATCGTGGGTGATGATGGCCACCGGAAGAAACTCTCGATCGTCTGGTCTTCGCTTTGCTTCTTTCTCCGGCGAGTCCCAGAGAAGAGATTGAATTTCTCTATGGGATGTTTCTTTCCTCTGAGCAAGAATGTGGGGAGAGAGAGCGGATGAGATGAAGAAGAGTGGGGAAGAAGAGCTCCTGAAGAACTGGTTATGTTATGTCAACAGGCGGGGAGCGGAGCTTTCTTGAAATAGATTTCCTTCTTCTTTGTTTCCCTTTTCGTCTTTCGGGGCGAATTCTTTGTACCCGAATCCTGGTTCGTT
Organism: Melaleuca alternifolia; assembly: GCA_019926035.1. Taxonomy (NCBI): domain Eukaryota; kingdom Viridiplantae; phylum Streptophyta; class Magnoliopsida; order Myrtales; family Myrtaceae; genus Melaleuca; species Melaleuca alternifolia. Next base: position 17,908 of record JAGKPW010000202.1, read on the forward strand.
CGCCAGCGATACGAAAGGATCCGGATCCGGACGTTGTGACGTCATCGGTGTGGGTTGGCGAGCGGATGTCCTCCTGTATTTCTATATTTCGGGAAATATTATAGTTTCCTTTCTTTCGTCATCGCTATCTTTAGAGAGAAAGAGAAACGGTCAAGATTTTGTTTAACCGACTTTTTGTCCACACATGTCGAAATCTTTTTCAAGAAGGGCTCTTGAACTGCTTTATTATTATGTCTGCGCAGTTTTCTTAAAAACGCGGCTCTTATGGTGCGATTAAACTAATAAATTATGGATCAAATTATAATATATTAACTGCTTAAAGATATACTAATTATTCGATATAATTTTTTTTATAAAACAAGTTAAACGTATATGTTGACAATGATAATAATTTGTTAAACTTAACAAAAATCGAGTCACTTATTACGAAAGTTATTTGAATTATATCCACCATACATTATCAATGTGTATAAGAGATTAAAATATGCAATGTAAACGTTGGGAAAGACTTCTAAACAAATTATGAAACCGGAAAAACATAAATTAAGTGATTGAAAATGAAATGATGAGTCTAACAAGGTTTATCTTACCAAGCGTAAGATCAGTTTTCATTTCTCGAATTGCGATCGCTTGTATATCTAAAATTATAACGTTTTTTTATTTCTCCGAACTTTTGTGATTTTGTTGTTTCCATATAATATACTATCGATTTTGATGAATTTTTATTTAGAAGTGCTACAAGATTCTTATTAGGCAAATGAAGTAAATAAATTTTTGCTTGTTTTTGGTAAATAAATATTTGTTTTTTAGTTTTGACCCATTATTTCAAGAAAATAAAATTATTTACTCATTAACTATGGTTAATAAGTGTCTAAAAAAATTTACAATGTCCTCATCCGATGATTAAGTAGTCAAGAGAACAGTATTCAGTAATTGGAAAGATTTTCTGCAATTTTCTTGTTTCTATGCTAGAGAGAGAGCATGTGCATCTAAATTTGGATGAATAAGTCATTGAGCCAATGATTTCTAGCCGCACTTTGATATAAATCTCAAATTATATCGATTATAATTAGAGGATATGGGTTTTATACGGGTCATAAATGGGTTACTTAATTAATTTTAAGTATTATTAACAAATCATTTTTAATATTATTGATATTCTAATTATCTTATTTTTTAAAAATACAAATTTGATTATTTTTTCCCTTTTTTCTTTCCTTTTTTTTCCTCCATTTTCCCTCTTTCTAAGTTGGTCGTTGTTTAAGAGGCGAGGTATGAGCTTACTAGACTCTGATCACTAGAAGAGGTAAAAGCAAAAAAATGAAAAAAAAATTAATTAAAATCTCAAAAAATGTAAATTATATAAAAATTATCAAAAAATCATATTGCATAAATTTATTTTAACAATACATTTTAAAAAAAATAACCAAGAAAATTTTCCCGAACTTGGTTAAATATAAAAGTATTTTAACAATACGGGTCGGGGTCGAGGTCGGTTCGGGTCGGGTATGGGTATGGGTATGGGTATAAGTCACTATATTTACACTATATGAATATGGGTCAAAACGGGTTAAATAGATCAAATATGGTCCGACCCCTATTTGACCCGACCCAAACCCAACCCAATCCACCCGTTTGATGCCCATAATTAATATAAACATAAAAAAAATTATAACACTCAAAGTCTTAAGTTTGATCATTGTGATCCATATATCCCAAACTTTTTTAGTATATCCTAAAAGTCCTGAACTTATATCAACGTGACAAATATTTCATGATCGAACTATCATAAAAGGTACACATGCTACACATATGTATAAGTTTGATTGTGATACCAAAAAAAAGTTGGCGACATTGATGTTGTATGAGCAATTTTAGGGGTTTTGGTAACACAAAGAAAAGTTGAGGTATTTATAGTGAGTAAAATTTGAGATTTTTGTTGGTATTTGCCTTTATATTATAAAAATGATTAACATTTATTTAAAACCTCAATAAATATGCAAAAAATTTCTAACATAATAATCCTATAACTGTAATATCCTTTCATAGATTTCGAATTTAAATTGCTTTTCATATTAGCTATTATTGAAATTCATTTTCTAAATTAAGTCAAATCTCAAAGTGCCTTCCCTTATTTATTTATTTATTTATTTATTTATTTTTCAATTTCTGCATGCTCCCATGTATAAATAATCACAGATTTCCCTATTGGCCAAAGAAAAGTATTTATAACGGTCGGAATGTTGAATCCACAATAGTTGGAGTCTCTCCCCTATTTCAAAAGTCAAAAGGAAAAATTGCTCTCTTGAAGTTCGATGTTCATTCGAGCATCATGACATGTGCTTGATCAATATTTCCTTCGATCCTAAAATCGTATTTTTATTTTCAATTTTGTCCTTTAAGCACCTTCGATATATTCTTCCTCTTCTTTTGAGAGAGTTGATTTTGATTGTGCACCGTTACACATCTTTATGCTAACGTGAAATCATCGTGTTACTTGACACACTTCTATAATTTCTCGAGAAACTGGTCCCTCAATGGATAGATAGCCATCAGACCATAGAATAATGGACCTTGGTCGTTGATTAGTTTTTTTTTAAGTTCTTATATGTTGGAAGACTATACTTTATATAGAAATTAAAGTAAAATATATGTAATTACAATAGATAATGATTAAAGGCCAGTAATTTTATGGGATCGTAAAGACATTCGAATTGATCGACTCTTTGAATATTTCACCACATATTCTCAAGCAAAAATTTTAGCAATTTTTGGACGTAATGATAACGAATCTTTCCATTTCCATTTACTTTGACAGCTGTTGGGCTCCGATAATTGTTACTACTTACCACAAAGATCAAACATGACGACCACAAGTAGATAGAAAATCATATATTCATTGAATAGGCTTGTTTAACAAGTACGCTTGAGATGTTTATTAAACATGCTCAATGATAAAATATACTGTCTTTAGAATATTGATTTAGATTATTACATGAACAATATTAATGCACTGGGAATCACAAGATATCTTCAATTGATCATTTAACAGTGTTCGTGGAACATCAATTAACGAAATTTTCCCCAATGAGAGAAACGTAATGCCTCGGGATGATACATAATTAAGCAATAGCTACTTCTAGACTATAACTAATTAAAATAAAATTTCAACTGAAAAAGAAAAGAAAAAGACGTAGCACTGCCCCTAAAGTACTCCTACTCGATTCGGGTCACGAGTGGTTGACGTAATGCACCGCGATCGCTCTCCCTTCTTGCTTAGAAACCACTAGAGACTCGATCTGGCTGAAGTGGAGCATTCATTGGTCGTAACATTTTCTACTTCTTGAAGAATGCCAAGCAATCTAAGATCGGTGTCATCGTCCTCCTATCATGACTCGATATTGCTCAACACAAACATGAAGAGCACTTCTTATCCATGGGTTAATATCGTAGATAAGGGGTGTCAATTACAGTTATCACTAGTATAATTGGACAAAACACGTGCTCATACAGAACAAGCATGTGATCCTAAATGCAAGAAAGCGTGCGTCTCCCATTAGTGCAGTTGTCTGCTGCTGACTTAGCCAGTGCAGTCGGCCACCGACGAGGGCGGCGGGGGCTGGGGAGGTTGCCGCGGCCCTCGCCCGCAGCCGGTGAGGGCCGCACAAGGCCAGCCTCGCCAGATTTGGGCAGGGTAGCCTTCGCCCATGGCCGGTGACCCTCCGGAGTGGCCGGTGAGCTTCGCCGGCCACCGGAGCTCACCGACCAAGTGTATTTAAGGAAAAAAAGAAGAGAAATAAAAGAAAAAATAAATATATTGCCACATCGTCGCCGGTGAGGTCTGGTGCGCCACCTCAGCTTTTTCTGGCCAAAATCCACCGGAAGGAATTGATCAGCAAAGTTGCAAAAGGTTAATTATGACTTATTTGACATAAAAAAAGGTTTAGGACTCAATCGGCAAAATAGAAAAGGTTTAGGACTCATTTGGCAATTGTCCCAAATTTGGATGAATAAGTCATCAAGTCAATGATTTCTAGCCACAATTTGAAATAAATCTTAAATTATACCCGTTGTAATATAAATATAAAAAAATTATGTCACTAAATGACTTAAATTTGATCATTGTAATTCAAATATCCCAAACTTTTTCAATAGATCCTAAAAGCCCTGAACTTATATTAATGTGATGAATATTTCATGAATCGAACTATCATAAAAGATATACTACACATATATAAATTTAATTGTGATACAAAAAAAAAGTTGGCGATATCTATGTCACATGAGCAAGTTTAGGGGTTTTGGTAACCAAAAAAACAATTGGGGTATTTATGGTGAGTAAAATTTGAGATTTTTGTCGGTATTTACTTTTATACTAAAAATTGTTTAACATTCTATTTATAACCTCAATAAATATGCAAAAAAAATTATGACATGATCATCTTATAGCTGTAATATCCTTTCGTGAATTCAAAATTTAAATTGCTTTTCATATTAGCTATTATTGAAATTCATTTTCTAAATTAAGTATCAGATCACAAAGTGCCTTCCCTTATTTATTTTTATTTTAATTTCTGCATGCTCCCATGTAAATAATAAACACAGATTTTCCTTATTGGCCAAAGAAAATTACTTATAACGGTCAGATTGTTAAATCCACAATAGTTGGAGTCTCTCCCTACTTCAAAATTCAAAAGGAGAAATTGCTCTTTTGAAGTTTGATGTTCATTCTAGCATCATGACATGTGCTTGATCAATATTTCCTTCAATCCCTAAACTCGGATTTTTATTTTCAATTCCTTCCTCTAATCACCAAATAATATATATATATATATATATTTATTTGATTGTGCATTGTTACTCGTCTTCATGCTAATGTGGAATCATCGTGTTAGGTGACATGCTTTTATAATTTCTTGAGAAATCGGTCCCTCAATTGGTAGATAGCCATCGGACAGTAGCATAATGGACCTTGGCCATTGATTGAATTTTTTTTTTAAAGTTCTTATATGTTGGAAGACTATACTTTATATAGAAATTACAATATAACACATGTTATTATGATGAGTTATAATGTCAGTAATTTTATGGGTCATAAAGACGTTCATATCGAATGACTCTTTCGATATTTCACTATTCGTTCTCAAGCAAAAGATAATAACAATTTTTGGACGTAACGATAATGAATCTTTCCATTTCCATTTACTTTAACGGCTTTAACAGCTCTTGGGTTCCAATAATTGTTACTATAAAGATCAAACATGAGGACTACAAGTAGATAGAGAAAATCATATATTTATTGAACGAGCTTCTTTAACAAGTACGCTCGAGATATTTATTGAACATGCTCAATGACAGAATATATTATCTCGAGAATATTGGTTTGGAATATCACGTGAACAATGTTAATGCACCAGAAATCACAAAATTTCTTTGATTGATCGTTTAATAAGTGTTCGTGAAGCACTGGTTAACGAAATTTTGCTCAATGAGAAAGCGTAATGCCTAGGGATGATACAAAATTGAGCAATAGCTACTTCTAGACTATGATTAATTAAAATAAAATTTCAACTGAGAACGCAAAGGTAAAGAAGTACCACTGCCCCGAAAGTACTCCTACTTGATTCGGGTCATGAGTGGCTGGTGTAATGCAGTGCGGTCGCCCTCCTTTCTTGCTCAAAAACCACTAGCGACTCAATTTGGCCGAAGTCGAGCATTCATTGGTCGTACATTTCCTACTTCTTGAAAAAAGCCAAGCTATCTTAGATCCCAAACCCATCTTCATCGGCCGCCGGGGACTCCGCATTGTACTGTTGCACCACCAAAACTGAAGCATGCGAACTGAAATTTGACGATGCGAGGATGTCACTGATCACCCCAAGCTCTGGGTACTCACCCTACTCCGCCAGCCTGGACATGAGCGGCGATATGGACTGCTCGCTCCGCCCGATGATGTACAGCTCGAATTCGCAGTCCAATTCCCTTATGTCGATGAATTCATTCTTGATCTGTTTGCCATGAGAAGTGGAAAGACAGCATAGCTAAGACTCTCTTAAGTGGATGGCTTCTCTACAAATTAAGAGTCGCTAATCTGTCATCCATGCAATAAAATACCCAGAAAGGATAATCATATCAAGAGTCGGGTCTTACAAACGCTAAGAATCAAATTTTTAATTAGAAGCAACAATCATGAGGCTGTGGTGGCACAACAAGTACACAGACTTATTAACCGTGTTCCTGCTCAGTAATGGGGCAGGATGAACCTAAGCGCAGGTGCACAGGCAAATGATGCATTTAGTAGTTCTTGCTTTCAAGGGGATGCGTTCGGCTTGGCTCGAGTGCATCATTAGAAAAGGAAACACTAATTACCTGAATGGCGTAAAGGCTGTCAGTTCATAAATGTCAATGTTTTTTTTTTTTTGTCGATATGGTGCACATTGTGCCTCTGTATTTTTGTAGTAGTTGATTAAATTTGATCCTCGTGATCCCTTCCCCCATTCTTTAGATCATCTCTCCATCAAATCTGATAAACGAAGTTCAGGTATGAACAAGAATTTCACGGGTTATGATTTTGGCAACTATTCAACGTATGCTGGACTGGATTAATTTGTTGATGGCAAATACTTTGTAAAGGTTCGTGTATGTATATTTTCGTCTAATTAGCCATAAATCCTAGAGGTTTCTTAATATTTTCCCAATCTTTTTCCCGACATAAAAACCATAGAACTTCACAAAGTCAAATAAAAAAGGTATTTGCAAAAAACTTCAAAAAGATCTGTTGATGGTTTAAAAATTTAAAAGAATTGGCGGTGGCTGAGGGGAGAATTGCAATTTTATTTATGGCAGTGACGGATATTTTCGAAATAGGATTTGTAAAGAAAATTAAAACTCTTTATCTGGTAAAAAAATAAAAAATTTGATTTTTTCCTTCATTGACTAAAATAATAATAAACTCTTTATCTTGTCATTCCAATATCCACAAACATGTTGCGTTCCAAAATCTGACCTTATTAACGTGTGTTTAAACTATTTTTTTGCCTTGTTGGAAATGAATTTTCGTAATCATGTCAAATTGTGTCAATCAAAAATAAATTTTTTAAGATATGCTATGACGTTCTTATTTATTATACGCATAGTAATATGTGTCATCTTTGGATTTGCCAACCCACAAAAAAAAATTGCTCATATGAAATCAAAACCGATGGGTTACTCTTGCAATTGGATTTTAATCATCTTAGTTATCGTTCCGTTGTGCTAGGACTATTTAAGTTTATTTTTTTTAGCTTGCGATAATTAATGAAAAATGGGAAAAAAAAGCTACACAACATCTATTATTTAAAACCGTTTGATGACATAAATTTACTTTTCTTTCCTTCTTTGTAATCTGATTATGTCAAATTTAACTTCATCTGATGGATTTGTCTTTCCCAACTTTATGTCTTATTATTTTTTGTAGTTTAAGATTTTTTATGATATAAAAAACTTGTGTCATAGTAAATGTAGTTTGATGGTGTTTCAGTGGTATTTGCTTTTTCTAGGATGAAAAAAGTTTGGGAGCGATGGAGGGAAGAACGACGTGGAACGACGCCGTACCCGAAGTCGTCTTCTTCCTCTAGTAATCAATGGACCTGAAAGCGAGAGTACAAAGGGAGGCAGTAGAGAAATGAAATCGGCAGCATCACTTCCTTCACTCCTCTGCTCCAAAGCCTCCCTCTCTCGCTCCACTGTCCTTCCGAAGCCTCTCTCCCGCTCCAGCTTCCTCATTGGCGCCGGGATCAGCGGCCCGAACCGCACCGCGAATCGCGAATTCAGGCTCCGAATTGGGACCTCCGGCTTCTTCACCACCACAAAGATGGCCGCTACCTTCAAGCCCGAGCAGGCTAGGGCTCCGCCCGCGCTCCCTCTTCCCACTCCTATTCTCTCCAAGGCATGAGCTTGAACCCCAGATTTCATATCATTGACGTGACATTGAAATTTTACAAACTACTTTGATAATATACTAAAAATTTTAGAATTAAATATTGGGAAACACTTAAAAGGTTTAGGAATAAATTCACATATTTAAAATATTTAGACACAAGAAGATAAGAAGTTGGATGCCATGGCAAGTTAATTCTTTCCAAATGAAAAAAGAGCAAGATTTTCCATTGAAAAAAAGAAAATGGGGACAGACATGAAACGGAAACAAGTAAGACAAAACAAAAAGATACATGCTACTATACTGAGAATTTTACAAATCACACCTATCAACTCTGGCAATCAAATCCATGACTAGTACAACCAATTTATGCTTTTCAAATGAAACAACCAATCTTTCAGAGAAAACAAAAAGGAACCAGGTTAAAAGGCCTCCCCCATTCTTGCAATAAATAATGTTGCCAATGTCCAGGGGAATGCAGTGACCGGAGGGAGGGAGGGAGGGGATTCCAATATATTTTCCTGAAACATTTTTTGCTAGTTTGTTCAATATTTACTTGCCGAAAAGAAAAATTGTTTCAAGAAAGGTATGGAATCTTAATGATTTTTTGTCTTTGGAGAGGGAGAGAGAGAGAAGTGATTCCAATATATTTTCCTGATATCTTTTTCGCTAATTGATTCTGAGAGAGAGAGAGAGAGAGAGAGAGAGAGAGAGAGAGAGAGAAAGAATTAATTCTAATATATTTTCCTGAAACATTTTTGGCTAGTTTGTTTCAAGATTTACTTGCCGAAAAGAAAATTTGATTCAAGAAAGGTATGAAATCTTAATGATTTTTGGTCTTTGGACAATGAGCAATACTTTAGCCATTTTCCATATTCGTACACTAGGAAAATGACCCTTTCAGTCCTAAACTTATTATACGTATGTCAGTGAAATCCTAAACTTTTCAGTATTGTCAATAAAATTCTAGATCTTTCCGCGAAAGTTTATGATTGAATTGACATTGGTGCAATATGATTATAATCGATTGGACATTTCTATCCTCCACACTTTTCGTACATTTTTCTCGGCCATCGCCAGGAGATTAGGAGACCTGTTTGACATGACAAGGCACCAAAACATTCATATTAACAGTGATGAGGTTGTATGGGTCCGGAGAGAAGTTATATGACATAGGTGCTGCACCCATTTCATCTGTAGATCAACTGTATATCTGAAAATCTGACTTGGGTCGACTTTTATTTCGAGTCTCGTAGGGTTTCTTGAACAACCAATTAAGTTCGATTTCGATTCAAGGTGCACCATCAATTTTGCCACTCGGGCCTTTATCTTTTGCATGAGATGTACCGACCCACCACGAAATAAAAGGCATGGTTGCAATCCACATTAGGAATTTGATCATGCCAACTAATATCATTTCATCTGTCCCTTTCCAAATACCTCACCTCCTTCAAAGCTCCCACCCCCCCCCAAAAAAAAGAATGTGCATAAATTTTACTTTTAAGATTAGAAAAAATTAAATAGGGAGGCACGTTAACGTTGCGTAAAGCGCCATGCACCCCGAAAATGTACAAAAGAATTTGGTTATTTGCTATTGTTACAAGCATGCAGTGATTGGGACCAAAGAACTCGATTAGTTCCACAAGATCTATGAGACTCCCTTTCACTTCGTGTTGCTGGGTGATTCTACTGACCCATATTGAGTTAATTAGACACGTTGGGCGAGATGGGAATCGCAGGGAATATCTAGATGGTCGAAGATCGATCCACATTGCACTAAAAAAAAGGGCTATAGTTTTCTCCACATTCATGTGAGATGAAGAACAGTACTTTCAATCAAACCCATCGTTGTTGAAATACAAACTGATCGATATACCGGTCAAGGGAAGCTTGGGATAAAACGATGACATTGTAATATAACCAAGGAAGGTAAAGCTATAATTCATCTATCAATGAATGAACCAGGCAATTTGTTCCTAAGTATGCTGCGGTTTTATGGCTAACATAACATAAAAGGCAAGGATGTGCCACGCCAGCACATGCCAAAACTGTACACTACAGCTCCCAAATGAGGATTGGGCCATGCATCATGCACGATTTATAAAGCCTTTATTCCCCCGTTCGCTTCTCTCCATCAGCTTCCTCTTTCTCTTTCTCTCTCTCTCTCTCTCTCTCTCTCTCTCTCTCTCTCTCTCTCTTCGTGAGAATGCTCGGATTTGAGAGGGCACCCAAAGAAGAGAGGCATCTAAGGGAGATGAAGAGCAACAGCCCGTCTTTCTCGTCCACAATCCTCGACAAGATCTATAGATCCATCGACTGATGTGACCCAAAGCGAGAACCAGAGTAGAGGTTCTACAAAGGAGTTTCGTCCAAGAATTAGAGCGCTCACAGTGCTCAAATAGCGCCGCAATCGACCTTTTTTGTGGAGACGCGCAGGAGTGGCCAGGCCAATCCCATTGCGAACGCGAAAAGGAGTTATTTTTCATAGGAGTTGCCCAGGAAGCCCAAGTACGAGACTGACCACGACAATGATGGACTTTATTTTAGTTCTACTCCCATTTCTTCAGATTCGAGATCAGGCGAGTTCTCATTCTCGGACACCGAGTTAGTCTGGGGCGCGAAATCGACTACTTTTGTCTTCTTGCTTCGTGCCATTCAGGCTCAAGCTCGAAAGGACGAGAGTCGCTCCCAGAAAGGACGAATGGCAGCATGCTCCGTTTGGCGAACAAAGAGAGAGCCAAGAGGACCAGGGTGGCATCTTCAGGTCTACCGCGTCGCGGATCTATGCCAACTTGAAGAAGGTGAAGCAGCAAGCGGTCTCACCCAGCGGGAGGCTGGTGAGCTTCATCAACTCCATCTTCAGCACGACGCCGAAGAGTGCAAAGAAGTCCTAACCCGCCAAGGCCAACCTCAAGAGGATGTTAAAGTCGGGGCAAGCTTCCTCTTCTACTTTTGCTTTTTCCATTGTTTCTTTGCTCCCGAGGCCGTGCCTGAGCAAGCGCTCACCCTCGACGTGAGAGCGGCTTCGTAGCGAGGGCAAGAGGACGGTCTGTTTCTACCCGGTGAGCATCATCTCGACGAGGATTGTAAACCCTGCGCCCACAAATGCCTGCAACAAGAAAGAGGAGAAAAACAGAGCAGATTTGTTTCTCTCTTAATGCCAACAGCTTGGCGAATTGGGAAATCTCAGCCTAGAAAAATTGACCAAGATTATAGTGTAAATCTGAAAGATCTGCTGATGGAAAAGAGCAGGCGATTCGAAGAGAATGCGAGAGAGTTGCTGAGAGATTATGATGAGAATCAGAATAAGGGTTTTGAGTTGAAGGGTCAATGCAAAAAAAGAAATAGATGAAGAAAAAGACGACGACGACAATGGTGGGGCGAGTTGTTTGAGCTCAGATATATTTGAGCTCGATCATCTCGCAACGATTAATGATAAGTACAATGCAGAGCTTCATGTGTATGAGACAACCAAGTCAGCAGCAGTAGTAGGGTTTTATGGCTAACATAACATAAAAGGCAAGGTTGTGCCATGCCAGCACATGCCAAACCTGTACACTACACCTCCAAATGAGGATTGGGCCATGCATCATGCACGCTTTATAAAGCCTCTATTCCCCCATTCGCTTCTCTCCATTAGCTTCTTCTCTCTCTCTCTCTCTCTCTCTCTCTCTCTCTCTCTCTCTCTGTGTGAGAATGTACAAATTCGAGAGAGCACCCAAAGAAGAGAGGCATCTACGAGAGATGAAGAGCAGCAGCCCGTCTTTGTTGTCCACAATCCTCGACAAGATCTATAGATCCATCGACGGATGCGAGCCAAAGTGAGAACCAGAGCAAAGGTTCTACAGAGAAGCGTCGTCCAAGAAGCAGAGCGCTCGCGGCACTCAAATAGCACCACAATCGACCTTCTTTGTGGAGATGCACAGGAGCGGCCAGGCCAATCCCATGGCAGACACGAAAAGGAGTTATTTTTCACAGGAGTTGCCCAAGAAGCCTAGGTGCGAGACTTACTACGATAGCGAGGGTCTTTATTTTAGTTCTACTTCCATTTCTTAAGATTCGAGATCAGGCGGGTTCTCGTTCTCGGACACCGAGTCCGTCAGGGGCACGAAATCAACTACTTTTGTCTTCTTGCTTTGCGCCTTTCAGGCTCAAGGCCGTGAGGACGAGAGTCGCTCCCAGAAGGGACGAACGACAGCACGCTCCGTTTGGCAAACAGAGAGAGAACCAAGAGGACTAGGGTGGCGTCTTCAGGTCTGCCGCATCACGGATCTACGCCAACCTAAAGAAGGTGAAGCAACAGGTGGTCTCACCCGGCGAGAGGCTGGTGAGCTTCATCAACTCCATCTTCAGCATGACGTCGAAGAGCGCAAAGAAGTCTGATCCCACCGAGGCCAACCTCGAGAGGAAGTTAAAGTCGGGGCAAGCTTCCTCTTCCGCTTTTGCTTTTTCCATTGTTTATTTGATCCTGAGGTCGTGCCTGAGCAAGCGCTCGCCCTCGACGTGAGAGCGACTCTGCATTGAGGCCAAGAGGCGGTCTGTTTCTACTCGGTGAGCATCATCGTCGACCAGGATTGTAGACCCTGCGGCCACAAATGCCTACATCAAGAAGGAGGAGAAAAACAGAGCAACTCTGTTTCTTTCTCAATGCCAACAGCTTGGCGAATTGGGAAATCTCAGCCTAGAAAAAATCGACCAAGATTGTAGTGTAAATCTGAAAGATCTGCTGATGGAGAAGAGCAGGCGATTCAAAGAGAATGCGAGAGAGTTACTGAGAGATTATCGTGAGAATCAGAAGAAGGGTTTTGAGTTGAAGGGTCAATGCAACAAAGAAGTAGAGGAAGAAGAAGAAGACGACGACGATGGTGGGGCGAGTTGTTCAAGCTCAGATCTATTCGAGCTAGATCATCTCGCAACGATTAATGATAAGTACAATGCAGAGCTTCCTGTATATGAGACAACCAAGTCAGCAGTAGTGAGGGGTACAGAGTGTAATTCTTCTGTTTGATCTCGCAAAATGGAGAATTGGAGGATTTTATTTTGTCCTTAGCTTTGTTCTTTCCCTTCATCCAATTATCACTCTCATGATCTCTCTGCTCGCATTGCGATTTCATCATTCACAGATCATCACCACATTGCTGGGCTAAACGAAACCATATTGCAGAAAGCCCTGTCAGTAAGTAACTCCACCGCGAGATTACCGTCGCATTTATGCATCATTGAGTTTTCATCTGCCTAAAGAGATCACTTTTTTGTGCGAAACAGTAAGGTGGGTACACACAAATCTTGGACGAGCGGAAGTGTCGGAGACAGGAGGCGACAAAGATAATGCATTTCGCAGATGATGATTATGCAGCTGCCAACAGGCCAAGATTTGTGGTCCCAACAAAATAGGATCAAGTAAAATCCAAATTAGATGCGAGTTCCGATGTTTCCTTCCCCGGCTGAGTTAGGTTGCGAACTAAAATAATAGGTTGACCAACTTGTGCTACACTAACAGCCTAATAGAGACCATGCAGAATTTCACGCAAAAAATGTTCTATACTCTTTCGAGGCTTAACAAGAAATTCTTATCACAGGTTGAGTAAAAATAAAGAAAGAGTATCCGTCTCATCTCGCTTTACTCAAGGCGCCTCTATACACAAACAAAGGAAAAAAATAGATAAACTATTATTTATTTTTTACTTTAGGAAACTCTCAAATAGTTCACTGAATACCTCGTCTTCTTGCCTTCTTGCTTCACTTTTCATATCACATGCTCAAATCATAACACAACAAAGAGATTCCATTAAAATTTATAGATAACATGAAAAGTCCGAAGTAAATATTGTAGAAATGCACCGGTCAGGACTTTTTATAATATGAAAATTAATTTAGGAACGTGACTAGCGTGCACTACTTGTTGGAATAAATATAGATAAAGATCTATATGTCTCGATTATCCATGAATGAGCAAATCCTTTCTTAATCGAGACTGTATGCGGAAACGTGAAGAAATTTACCTACCTCCAGCCATTGATGAAATTCGATGAAGAACCTGTGACTCCAAAAGTGTCGAACGTTCAGAGATCGGAATTTATAGTCAATCCCCTCTAGAAAACAGATGGTGTGTTTTCTTAAGCATTGATGGTTTGGTTTAGAAGAACCCTATTTATAACTCACGTTCGCACCCCTTCGCGTGACTTCTCCAATCAATAAGATAATTAGGGTATCGAATAATTATCACAAAATATTGTGGATAATATTCGTTAAGGAATTAAAACGGGAAACAAATAAATGTGGGGTCATAATAATATATCTATAACATAATAATATATTTTTAACACTACTTTGGTAAATCTCAGTGATATCATCCTTTATGCTTCTTTTTTCCTGGAGATTTTCTCGTTTCCTCTTTCCTTCCTCGAATACTTTAGAGAGAAAGAAATCGTTAACATTCAGTTCAAGAGACTTTTTGTTCGCATGTGTTCATGAGTGTCGAATTGATGGTGACCTTTTTTCTGAAATAATATTGTTTAATCGATACAAAACGATTTTTATAAACCAAGAGGAGCTAGAAATTCTATATACCAACAGTTTTTATTCCTAATAGGAATAAGAGAATGAGGGAGACAAATCTACTTAACTTATTGGGCCAGTTTGGGAAGGTTCGAGATTTTATTTTAATCCAACGGAGAGCTCATTAACTTTATATCCTAATAGGAAACAATCGATGATTTAGATGATATTGACTATTTATTTATGTTACTACTGAAATTAGCAAGTGATGAGAAAATAATTTGTTCGATTGTAATTTTTTGAAAATTCTGCTATAGGGCGGAACAATTTGATCGATACAGTCAAATAGTCAATCGATATCGAGTCAATTATCAATTAATTACTAATTCATAGATAATATTAGTTTTATACGCATGCGGTTGTCAAGTCACCAACTCCGCCAATTTAATTTTTTCTTCCCCTTCTTTTAATACCTTATTCATCACCTTTTTTTTGTCTTTTTAACATTTACTACATATATATATATATATATATATATATATATACACGTATAGCGTGAACATAATGTTTTTTCATCACGAGTTTATTCTGTTACTACTAAAGAAAATCGTGCATCACAGTAGTAATCAATAATTTATGACTTGGACTAATACATCGCGATCAAAGTTAATTGAACATAAGGAGAAAAATAAAAAGAATTTAGTGACCAGAAAAACAATCAAAGAATCATTATTCATGCACAAGAGTTATTATCGACTTTATCGGCGACCTTCTTCATCAAATCCTCCAGGGAAGCCACGTAATGCTCCAACTCTTCCGCTCCCATGCCATCATCAAGCTCGTCATCCCACCACATCTGATCGTGACTATTCCCAGCAGCAACTGTTCTAGTTGCAGCTTTGATCTCGACCCTTTTCTCCTCTTCGAGCTTCGACACCGCGTCTTGGTACTGCTTCTTCTGCTCATCGTGGGAGCGGATCAGAGCAGCAGCAGCCGCCTCGCTAGATTGGTCACCGACTTCGCCAGAGACGTAACGGTCGACAACGGCATCGACGGACGGGTGGCCGAAGATGAAGGGGTTGCCGTGGGGCGAGAAGGTGATGATCGCCAGCTCGGCGCCGCACAGGATGGCGAGCTCGCTGGCCTTCCGGAACATGCCCTGGCGGCGCTTGGAGAATGTGACCTCGCGCGCAGCTTTGTTCTCGATGATCTTGCACTCGATTCGACGGCGGCCTAGGGTTTTCCTCTTTGCCTCCGCCATGGCCTCGAGTCTTTAACTACTTTCTCTCACACAGTAACGACAGGCTTTCGAGGTATTTGGAGCGAGTAAGTATTGTCGAGATCGAAAGAGCAAGAGTCGACAAAATATGAAGAAAAGCTTGCGGTGTATTTATAGGATGATTGGTTCTAGCATGTGTCTGAAATACTTCCTAACAACGAAAGTATCAATTTCCCAAACTAGGATCATACGTATTATCTATGATTCTAGCGTTTCCTTCTTTGTCTGAATTTATGTGATTCGTTGATTTTTTGGATTATATTCTTGATTTAGAACAAGATTTCAATTTAGAACATTATGGAGACACTTGTTAAGCAATTAATATAAGGAAAACTTATATTTCCGACTCGTTTATTATAAAAAAGGAATATTTTTTAATAAAATATATTCCATAATTGGCTGAAAGTGTAGTATTCACATTAGAAATCTACGTAGTTATTAGGACAATATTCAATGAATGGCCGAGGTTTTCTACGATTTTCGAGAATAATCGGAACGATGATGCTTCCACGAAGAGAAAGAATTAACGAAGTTATCAGGTCAGTGACTTCGAACAGCACACACTTTGAGATGTCGACCTGTAAAATCTTATTTCTCATCTATGTTCATATTATAAGACAATATTAGAACTATATATATCCTCAACAGATACGTAGATTGGTTTTAAGGTGAAATCATGGATAAAATGATAACTTTAATAGGTTTCCTAACAATTTCTCCTTGGGCCTATGGAAAGCGCCTTTTTTTTTTGCTAGCGCCAAGTAAACAATAAAACGGAGATTTTTCTATGGGCCAAAAAAAAATAATTATGACGATCAAATTCTTGAATCCATAAATTTTTGGAGTCTGCCCTTATTGGAAAAATTTGAAAGAAACATTTTCTCTTTGAAGTCTGATATTCCTTGAAGTGAATATTGCTCAAGTTTAGGGGAAATAGAGATGCCAATTGTTTTTCCGAGTTGAGTTTTTTTTCGGTCCTCAACATACATTTTTATTTTGAATTACATCCTGGAAAGACCCTTTTTAAATTTTCTTTTGCAGTAGTAGGATACTCTAACTCAATCAATTTGCAATGTTGATCACCCACTGTTCTTAATTGTCAATGTGCTAACATAAAATCGCCATCTTAGGTGACACGCTTCTATACTTTCTCAAGAAATCGATCCCTTAATGGATTGGTAGACCTTGGGTCACAAAATAACAGACTTAGGTTGTTCATTGAAATTTCTTTAAGTTCTTATGCATGTTAGCCTCCACTATGAATAAAAAATAATGTAAGATGCACGTAATTACAACGATTACAGCCAAAGATTGTGGATTTCAAATTAAAACCCGGGGGGACAAAAAAAGAATTCTAGATGTGGGGCTACAAGTTCTTTCAAGAAAGCCAACAACACTCTAAAGAAATCTCATTCTTGTTGTTAAAGAAGCTAATTGCCTCATGTACACCGTTTTGCTTCGTCTAAAGATCCAGTGAAGGTATCACACATAGAGGAAATACTCTTTGTTTCTAGGAAAACTTTTTAGGCAAGCAGTTTTGCCTGTCCAGTAACGAGAAAAATATTATGTACTTCACCGGTGCCAGAGTTCAGTAATTAGTTGCCACGTGTGCATAAAGCGGGACTCGCTCGTTATAAATTTCTTCTCCGATTTAGCTCAGACTTGTTCTGCACCTGTTTTCAAAAATTTTTTTAAAAAAGTATGTATATTAGTGTTACTCATGTCATATAAGACGATCGATGTCCATGTCAATAATCTTCAGCTAAAATTGGCCGGAAAGATTACATTGAATAATCGTTAATAAAATTTAAGACTAAATTGACGCAATTAAAAGAGTTTAGAACTTAATTAGCCGCCCTAAAATAGGTTTATGACTTTTCACACAAATTTTCCCCAAGTTAATTAAATTTTTTACTTAATATTTTCTGTGTTCAATGTGTAAGAGCTCCAAATAATATTCCAGTAAGATAATATTCCAGTAAGATATTTTCTGTGTTCAATGATTTTGTGACAAAAGAAGAGATTCGTGGATGGGTCACGCATGACTATAAGAATCTTGTCTCAAACTGCTATTTGGGCTTCATCTTCTTTTTTGTCTCAAGTTAATGATGTTATTTTTCTTACGTAATCACTTCACAATGCGTGTACTTCTGTTGGGTTTTGCACTTGTAGTTGGAGACCAGGAGCAATCCTCCATTCCCGTTTTGCTAGTTAATGCTTTTCTCACTTACCGAAACAATGGATTACTAAATAACTAAATACATTGATATTGATCATATCACTAATTATGTAGAGATGGGCTGCTTAACTAAATGGATTACGTCAACATAATTGAGCGGGTTAAGAAGACATGGAAGAATGCCGCGAGGTTTACTGATTAATGCTTTGGCTGCTGAGGATTCACATTCAATTTGAGATTTTCCATTGTGTCGAGGCCTTCTTGTTTATTGAATAAAAATGTAGAATTAGGTTATGTCAACTTGTAATAGAGTTTTAATTTCTTGAAGTAGAAATACAAAAAAGTGTTTTTGTTAAAAAAATTGTTCCCTGGAACGGAAACGTTGCCAAACGCGCCCTTAGTTGTCACCATACGGAGGGCACTTGGGGGTAAAGGAGCTAATTTACCCAGTTTCCTGCATGGAGGAGCAACCATATCCAAGAGTCCCTAAATCACTGGGGAAGTTAGGGTTGGGGAAAGAATTAGTGGGCAGACAAGGTCAAGTTAAATCTTTTGGCTAACTTCTAGGTTTGTAGCCTTATTTCCGGGTCTTGGGTACTCCACTAGTTTTCTGATGAATGATCTGTGATGAGCATCAGAAACTTTAGGTTACCGGTACACTGTTTGATAGCTTTGATGTTCTGAACTCTTCTCCACGAGATGGTGACGGTGTTACAGTATTACTTATCAAATTCCATGTTTCCCATATTTGTGGAAAGAGTACTGGAAGAGGGTCATTTTTGGAGCGAGTTGCATGGTTTTCGGTTGGGTGCGGCTGGTGCATACTTGTGGAAACAAGATGAGACTTTAGATAGTGAAAAACTCGACAGATCCTCGCGACAGAGCATAAGATAGTACATTCCAACCAAAGCTCTAGGATACCCTGTTGCTAAATATTCCTTTGTAAACTGGTTTATGGTAACTGCTAATTATGTTTTGATGACAATTTGACTGTTGGAATAACATCCTCCTATAGAAACCTGATTTTAAAGGGCGAGCCGACCTCACATTGAAACAAGCCATGCTGACAAATTAATTGGGTTCAGTCTGAAGAAATCGTACTGAAGTGACTATTTGCATGGCTGTGCAAGAGTCCAATCGTCTTTTCTGGGAAGTAGATAGGCAAAGATTGATTGATGAACAAGATAAAAGGAACCATTGTGCTCTACTTGCTAGTGGGATAGTGTGAAATCTAGTTTCGCTTGAACAACCTTAGGAATCTAGAACAAGCTTCGATAGATTTCATCTTCCATTTTGTTCTATTGTATATGCAGGGTCCATAGCATGTGTGGCTCAGTGTCATCATCTTCCTGTCATGACTCGATATAGCTCAACACAGACATGAAGAGCACTTCTTATCCATGGGTTCATTTTATATCGTGGATTTGGGGTGTCGATTACAGTTATCGCTAGTATAGTTGGACAAAACACATGCGTGTGCGCACGCATACAGAACAAGGATATGATCCTAAATGCAAGAAAGCATGTGGCTCCCATTAGTGCAATCTTGAAAAACTTAGGCAGGTTCGGGGAATCAGATGGTCCTCCATATTTTACGTGGAGAGCATAGCCAGAGTGAGAAGACTCTATAAGTGGATTGCTTCTCTACAAATTCAGAGTGGCTGATCAGTTTTTGGTGCAGTGGCCACAGCTGTGCAGTAAAAGTACCCTCAGGCCGAATTTGTCGGTTGTGTTATGCAGGTGATAAAGATTTGTGTCTTGCACACGCAGAGAATTACATGTTTCATTGAAAGCAACGACAATGAGGTGGCCGCGGCCTAAGTACACAGACCCATTAAAGGTGTTCCCTATCGGGAATAAGGCGGGCTGAATAGGTTTTATCAGAAGGTGCCCAGCAAATGATGCATTCGGTAGTTCTCGCTTCCAAGTGGATGTGTTCGGCTCGGCTTGAGTGCGTGTCATTACAGGAGGATTTGGTAATCACAACAGCGTACAGGCCGTAAGTATTTGGTTATCAACATGTGGTGTCAATATGGTGAAATTTGTTCCTCTCTACATGTTTCGAATTTGCTGGTTCAGTTAATTGAAAATGTTTTTCTTTATAGAAATATTTATGCTTTAATTATCATTAGTAACGAAAACACTTTTGATTAAATCATTGTTTTAGCAATACTAATTAAGAAAACTACTTTTCGCAAATTTTGATTTTGCATGAAAAAAAGGACCATGAGAGAATAAGCAAATTACTCATGGCGGTTGAAAAATCTTACATCTTGTGTAGGCTTAAGTGTTTTTCTTGTATATTCTAATGTTGTTTCGGTTTCAGAGCAACGTGCCATCCCTTTTGTTTGCAAATCCACCCCCTTAATCAGTGACAAACATGAATAGAAATTGTATAGATAATTTACATTTCATAAACAAATTAATCTTTTACGTGTCTAGAATTATTTTACAGAAGATTTATGAAACACGATGTTATTCTAAAAAAAAGTCAATTTCATCAATCTATAGTTCTTTTGATAGTTTTAAATACACAGACTGATTCAAAGTCGAAACCCATCACAAAAGATTAATCCAACAAAAGAAAGAAAGAAAGGGAAATGAATTCGATCAAGTTCAAATCTGTCGATAAGAAATACAAAAATATTGTTTCAATGTGATTTCCAGTTCGCCATCATGCTCATCTCCCAAAACTTCAGCCCCAAGCTTAGAGGCAAAGAATACTTGCAAAAACCAAAAGGAAACAAGAAATTTACAAAGGAACTGATGAAATCCCAGATCATCTGAACAAAGAAAGATGGTTATCTATGGAGACGCCGTTAACTAAGAATACTGCAGTTCGGCGAGAAGCGCCGCATCCAAGTCCGTGCTTATGTCCACGTCCGTCGCCAGCAGTCGGCCGTAGAAACCCAGATCACCGCACTCTCCGACTCTGTCGGCGACCAACTTCCTCAAACCCTCCAGCGACGCCACGTAACGCTCCAGCTCCTCCTCCTCCATGTCGTCCCCGACCTCCTCGTCCCACCACCGGTCCCTCTTCCCGGGATCTGCTGCCATCGTCTCCGCTTTTCTCTTGGCCTCTTCGAGCTTCGCAACGGCGTCTTCGTACCGCTCCCTGTGCGCGTCGGCCTCAGCCACGGCGGGTCCGGTCGCCTCGCCCGAGAGGTACCGGTCGATGAGGGCGTCCGGGGTGGATGGGTGGGCGAAGGCGAAGGGGTTCCCGTGGGGCGAGTAGGTGATGACGGCGACCTCCGCGCCGCAAAGGAGGGAGAGCTCGGCCGCCTTGCGGAAGAGGCCCTGGTGGCGCTTGGAGAAAGTGACCTCCCGGGCGCTCTCTTTCTCGATGAACCTGCACTCAACCCGCCGGCGCTTTGGCCCTCTCTTTGCCTCCTCCATTGTGGGTGATGATGGCCACCGGATACTCTTTCAGCGTCTGGTCTTCGCTTTGCTTCTTTCTCCGGCGAGTCCCAGAGAAGAGATTGAATTTCTCTATGGGATGTTTCTTTCCTCTGAGCGAGAACGTGGGGAGAGAGAGCGGATGAGATGAAGAAGAGTGGGGAAGAAGAGCTCCTGAAGAAGAACTGGTTATGTCAACAGGCGGCGAGCCGAGCTTTCTTGAAATAGATTTCCTTCTTTCTTGTTACCCTTTTCGTCTTTCGGGGCGAATACTTTGTACCCGAATCTTGGTTCGCCAGCGATACGAAAGGATCCGGATCCGGATCCGGACGCTGTGACGTCATCGGTGTGGGTTGATGAGCAGGTGTCCTTCTGTATTTCTATATTTCGGGAAATATTTCTTACGTCATCGCAATCTTTAGAGAGAGAAACTGTTGAGATTATATTTAACCGACTTAATGTCCGCACGTGCGAAATCTTTATCAAGAAGGGCTCTCGAACTGCTTTGTTGTCTGCGCAGTTTTCTTTTGAAAACGCCGCTCTTTTTGTGCGATTAAATTAATGAATTATGGATGAATTATAATATATTAACTGTTTAAAGACACACTAATTATTCTATATAATTTTTTATTTATAAAACAAGTCAAACGTATATGTTGACAATGATAATAATTCATTAAACTTAAATTAAAATCGAGTCACTTGTTACGAAAGTTATTTAAATTATAAGCACCATGCATTATCGATGTGTATAAGAGATCAAAGTATGCCATGTAAACATTGGGAAAGACTTCCGAACAAATTTTGAAACCGGAAAAACATTAATTAAGTGATCAAAAAAGAAATGATGAGTCTAGCAAGGTTTATCCTAATAAGTGAAATTGCGATCACTTGTATATATAAAATTATAATGTTTTCTTACTTGTTCAAACTTTTGTGATTTTGCTGTTTCTATAGAAAATATTGTTGATTTAGATGAATATCTATTTAGAAGTGCTTCAAGATTCTTAATAGGCAATTGAAGTAAATAATTTTTTTTTAGTTTTGACCCATTATTTCAAGAAAATCAAATTATTCATTCATTAACTGTGGTTATTAAGTGTCTAAAAAATTTGACAATGTTCTCATCAAATGATTAAGTAGTCAAGAGAACAGTATTCAGTAATTGGAAAGATTTTCTGCGATTTTCTTGTTTCCACGCTAGAGAGAGAGAGAGTGTGTGTTTGAATTTGAACGAATAAGTCACACGTCAATGATTTCTAGCCGCACTTTGATATCAAATCTCAAATTATACCAATTGTAATATAAATATTAAAAAATCATATTACTTAAAGACTTAAATTTGATCATTGTGATCCAAATATCCCAAACTTTTTCAATGTATCCTAAAAAATCTTGAACTTATATTAATGTGACAAATATTTCATGAATCGAACTATCATAAAAGATATATATGCTACACATATATAAGTTTGATTGTGATACAAAAAAAAAAAAGAAATTTGGCGATATCTATGTCACATGAATAAGTTTAGGGATTTTGGTAACAAAAAAAAAATTGGGGGTATTTATGGTAAGTAAAATTTGAGATTGTTGTCGGTACTTGCCTTTATATTATAAAAATGTTTCACATTTATTCAAACCTCAATAAATATGCAAAAAATTCCTGACATAATAATCTTATAACTTTAATATAATTTCATAGATTCCGAATTTAAAGTGCTTTTCATATTAGCTATTATTGAAATTCGTTTTCTAAATTAAGTATCAGATCTCAAAGTGCTCCCTTATTTATTTAATTTTTTCGATTTCTGCATGCTCCCATGTAAATTATAAGCCATAGAAAAGTACTTATAACGGTCAGATTGTTGAATCCATAATAGTTGGAGTCTCTCCCTATTTCAAAATTCAAAAGGAAAAATTGCTCTTTTGAGTTCGATGGCCATTCGAGCATCATGACATGTGCTTGATCAATATTTCTTTCGATCCTAAACTCGTAGTTTTAGTTTCAATTCCGTCCTCTAAAAACCTTTGATTTTTTTTTTTTGCGAGAGTTGATTTTGATTGTGCACCGTTACCCATCTTCATGCTAACGTGGAATCATTGTGTTACGTGACACGCTTCTGTAATTTCTCGAGAAATCGGTCCCTCAATGGGTAGATAGCCATCAGACTATAGAATAATGGACCTTGGCCGTTGATTGAATTTTTTTTTTTTTAAGTTCTTATATGCTGGAAGACTATACTTTATATAGAAATTAAAGTAAAATACATGTGATTACGATGGGTAATGAATAAAGGCCAGTAATTTTATGGGATTGTAAAGACATTCGAATTGAGCGACTCTTTCAATATTTCACCACTTATTTTCAAGCAAAACATTATAGCAATTTTTGGACGTAACGATAACGAATCTTTCCATTTCCATTTACTTTGACAGCTCTTGGGCTCCAGTAATTGTTACTACTTACTATAAAGATCAAACATGACGACCACAAGTAGATAGAAAATCGTATATTCATTGAATAGGCTTGTTTAACAAGTACGCTTGAGATGTTTATCAAACATGATCAATGATAAAGTATACTGTCTTTAGAATATTGATTTGGAATATTACATGGACAATATTAATGCACCAGGAATCACAAGATATCTTCAATTGATCATTTAACAAGTGTTCGTGGAGCATCAATTAACGAAATTTTTCCCAATGAGAGAAACATAATGCCTCGGGATGATTCATAATTAAGCAATAGCTACTTCTAGACTATATAATTAATTAAAATAAAATTTCAACTGAAAAAGAAAAGAAAAAAACGTAGCACTGCCCCGAAAGTACTCCTACTCGATTCGGGTCACGAGTGGCTGACGTAATGCACCACGATCGCCCTCCCTTCTTGCTCAGAAACCACTAGCGACTCAGTCTGGCTGAAGTCAAGCATTCATTGGTCGTAACATTTCCTGCTTCTTGAAGAACGCCAAGCTATCTAAGATCCCGATCCCATCTTCATCGGCCGCCGAGGACTCCGCATTGTACTGTTGCACCACCCAAACTGAAGCATGCGAACTGAAATTTGACGATGCGAGGATGTCACCGATCGCCCCGAGCTCTGGGTACTCGCTCCACTCCGCCAGCCCGGACGGGAGCGGCGATATGGACCGCTCGCTCCGCCCGACAATGTACAGCTCGAATTCGCAGTCCAATTCCCTTATGTCGATGAATTCGTTCTTGATCTGTTTGCCATGAGAAGTGAAAGACAACATAGCTAAGACCCTCTTAAGTGGATGGCTTCTCTACAAATTAAGAGTAAGTATTTGCAAAAAACTTCAAAAAGATCGGTTGATGGTTTAAAAATTTAACTGAATTGGCGGTGGCTTTTATGGCGGTAATGGAGATTTTCGAAATAGTATTTGTAAAGAAAATTAAAACTCTTTATCTGGTAAAAAATAAAAAAATTGATTTTTTTCCTTCATTGACTAAAATAAAAATAAACTCTTTATCTTGTCATTCCAATATCCACAAACATGTTGCGTTCCAAAATCTGACCTTATTAATGTGTGTTTAAACTATTTTTTTTCCTTCTTGAAAATGGATTTTCGTAATCATGTCAAATTGTGGCAATCAAAAATAAATTTTTTAAGATATACTATGAATTTAATATTTATTATACTCATAGTAATATCTGTCATCTTTGGATTTGCCAACCCACAAAACAAATTGCTCATGTGAAATCAAAATCGATGGGTTACCCTTGCAATTGGATTTTAATCATCTTAGTTATCGTTTTGTTGTGCCAGGACTATTTAAGTTCATTTTTTTAAGCTTGCAATAATTAACGAAAAATGGAAAAAGAAAAGCTATACAACATCTATTATTTAAAACCGTTCGATGATATAAATTTACTTTTCTTTCCTTCTTTGTAATCTGATTATGTCAAATTTAACTCCATCTGATGGATTTGTCTTTCCCAACCTTGTCTTATTTATTTTGTGTAGTTTAATATTTTTTATGATATAAAAAACTTGTGTCATGGTAAATGTAGTTTGATGGTGTTTCGGTGGTATTTGCCTTTTCTAGGATGAAAAAAGTTTGGGAGCGATGGAGGGAAAAACGACGTGCCGTTTCATCAGTGGAACGGCGCCGTAGCCGAAGTCGTCTTCTTCCTCCAGTAATCAATGGACCTGAAAGCGAGAGTACAAAGGGAGACAGCAGAGAAATGAAATCGGCAGCGTCACTTCCTTCACTCCTCTGCTCCAAAGCCTCCCTCTCTCGCTCCACTGTCCTTCCGAAGTCTCCCGCTCCAGCTTCCTCATTGGCGCCGGGATCAGCGGCCCGAACCGCGCCGCGAATCGCGAATTCAGGCTCCGAATCGGGAACTCCGGCTTCTTCACCACCACAAAGATGGCCGCTACCTTCAAGCCCGATCAGTCTAGGGCTCCGCCCGCGCTCCCTCTTCCCACTCCTATTCTCTCAAAAAGGCATGAGCTTGAACCCTCGATTTCATATCATTGACGTGACGTCGAAGTTTTAATGTACTTTTGGGTGGTGCTCGCAGTTTAAGATCGGGCTGTGTCAACTCTCGGTGACGGCGGATAAGGAGAGGAACATCGCCCATGCTCGCGAGGCGATTCAGAAGGCCGTGGACAAGGGCGCTCGGCTTGTTGTCTTGCCCGTGAGTCTCTCTGCGTCGGGTTAGACTTATTAGATGTTTTGGTAAATATAGCGTGGGTTGGATGAGAAGGTTATTGAGCATGTTTGTGTAGCTACGGAAAGTTTGGACGTGCCTCTTGATTGCAGAACAGTAACTTTATGGCTTACGAGGACGTTATATGCCTGATCAAATGCGCTTTGCGAAGGCGTGCGCTAGAAGAAAGAATGGATAAGAGCAACTTGAGCGTGCACGTGTTTGTTGGGCGACTTCTGTGCCTAAGTTCTAATTGATGCTTATGCAAGTGCTATGTTTTTATAGTGCAAGCTTTGCCTTTCAGTGAAATCAGCCATAATTTGCACTGGCAGTCCACGACGTCCTAAAAATGGAGGGAATGATCACGCAGTTGCCTCATCATTTTGTGCACTCTGTACCAGGAAATATGGAACAGTCCTAATTCAAATGACAGCTTCCCCGTTTATGCTGAGGATATCGATGGAGGTTCATCTCCTTCGGCCGCTATGTTATCTGAAGCTGCTAAGGCCTTGAATGTTACCATAGTGGGTGGTTCGATCCCAGAAAGATGTGGTGATCGATTGTATAAGACTTGTTGTGTTTTTGGTTCCGATGGAGTGCTGAAAGCCAAGCACCGCAAGGTAACTTTTCTTTCGTTAAGTGAGTATGTATGGAACATTTAGCTGCCTGAGATTTCTGGTCTAGGGAGGAAGTTGGATATGATCCATCCAAAAGGTAGTTACCAGCTTTATTGGTCCTAAAGTATTTGCATGGCTGTACTATATAGAAATATAAAACATTCACTTGCATGATTGCAAACTATATTGGATCTGGACTGTGGACCCTTGTTAGCATAAATAGATCATGCAAGATAGATGCCATTTAGGTAGTATAATTGAAGATGGATTACACATAAATGAATTACGAAATCGTTTTTAGTCATTTTTGGAGTCTGATGCTTTGATGTCCTATATCAAATTCTGCTGAATCTTGTATATGTTGTGGGAAACCATCTTGTTCCTGCTAGTTCCTTTTCTCTTTTTCTTTTCGTTTTCACTTCACCACAGCTTGCCATTTCAAAATTGTGGACATGCTTATGGATGCAGATACATATTTTTGATATTGTTATACCTGGCAAGATCACATTTATGGAGTCAAAGACTCTCACGGCAGGAGAAACTCCAACAATAGTGGACACAGGTAAATCATGTCCTGACATTTAATATCTTAAAACGTTCCACTGTCTGTGTCAAGACTTTACAATTTATGTTTGTACTCATTATGATTTTATATCTACTTATAGTACTGGAATTGGTGAAGTTCTTCAAAGTTTGATCATGTATATCAGCATATGACAATAACTTTGAAACTTGAAGTTTTTCAGATGGAAGGTCATATAGTAAGTTATTCTCTATACATAAATCTCTTCACATTATGAGTATCCTCAAGTGCCGCATTTCATGAACTCTATGGTGATTAGTGAAGGGTTAGTAAAATACTAGGTGAATCATTGTGCATGCTTGACTGATTTTAAAATACTAGACCTACATGAGATTTATCTTGATAAATGTTAGCATCTACGCTATTATGCAAGGTAAATGCTGAATTTTCGACTTGCCCTCTGAAGATCAGTAATGTTGCTCAGAGTACAATAATAAATTGGATTATCTTCGCTGAAGTTGCTTGCCCGAATGCGGAAATGAACTCTTTCTTGTTTTTCTCTCTTAAGCAGGCCCAAGTGTTCACACCAATCTATGTTTTATAGTTTTTGATAGCTCTATCTGTTGTTTTGAGTTTTTTTATTTGTTTCCGCTATATGCAGATGTCGGACATATTAGAATAGGCATCTGTTATGATATCTGGTTTCAGGAATTGGCTATGATTTATGCTGCAAGAGGTAGGGTTTGCTTCCTCTTCGTCTATCTTGCATTTCCTATGTGGACTGCAGACCGGTGCTGGGGCTGCCACTGTTCTAGTCTAAGCAGAGTGACTGCACACTAAATATATTTGCACTGATCCATTGATAATTAAGTTATTTGATGCCGAACTCCTAGAGTTTTGTTCTGCATAAATGGATCTAGTTCATTATATAGTATCCTCGCAGTGGTTATTCTTGTTTGTAGCATATTCAGAAATTGTCGTTCCTTCTAATATCATGTAGATAGGGTTCAGAAATGATTTGGATAATTGAAGTTCCACCGTCACTTGTTTGCATCAGGTGCTCATGTGCTTTGCTATCCTGCGGCCTTTAATATGACCACTGGACCGTTGCATTGGGAGCTACTCCAGAGAGCTAGGTTGTCGTACATTTCACTCTCGCGTTTCTTTTTCACTGTACTCTGCTATCTGAAGTTGTTAGTATTGGTATGTCATTTTTATTGAATTTTTTTTTCCTTTCTTTAAGGGTTTTGTTACACTGAATAGTAGGAAAATTTGTGTGGGAGACGGAAGAAATATCACGTGCTCAACGACATTTGGTTTTACATCACTCTTAAGATGATGCCAATTTTCACTTTTGCATCTTTTATCAACCATGATCTATTCATTGGCCATCATCTTTAGATGTTACTTAGTTTCAATGATAGAAAATGTGGCACTTACAAGAATTCCAACACTTTATTGAATGCTTTTACTGTTTTAATTTTACGTTTATCTTATTACGTATGACTTCATATTCGAAAGTGTGGTCCATGTCATATGTAGCTTTATACTATGACTAAGTGATCATTCTACTGACTTTCTTATCTTTTTTTGTGTGCAGGGCTGTAGATAATCAGGTATAGTGATGGGACTTGATCTTAGGTTTCTTTGCAATGAGCTTGATGGCATGGTTACGTATGTTACTAGTTCTTGCAATAAAAGCTCTATTGCTCATAAGTGACAACTTGCCCACTGTTGATGCATCGAATCAATTATCTGCTCAGGGAGTGATTCCTGGATTGACTTCTCTTGCTAATGCCAAAAAATACAATAATGTCATCTGCTCTTTTTATATTTCAAATAAAGGTCACTGCATTCCCCTGGACCTCGGCAACATTATTTATTGCAAGAATGGGGGAGGCCTTTTAACCTGGTTCCTTTTTGTTTTCTCTGAAAGATTGCTTGTTTCATTTGAAAAGCATAAATTGGTCGTACTAGTCTTGGATTTGATTGTCAGAGTTGATAGGTGTGATTTGTAAAGTTCTCAGTATAGTAGCATGTATCTTTTTGTTTTGTCTTGTTTCCATTTCATGTCTGTCCCTTTTTTTCTTTTTTTTCAATTGAAAATCTTGCTCTTTTCTCATTTGGAAAGAATTGACTTGCCATGGCATCCCAACTTCTTATCTTTCCGTGTCTAAATATTTTAAATATGTCAATTTACTCATAAATCTTTTAAGTGTTTCCCAATATTTAATCCTAAATTTTTTAGCATATTATCAAAGTAATCTTTTCAGTTAATTTGATTGAAAAATGCCAACGTGGTAGTCCAATCAATGACAGCCGTCCTACGTGGTGCAATCAATGTTGACATGGATAATTTTTTAAATCTTTTAAACTTCAAAGATCATACATGCTTTTGGCTTTTACGGCTACATTGTATAAGAGCCGGATCTTTCATTGCATCTATCTTCAAACACTTAGTGCCGTTAAATTAGAGCTCTCCTCCTGAAGGCATCTATCGCCAGTGTGTCCTACACGTCACATAACGAGAGTCCCTCCCTCCCTCCCTCCCTCCCTCCCTCCCTCTCTCTCTCTCTGTGTGGATATGGGAGGAGTTGGACCAAGTGATTGAACAACAAGCAGGCGTGGCTTTGGATCTCTACATTGAAACACATTGAATTATTTTCTGTGTTTGGATCTGAGACTCTCGTTATGTGACGTGTAGAACACACTAGTGAGAGATGCCTTCAAGAGGAGGGCTCTAATTTTACGGTACTTAATGTTTGAAGATAGATGCAATGAAGGATTCGGCTCTTATACAATGTAAGCGATAAAAGCCAAATAAAGCATGTATGATCTTTGAAGTTTAAAAGATTTAAAAAATTATCCATGTCAACATTGGTCGCACCACGTAGGACGGCTGTCATTGATTGGACTACCGCGTTAGTAATTTTCGATCAATTAACTAAAAAGATTACTTTGATAATATGCTAAAAAAATTAGGATTAAATATTGGGAAACACTTAAAAGGTTTAGGAGTAAATTGACATATTTAAAATATTTAGGCACGAAAGATAACAAGTTAGGATGCCATGACAAGTTAATTCTTTCCAAGTGAAAAAAGAGCAAAATTTTCCATTGAAAAAAAAGACAGACATGAAATGGAACAAGTAAGACAAAACAAAAAGATACATATTACTATATTGAGAATTTTACAAATCACACCTATCAACTCTAACAATCAAATCCAAGACTAGTACGACCAATTTATGCTTTTCAAATGAAACAAGCAATCTTTCAGAGAAAACAAAAATGAACCAGGTTAAAAGGCCTCCCCTATTCTTGCAATAAATAATGTTGCCGAGGTCCAGGGGAATGCAGTGATCGGAGGGAGGGAGGGAGGGAGGGAGGTGATTCCAATATACTTTCATAAAATATTTTTCGCTAATTGATTCTGAGAGAGAGAATTGATTCTAATATATTTTCCTGAAACATTTTTGGCTAGTTGTTTCAAGATTTACTTGCTGAAAAGAAAATTTGTTTCAAGAAAGGTATGAAATCTTAATGATTTTTGGTCTTTGGAGAGAGAGAAGTGATTCCAATATATTTTTCGCTAATTGATTTGAGAGAGAGAGAGAGAGAACTGATTCTAATATATTTTCCTGAAACATTTTTCGCTAGTTTGTTTCAAGAAAGGTATGAAATCTTAATGATTTTTGGTCTTTGGACAATGAGCAATACTTTAGCCATTTTCCATATCCGTACACTAGGAAAATGACCCTTTCAGTCCTAAACTTATTATACGTATGTCAGTGAAATCCTAAACTTTTAAGTATTGTCAATTTAATTCTAGATCTTTCCGCGAAAGTTTGTGATTGAATTGACATCGGTGCAATATGATTATAATCGATTGGACATTTCTATCCTCCACACTTTTCGTACATTTTGCTCGGCCATCGCCAGGAGATTGGGAGACCCGTTTGACATGACGGGGCACCAAAACATTCATATTAACAGTGATGACGTTGTAGGTGCTGCACCCATTTCATCTGTAAATCAACTGTATATCTGAAAATCCGACTTGGGTCGACTTTTATTTCGAGTCTCCTAGGCTTTCTTCAACAACCAAATTAGGTTTGATTTTGATTCAAGGTGCGCCATCAATTTTGCCACTCGGGCCTTTATCTTTTGCATGAGATGTATTGACCCACCATGAAATAAAAGGCATGGTTGCAACCCACATTAGGAATTTGATCATGCCAACTAATATCAGTTCATTTGTCCCTGAGGCACGTTAACGTTGCGTAAAGCGCCATGCACCCCGAAAATGTACAAAATAATTTGGTTATTTGCTATTGTTACAAGCATGCAGTGATTGGGACCAAAGAACTCGATTAGTTCCACAAGATCTATGAGACTCCCCTTCACTTCGTGTTGCTGGGTGATTCTACTGACCCATATTGAGCTAATTAGACACGTTGGGCGAGATGGGAATCGCGGGGAATATCCAGATGGTTGAAGATCGATCCACATTGCACTAAAAAAAAAAGGGTTATAGTTTTCTCCACATTCATATGAGATGAAGAACAGTACTTTCAATCAAACCCATCGTTGTTGAAATACAAGTTGATTGATATACTGGTCAAGGGAAGCTTGGGATAAAACGATGACATTGTAATATAACGCGAGGAAGGTAGAGATATGATTCATCTGTTAATGAATGAACAACACAATTTGTTCCTAAGCACGTTGCGTTTTTATGGCTAACATAACATAAAAGGCAAGGATACGTCATGCCAGCACATGCCAGAACTGTACACTGCAACTCCCAAATGAGGATTGGGCCATGCATTATGCATGCTTTATAAAGCCTCTATTCCCCCGTTCACTTCTCTCCAATAGCTCTCTCTCTCTCTCTCTCTCTCCCTCTCTCTCTCTCTCTTCGTGAGAATGTACAGATTCAAGAGGGTACCCAAAGAAGAAAGGCATCTACGGGAGATGAAGAGCAGCAGCCCGTCTTTCTCGTCCACAATCCTCGACAAGATCTACAGATCGATCGACGGATGCGAGCCGAAGCGAGAACCAGAGTAGAAGTTCTACAGAGAAGCGTCGTCCAAGAAGCAGAGGGCTCGCGGCGCCCAAATAGTGCCGCAATCCACTTTTTTTTTTGTGGAGACGCGTAGGAGCAGCCAGGCCAATCCCATGGCCGACGCGAAAAGGAGTTATTTTTCACAGGAGTTGCCCAGGAAGCCCAAGTACGAGACTGACCATGACAATGATGGGCTTTATTTTAGTTCTACTTTCATTTCTTCAGATTCGAGATCAGGCGGGTTCTCATTCTCGAACACCGAGTCCATCAGGGGTGCGAAATCGACTACTTTTGTCTTCTTGCTTCACGCCGTTCATGCTTAAGCCCGTGAGGATGAGAGTCCCTCCCAGAAGGGACGAACGACAGCACGCTCCGTTTGGCGAGCAGAGAAAGAGCCAAGACCAAGGTGGCGTCTTCAGATTCGCCGCATCGCGGATCTACGCCAACCTGAAGAAGGTGAAGCAGCAGTCGGTCTCACCTGGCGGGAGGCTGGTGAGCTTCATCAACTCCATCTTCAGCACGACACCAAAGAGCGTAAAGAAGTCCGATCCCGCCGAGGCCAACCTTGAGAGAAAGTTAAAGTCGGGGCAAGCTTGCTCTTCCACCTTTGCTTTTTCCACTGTTTCTTCGCTCCCGAGGCCGTGCTTGAGCAAGCGCTTGCCCTCGACGCGAGAATGGTTCCGCAGCAAGGCTAAGAACACAGTCTGTTTCTACCTGGTAAGCAACATCTCGGCGAGGATTGCAGACCCTGCGGCCACAAATGCCTGCATCAAGAAGGACGAGAAAAACAGAGCAGATCTGTTTCTCTCTCAGTGCCAACAGCTTGGCGAATAGGGAAATCTCAGCCTAGAAAAATCGACCAAGATTGTAGTGTAAATCTGAAAGATCTGCTGATGGAGAAGAGCAGGCGATTCAAAGAGAATGTGAGAGAGTTGTTGAGAGATTATCGGGAGAATCAGAATAAGCGTTTTGAGTTGAAGGGTCAATGCAAAAAAGAAGTAGAGGAAGAACAAGACGACGACGATGGTGGGGCAAGTTGTTCGAGCTCAGATTTGTTCGAGCTCGATCATCTCGCAATGATTAATGATAAGTACAATGCAGAGCTTCATGTGTATGAGACAACCAAGTCAGCAGCAGTAGTAGGGTTTTATGGCTAACATAACATAAAAGGCAAGGATGCACCACGCCAGCACATGCCAGAACTGTACACTGTAGCACCCAAATGAGGATTGGGCCATGCAACATGCATGCTTTATAAAGCCTTTGTTCCCCCGTTCGCTTCTCTCCATCAGCGTCCTCTCTCTCTCTCTCTCCTTCTCCGTGAGAATGCATAGATTCGAGAGGGCACCCAAAGAAGAAAGGCATCTATGGGAGATGAAGGGCAGCAGCCCGTCTTTCTCGTCCACAATCCTCGACAAGATCTACAGATCCATCGACGGATGCGAGCCGAAGCGAGAACCAGAGCAGAGGTTCTACCGAGAAGCGTCGTCCAAGAAGCAGAGCGCTCGCGGCGCTCATATAGCGCCGCAATCCACCTTCTTTGTGGACACGCGTAGGAGCGGCCAAGCCAATCCCATGGGGGACGCGAAAATGAGTTATTTTTCACAGGAGTTGCTTAGGAAGCCCAAGTACGAGACTGACCACGACAGCGATAGGCTTTATTTTAGTTGTACTTCCATTTCTTCATATTCGAGATCATGCGGATTCTAGTTCTCGGACACTGAGTTCATCATGGGCGCGAAATCGGCTACTTTTGTCTTCTTGCTTCGCACTGTTCAGGCTCATGCCCGTGAGGACAAGAGTTGCTCCCAGAAGGGACGAACTACAGCACGCTCCGTTTGGTGAATAGAGAGAGCCAAGAGGATCAGGGTGGCATCTTCAGGTCCGCCGCGTCGCGGATCTACACCAAGCTGAAGAAGGTGAAGCAGCAGGCGGTCTCACCCGGCAGGAGGCTAGTGAGCTTCATCAACTCCATCTTCAGCATGACGCCAAATAGTGCAAGGAAGTCTGATCCCGCCAAGGCCAACCTCGAGGGGAAGTTAAAGTTGGGGCAAGCTTCCTCTTCCACTTTTGCTTTTTCCACTATTTCTTCGCTCCTGAGGCTGTGCCTGAGCAAGCTCTCACCCTTGACGCGAGAGTGGTTCCGCAGCAACGCCAAGAGGACGGTCTGTTTCTACCCGGTGAGCATCATCGTCGACGAGGATTGTAGACCCTGCGGCTACAAATGCCTGCATCAAGAAGGAGGAGAAAAACATAGCAGATCTGTTTCTCTCTCAATGCCAATAGCTTGGCGAATTCGGAAATCTCAGCCTAGAAAAAAATCAACCAAGATTATAGTGTAAATCTGAAAGATCTGCTGATGGAGAAGAGCAGGCGATTCGAAGAGAACGCGAGAGAGTTGCTGAGAGATTATCGCGAGAATCAGAAGAAGGGTTTTGAGATGAAGGGTCAAAAAAGAAGTAGAGGAAGAAGAAGACGACGACGACGACGATGGTGGGGCGAGTAGTTCGAGCTCATATCTGTTCGAGCTCGATCATCTCGCAACGATTAATGATAAGTACAATGCGGAGCTTCCTATGTATGAGACAACCAAGTCAACAGCAGTACTATGGTTTTATGGCTAACATAATGAAAAAGGCAAGGATGCGCCACGCCAACACATGCCAGAATTGTAAACTGCAGCTCCCAAATGAGGATTGGGCCATGCATCATGGACGCTTTATAAAGCCTCTCTTCCCGTGTTCCCTTCTCTCCATCAGCTTCCTCTCTCTCTCTCTCTCTCTCTCTCTCTCTCTCTCTCTCCGTGAGAATGCACAGATTTGAGAGGGCACCCAAAGAAGAGAGGCATCTATGGGAGATGAAGGGCAGCAGCCCGTCTTTCTCGTCCACAATCCTCGACAAGATCTACAGATCCATCAACGGATGCGAGCCAAAGTGAGAACCAGAGCAAAGGTTCTACAGAGAAGCGTCGTCCAAGAAGCAGAGTGCTCGCGGCGCTCAAATAGCACCGCAATCCACCTTCTTTGTGGACACGCGTAGGAGCGGCCAGGCCAATCCCATGGGGGACGCAAAAAGGAGTTATTTTTCACAGGAGTTGCTTAGGAAGCCCAAGTACGAGACTGACCACGACAGCGATGGGCTTTATTTTAGTTGTACTTCCATTTCTTCATATTCGAGATCATGCGGATTCTAGTTCTCGGACACTGAGTTCATCATGGGCGCGAAATCGGCTACTTTTGTCTTCTTGCTTCACACTGTTCAGGCTCATGCCCGTGAGGACAAGAGTTGCTCCCAGAAGGGACGAACTACAGCATGCTCCGTTTGGTGAATAGAGAGAGCCAAGAGGATCAGGGTGGCATCTTCAGGTCCGCCGCGTCGCGGATCTACACCAAGCTGAAGAAGGTGAAGCAGCAGGCGGTCTCACCCGGCAGGAGGCTGGTGAGCTTCATCAACTCCATCTTCAGCATGACGCCGAAGAGTGCAAGGAAGTCTGATCCCGCCAAGGCCAACCTCGAGGGGAAGTTAAAGTTGGGGCAAGCTTCCTCTTCCACTTTTGCTTTTTCCACTATTTCTTCGCTCCCGAGGCTGTGCCTGAGCAAGCGTTCGCCCTAGATGTGAGAGCGGCTCCGCAGCGAGGCAAAAAGGACGGTCTATTTCTACCCAGTGAGCATCGTCGTCGGCGAGGATTGTAGACCCTGTGGCCACAAATGCCTGCATCAAGAAGGAGGAGAAAAACAGAACAAATTTGTTTCTCTCTGAATGCCAACAGCTTGGTGAATTGGGAAATCGCAGCCTAGAAAAAATCGACCAAGATTGTAGTGTAAATCTAAAAGATCTGATGATGGAGAAGAGCAGGCGATTCAAAGAGAATGCGAGAGAGTTGCTGAGAGATTATCGCGAGAATCAGAAGAAGGGATTTGACATGAAGGGTCAATGCAAAAAAGAAGTAGAGGAAGAAGAAGACGACGACAACGATGGTGGGGCGAGTTGTTCGAGCTCAGATCTGTTCGAGCTCGATCATCTTGCAATGATTAATGATAAGGACAATGCAGAGTTTCCTGTGTATGAGACAACCAAGTCAGCAGCAGTATTAGGGTTTTATGGCTAACATAACATAAAAGGCAAGGATGCGCCACACCAGCACATGCCAAAATTGTACACTGCAGTTCCTAAATGAGGATTGGGCCATGCATCATGCACGCTTTATAAAGCCTCTCTTCCCGCGTTCCCTTCTCTCCATCAGCTCTCTCTCTCTCTCTCTCTCTCTCTCTCCGTGAGAATGCACAGATTCGAGAGGGCACCCAAAAAAGAGAGGCATTTACAGGAGATGAAGAGCAGCAGCCCGTCTTTCTCGTCCAGAATCCTCGACAAGATCAACAGATCCATCGACTGATGCGAGCCGAAGCGAGAACCAGAGCAGAGATTCTACAGAGAAGCGTCGTCCAAGAAGCAGAGCGCTCGTGGTGCTCCCAAATGAGGATTGGGCCATACATCATACACGCTTTATAACGCCTCTCTTCCTACGTTCCCTTCTCTCCATCAGCTTCCTCTCGCTCTCTCTCGCTCTCTCTCTCTCTCTCTCTCTCTCTCTCTCTCTCTCCGTGAGAATTCACAGATTTGAGAGGGCACCCAAAGAAGAAAGGCATCTACAGAAGATGAAGAGCAGCAGCTCATCTTTTTCGTCCATAATCCTTGACAAGATCTACAGATCCATCGACGGATGCGAGCCGAACCGAGAACCAGAGCAGAGGTTCAACAGAGAAATGTCGTCCAAGAAGCAAAGCGCTCGCGACGCTCAAATAGCGACGCAATCCACTTTCTTTGTGCAGACGCGGAGGAGCGGCCAAGCCAATCCCATGGCGAACGCGAAAAGGAGTTATTTTTCACAGGAGTTGCCTAGGAAGCCCAAGTACGAGACTGACCACGACAGCGATGAGCTTTATTTTAGTTCTACTTCCATTTCTTCAGATTCGAGATTAGGCGGGTTCTCGTTCTTGGACACCGAGTCCGTCAGGGGCTCGAAATCGGCTACTTTTGTCTTCTTGCTTCGCGTTGTTCAGGCTCATGCCCGTGAGGACAAGAGTTGCTCCCAGAAGGGACGAACTACAGCACGCTCC
The DNA here is from genome assembly GCA_019926035.1 of Melaleuca alternifolia. Taxonomy (NCBI): domain Eukaryota; kingdom Viridiplantae; phylum Streptophyta; class Magnoliopsida; order Myrtales; family Myrtaceae; genus Melaleuca; species Melaleuca alternifolia. The sequence continues at coordinate 55,187 of JAGKPW010000202.1, forward strand.
GTTTGGCTAACAGAGAGAGAGCCAAGAGGACCAGGGTGGCATCTTCAGGTCCGCCGCGTCGCGGATCTATGCCAACCTTAAGAAGGTGAAGTAGCAGGCGGTCTCACCCGGCGGGAGGCTGGTGAGCTTCATCAACTCCATCTTCAGCACGATGCCGAAGAGCGCAAAGAAGTCCGATCCCGCCGAGGCCAACCTCGAGAGGAAGTTAAAGTCGGGGCAAGCTTCCTCTTCCACTTTTGCTTTTTCCATTGTTTCTTCGCTACCGAGGCCGTGCCTGAGCAAGCGCTCGCCCTCGACGCGAGAGCGGTTCTGCAGCGATGCCAAGAGGACGGTCTGTTTTCACCCGGTGAGCATCATCGTCGACGAGGATTGTAGACCCTGCGGCCACAAATGCCTGCATCAAGAAGGAGGAGAAAAACAGAGCATATCTGTTTCTCTCTCAATGCCAACAGCTTGGTGAATTCAGAAATCTCAGCCTAGAAAAAATCGACCAAGATTGTAGTGTAAATCTGAAAGATCTGCTGATGGAGAAGAGCAGGCGATTCGAAGAGAATGCGAGAAAGTTGCTGAGAGATTATCGCGAGAATTAGAAGAAGGGTTTTGAGTTGAAGGGTCAATGCAAAAAAGAAGTAAGGGAAGAAGTAGACGACGACGACGATGGTGGGGCGAGTTGTTTGAGCTCGGATCTGTTCGAGCTCGACCATCTCCCAACGATTAATGATATGTACAATGCAGAGCTTCCTGTGTATGAGACAACCAAGTCAGCAGCAGTAGTAGGGTTTTATAGCTAACATAACATAAAAGGCAAGGATGCGCCACGCCAGCACATGCCAGAATCGTACACTGCAGCTCCCAAATGAGGATTGGGCCATGCATCATGCACGCTTTATAAAGCCTCTATTCCCCCATTCGCTTCTCTCCATTAGCTTCTTCTCTCTCTCTCTCTCTCTCTCTCTCTCTCTCTCTCTCTCTCTCTCTCTCCTTGAGAATGCATAGATTCAAGAGGGCACCCAAAGAAGAGAGGCATCTATGGGAGATGAAGAGCAGCAGCCTGTCTTTCTCGTCCACAATCCTCGACAAGATCAACAAATCTATCGACGGATGCGAGCCGAAGTGAGAACCAGAGCAGAGGTTCTACAGAGAAGCGTCGTCCAAGAAGCAGAGGGCTCGCAGCGCTCAAATAGCGCCGCAATCCACCTTCTTTGTGGAGACGCATAGGAGCGGCCAAGCCAATCCCATGGCGGACGTGAAAAGGAGTTATTTTTCACAGGAGTTGCCTAGGAAGCCCAAGTACGAGACTGACCACGACAGCGATGGGCTTTATTTTAGTTCTACTTCCATTTCTTCATATTCGAGATCATGCAGATTCTCGTTCTCGGACACTGAGTTCGTCAGGGGTGCGAAATCGACTACTTTTGTCTTCTTGCTTCACGCCGTTCAGGCTCAAGCCCGTTAGGACGAAAGTCACTCCCGGAAGGGACGAATGACAACACACTTCGTTTGGCAAACAGAGAGAGAGCCAAGAGGACCAGGGCGGCGTCTTCAGGTCCGCCGTGCCACGGATCTACGCCAACCTTAAGAAGGTGAAGCAACAGGCGATCTCACCCGGCGGGAGGCTGGTGAGCTTCATCAACTCCATCTTCAGCACGACGCCGAAAAGCGCAAAGAAGTCCGATCCCGTCGAGGCCAACCTCGAGAGGAAGTTAAAGTCGGGGCAAGCTTCCTCTTCCACTTTTGCTTTTTCCATTGTTTCTTCGTTCCCGAGGCCGTGCCTAAGCAAGTGCTCGCCTTCGACACGAGAGCTGTTCCGCGGCAATGCCAAGAGGACGGTCTGTTTCTACCCGGTGAGCATCATCGTCGACGAGGATTGTAGACCCTGCGGCCACAAATGCCTGCATCAAGAAGGAGGAGAAAATAGAGCAGATTTGTTTCTCTCTCAATGCCAACAGCTTGGCGAATTGGGAAATCTCAGCCTAGAAAAAATCGACCAATATTGTAGTGTAAATTTGAAAGATCTGCTAATGGAGAAGAGCAGGCGATTCGAAGAGAATGCGAGAGAGTTGCTGAGAGATTATCGCGAGAATCAGAAGAAGGGTTTTGAGTTGAATGGTCAATGCAAAAAAGAAGTAGAGGAAGAAGAAGACGACGATGACGACGATGGTAGGGCGAGTTGTTCGAGCTCGATCATCTCGCAATGATTAATTATAAGTACAATGCAGAGCTTCCTGTGTATGAGACAACCAAGTCAGCAGTAGTAAGGGGTACACAGTGTAATTCTTCTTTTTGATCTCGCAAAATGGAGAATTTGAGGATTTTATTTTGTCCTTAGCTTTGTTCTTTCCCTTCATCCAATTAACGCTCTCATGATCTCTCTGCTCGCATTGCGATTTCATCATTCACAGATCATCACCACATTGATGGGCTAAACGAAACCATATTGCATGAAAGCCCTGTCGGCAAGTAACTCCACCGCGAGATTACTGTCGCATTTATGCATCATTGAGTTTTCATCTGCCTAAAGAGATCACTTTTTGGTGCGAAACAGTAAGGTGATGATCGCAATGGCAAGCTCGCTAGCCTTCCGGAACATGCCCTGGTGGCGCTTGGAGAATGTGACCTCGCGCGCAGCTTTGTTCTCGATGATCTTGCACTCGACTCGACGACGGCCATAAGGTTTTCCTCTTTGCCTCCTCCGTCATGGCCTCGAGTCTTTGACTACTTTCTCTCACACAGTAACGACAGGCTTTCAAGGTATTTGGAGCGAGTAAGTATTGTTGAGATCGAAAGAGCACGAGTCGACAAAATATGAAGAAAAGCTTGCGGTGTATTTATAGGATGATTGGTTCTAACATGTGTCTGAAATACTTCCTAACAACGAAAGTATCAATTTCCCCAATTAGGATCATACGTATTATCTATGATTCTAACGTTTCCTTATTTGTCTGAATTTATGTGATTCATTGATTCTTTGGATTATATTCTTGATTTAGAACAAGATTTCAATTTAGAACATTATGAAGACACTTGTTAAGCAATTAATATAAGGAAGAGTTATAGTTCCGACTCATTCATTATTAAAAAAAAGAATATTTTTTAATAAAATATATTCCATAATTGGCTGAAAGTAATAGTTTATAGTATTCACATTAGAAATCTAAGTAGTTATTAGGACAATATTCAATGAATGGCCGAGGTTTTCTACGATTTTCGAGAATAATCGGAACGATGATGCTTCCACGGAGAGAAAAAATTAACGAAGTTATCGGGTCAATGACTTCGAACGGCACATACTTTGAGATGTCGCCTTGTAAAATCTTATTTCGCATCTATGTTCATATTATAAGACAATATTATGACTATATATATCCTCAATAGATACGTAGATTGGTTTTAAGGTGAAACCATGGATAAAATGATAACTTTTAATAGGTTTCCTAACAATTTCTCCTTGGGCCTATGGAAAGTGCCTTTTTTTTTTTTGCTAGCGCCAAGTAAACAATAAAACGGAGATTTTTCTATGGGCCAAAAAAAAAAGAAAATTAATTATGACGATCAAATTCTTGAATCCATAAATTTTTGGAGTCTGCCCTTATTGGAAAAATTCGAAAGAAAATTTTTCTCTTTGAAGTCTGATATTCCTTGAAGTGAATATTGCTCAAGTTTAGGGGAAATAGAGATGCCAATTGTTTTGCCGAGTTGAGTTTATTTCCGGTCCTCAACATACATTTTTATTTTCAATTACATCCTCGAAAGACCCTTTTTTAATTTTCTTTTGCAGTAGTAGGATACTCTAACTCAATCGATTTGCAATGTTGATCACCCACTATTCTTAATTGCCAATGTGCTAACATAAAATTGCCATCTTAGGTGACACGCTTCTATACTTTCTCAAGAAATTGATCCCTTAATGGATTGGTAGCCCTTGGGTCACAAAATAACAGACTTAGGTCGTTGATTGAAATATTTTTAAGTTCTTATGCATGTTAGCCTTCACTATGAATAAAAAATAATGTAAGATGCACGTAATTACAACGATTACAGCCGAAGATTGTGGATTTCAAATTAAAACCCGGGGGGACAAAAAAAAAGAATTCTAGATGTGGGACTACACATTCTTTCAAGAAAGCCAACAACACTCTTAAGAAATCTCATTCTTGTTGTTAAAGAAGCTAATTGCCTCATGTACACCGTTTTGCTTCGTCTAAAGATCCAGTGAAGATATCACGCATAGAGGAAATACTCTTTGTTTCTAGGAAAACTTTTTAGGCAAGCAGTTTTGCCTGTCCAATAACGAGAAAATATTATGTACTTCACCGGTGCCAGAGTCCAGTAATTAGTTGCCACGTGTGCATAAAGCGGGACTCGCTCGTTATAAATTTCTTCTCCTATTTAGCTCAGACTTGTTCCGCACCTGTTTTAATTTTTTTTTAAAGAAAAGTATGTATATTAGTGCTACTCGTGCCATATAAGACGGTCGATGTTCATGTCAATAATCTTCTGCTAAAATTGGTCGGAATGATTACATTGAATAATCGTTAATAAAATTTAAGACTAAATTGACGCAATTAAAGGAGTTTAGAACTTAATTAGCTGCCCTAAAATAGGTTTATGACTTTTCACACAAATTTTCCCCAAGTTAATTAAATTTTTTACTTAATATTTTCTGTGTTCAATGGGTAAGAGCTCCAAATAATATTCCAGTAAGACATATCTACTAATTTTGTTCTTGCACTACGCAATGATTTTGTGACAAAAGAAGAGATTCGTGGATGGGTCACGCATGACTATAAGAATCTTGTCTCAAACTGCTATCTGGGCTTCATCTTCTTTTTTGTCTCAAGTTAATGATGTTATTTTTCTCACGTATTCACTTCACAATGCGTGTACTTCTGTTGGGTTTTGCACTTGTAGTTGGAGACCAGGAGCAATCCTCCATTCCCGTTTTGCTAGTTAATGCTTTTCTCACTTACCGAAACAATGGATTTCTAAATAACTAAATACATTGGTTATCAAAAAAAAATAACTAAATACATTGATATTGATCATATCAATAACTATGTAGAGATGGGCTGTTTAACTAAATGGATTACATCAATCCAATTGAGCGGGTTAAGAAGACGTGGAAGAATGCCGCGAGGTTTACTGATTAATGCTTTGGCTGCTGAGGATTCACATTCAATTTGAGATTTTCCATTGTGCCGAGGCCTTCTTGTTTATCAAATAAAAATGTATAATTAGGTTATGTCAACTTGTAATAGAGTTTTAATTTCTTGAAATAGACTTAGCTGTCGCCATACGGAGGGCACTTGGGGGTAAAGGAGCTAATTTAGCCAGTTTCCTGCATGGAGGAGCAACCATATCCAAAAGTCCCTAGCTAAATCACTGGGGAAGTTAGGGTTGGGGAAAGAATTAGTGGGCAGATAAGGTCAAGTTAAATCTTTTGGCTAACTTCTAGGTTAGTAGTCTTATTTCCGGGTCTTGGGTACTCCACTAGTTTTCTGATGAATGATCTGCGATGAGCATCAGAAACTTTAGGTTACCGGTACACTGTTTGATAGCTTTGATGTTCTGAACTCTTTCCCACGAGATGGTGATGGTGCTACAGTATTACCTATCAGATTCCATGCTTCACATATTTGTGGAAAGAGTACTGGAAGAGGGTCATTTGTGGAGCGAGCTGCATGGTAGTCGGTTGGGTGCAGCTGATGCATCTTGTGCAAACAAGTAATGAGACTTTAGATAGCCAAATTCTCGACAGTGTCCTCACAACAGAGTATAAGATAGGACATTCCATCGAAAGTTCTAGGACACCCTGTTAGTAATTCCTTTATAAACTGGTTCATGGTAACTGCTAATTATGTTTTGATGATAATTTGACTCTTGGAATGACATCCTCCTATAGAAACCTGATTTCAAAGGGCGAGCCAACCTCACATTGAAACAAGCCATGCCGACAAATTATTTAGGTTCAGTCTGAAGTAATCGTACTGAAGTGACTATTTGCATGGTTGTGCGAGAGTCCAATCGTCTTTTCTGGGAAGTAAATAGGCAAAGATTGATTAATGAACATGATAAAAGGAACCATTGGGCTTAACTTGCTAGTCGGATAGTGCGAAATCTAGTTTCACTTGAACAACGTTAGGAATCTAGAACAAACTTTTATGGATTTTATCTTCCATTTTTTTCTATTGTATGTGCCGGGTCCATAGCATGTGTGGCTTAGTGTCATCGTCTTCCTGTCGTGACTCGATGTTGCTCAACACAAACATGAAGAGCACTTCTTATCCATGGGTTAATATCGTAGATAAGGGGTGTCAATTACAGTTATCACTAGTATAATTGGACAAAACGCGTGTGCATACAGAACAAGCAGTGATCCTAAATGCAAGAAAGCATGCGTCTCCCATTAGTGCAGTCGTCTGCTACTGACTCAGCCAGAGCCATGTTGTTCCCTCCACCTATCTTTTGTTCGTTGCAGATAACATTTCTAATATACTACACACTTTCGTTGATCAATTTGTCAATTTGTCATGAGAGCTGAAAGACAGCAGTGGAAACTTAGGCAAGTTCTGGGAATCAGAAAACACTTTTGATTGAATCATTGTTTAAGCAATACAAATTAAGAGAACTACTTTTCGAAAATTTTGATTTCTCATGAAAAAGAGGACCATAATAGAATAAGGAAATTACTCATGGTGGTTGAAATATCTTATCTCTTGTGTAGGGTCAAGTGTTTTTCTTGTATATTTTAATGTTGCTTTGGAGCAATGTGCCATCCCTTTCGTGTGCATATCCACCCCATTCATCAGTGATTAACATGAATAGAATTTGTATAGACAATCTACATTTCATAAACAAATTGATATTTTACGTGTCTATAATTATTTTACAGAAGATTTATGAAATACGGTGTTACCCTAAAAAGAGTAAGTTCATCAATATATAGTTCTTTTGATAGTTTTAAATACACGGTCGAAACCCATCGCAAGATATTAATCAAATGAAAGAAAGAAAGGGAATCGAATTTGATCAATTCAAATCAATTCAAATATGATTTACAGTTCACCATCATGCTCATCTCCCAAAACTTCAGCCCCAAGTTTAAAGGCAAAGAAGACTTGCAAAACCAAGAGGAAACAAGAATTTTACAAAGGAACTGATGAAATCCCAGATCATCTGAACAAAGAAAGAGGGTTATCTATGGAGACCCCATTAACTAAAAATACTGCAGTTCGGCGAGAAGCGCCGCCTCCAAGTCCGTGCTTATGTCCACATCCGTCGCCAGCAGTCGACCGTAGAAACCCAAATCACTGCACTCTCCGACTCTGTCGGCGACCAACTTCCTCAAACCCTCCAGCGACGCCACGTAATGCTCCAGCTCTTCCTCCTCCATGTCGTCCCCGACCTCCTCGTCCCACCACCGGTCCCTCTTCCGGGGATCTGCCGCCATCCTCTCCGCTTCTCTCTGGGTTTCTTGGAGCTTCACGACAGCGTCTTCATACCGCTTCCTGTGGGCGTCGGCTTCAGCCGCGGCAGGTCCGGTCGCCCCGCCTGAGAGGTACCGGTCTATGAGGACGTCCGGAGTGGACGGGTGGGCGAAGGCGAAGGGGTTCCCGTGGGGCGAGTAGGTGATGACGGCGACCTCCGCGCCGCAAAGGATGGAGAGCTCGGCCGCCTTGCGGAAGAGGCCCTGGTGGCGCTTGGAGAAAGTGACCTCCCGGGCGCTCTCCTTCTCGATGAACCTGCACTCGACCCGCCGGCGCTTTGGCCCTCTCTTTGCCTCCTCCATCGTGGGTGATGATGGCCACCGGAAGAAACTCTCGATCGTCTGGTCTTCGCTTTGCTTCTTTCTCCGGCGAGTCCCAGAGAAGAGATTGAATCCTCTATGGGATGTTTCT
>JAGKPW010000203.1:0-63911 GCA_019926035.1 Melaleuca alternifolia
AAACACAAAAGCACGTTATGTTCAGGAAAGCAAACCTCTTCCTAGGGAGGATATCATTAGACGTGAATCCAAATAAAGCGAACTCATGGAAGGACAATCCCAAACAAATTGTAATCAAGAACCTGAACTGACTCCACAGATTTAACGACGCAAACTCCACTTACAAAAAAACAAAAAAAAATCCATGTGACTTCGATTAGTCAAGGCCATCCCCAGAAATAAAAAACGTCAGTCAGATCTTTCAGAAACCAATGTAAGTTGGATAATCAACTCGATGCGTTACAATCACCAAAGAGAGAAGCTTTTTTCGCGACGCAAATTGCCCCACAGAGATCCCACTCAAAACAATCTGCGTTGCACCAACAAAGTCTAAAAGGAAATGATAGCGACAAAAGAACAAAAGGCGCCAATAAAAATCAGCAATCCGTCAAGTTACCCGACGATCCAAAAAGAGTAAGTAATATTCATGGCGTCCTCTCGAGCAGCAATCACGTTGCGATATAAAAAAAAAAAAATCAGTCCCAAAAAAAAAAAAACCGAGTCTTCACCAATACTGCCTTTAAATCAATGCCGAAGCAAATCGAAAGCGCCCTCATTCAACACCACCTCACTCCCTCATCTCCTAGAGGCCACAACAACAACGTCAAGAAGCCAATGCTTCACTTTTGTATGCTGAGACGCATAAAATTCATGGGGCAAGACAGAGACAGAGAGAGACAGAGAGAGGGAGGGAGGGAAGGAGAGGGGTGAAGTCAGACGTAGCTCACCTACGAAGAACTCGCCGGCCGTGGGGCTCGCGGCGAGCCAAGAGCCAGAGTCCGAGTCATCGTCGGCGGCGGCGAGGTGGCGGCGGATGGCCCTGAGGCGTCGTTGAGCTGGCGACGAAGCATCCTCCATCGAGAAAACCTTCTGCCCCACGTCGCGCGAATGGAGATCACTCGTTGTTGCCATTCCTCTCGACAAAGCTTTTCTCCCCTCTCGATTCTTTTCCGGGTCTCGAGCCGCCTTTCTGTCCGTTTCCTGGGAAAATATATCTGCGCGAGAAAATCCGGTACGGCACGCGTCCCAAAGGGGGAAGAAAAAACGAGATAATAACGAGAGAACGAGGATGACGATGAGGAGTCCTCCGTCTTTTTCCTTCGCGTTCTGCAGAATATTCTTTTTTCCTTTTTTTGTGGGGTTTTTACGTAACCAAAGCAATGCATTCGGAATGAAGAAAATTCACGATCGCTTCCAATCTTTTTCAAAGTTCAGAAAATATCTTGAAATATATAGACATTACCGGACATGAACGCGAGTAGGTGGTCGAGATCGACAGGACGTCCTGAAGCGAATTACTCTCGTTAGACACCCACTTTTTTCCTCGATCGGTATCTCAAGAGAGCGGCGTCGATGAAAAATTCCGGCCTCGATACGGACGGATGGGCCGCCAGTCTTTACGTCGGATATCCATTTCATCGCGAGTTCTCGTGCCTTTATAGGAGTAATAAATTATGCAAAACGTACATGCCAAAGATAGGGATTACGGGTAAAAGAACAATGCGAATGATGTTGACGGTGAGGACACCTTTCCCGGGGCGGGGCGGGGCCAAGTGAAAAAGTGCCGGTACTTTTGGGGCAGTCCCTCCAACCGGTCGATCCAATGAAAGGACTTGAAACTTCGTTTCATTAAAAGGAGCTAACGAGATCTGAAATGACGATTCTATCCCTCGTTCTCTTTTTCATTTTTTTTCCAACCTTTTTCCTTTTCTTGTGGAGATTTTACAATACTGGAAAGAATAGTATAGTGATCGTTTCTTCTTCATGATCCTTTGTTTCGTGCACGAAATTTATCTAGTTATTTAATTAGAAAGAGTAGGTATCGAATTTTTTTTTACTTCCTCTTATGAAGGGGTCAGGCCTTGGAAATTATATTTTTCTCCCTTTGCGTCGTGAGCAATTTATCTGAGTCATTTCTTTATTAATTTCGATAATAAAAGCGTATCACGACGTATTATAGGTTTTCGTATCATGTAAAGGTGTCATGTCGAGCATCGCCAGGCCAAACTTTTGTGTTGAGAAGGAAATGCGACTTTCCATTTTTGGAAACACCAAGGCTTTTTCTCCATCGAAATCTAATTTGTCGATGATATATAAATTTACATGTCGACACCACGAGTGACGACGGTCGAAGCATTCTTTAAAAAAATAAATAAAATGGGGTCAAAGAGATGTCGACCTGTAATATTTTAAAGTGAAAACAAAAGGGAAACGTAGGCCATTCCAAATGGCCGGTCCGACGGAAATATGCGAACCATAAAGATTTACATAAACGAATGCTTTTGATAGATACGTGCACGTCCTTATTCAGAAGAAGCGAGCATAAAGAGGTCAATCTCAAGCATCATCTGCATTAGCCTTAATTAATTGATTAATTACGTTCATTAATTAAGTTAAGGTTGTTTGGGAATCATTCGGCGCATATTGTAGGCCCGCTGTTCCTTTCTTTTGTATTTATCCTTAGAGCAGCAGACGGGAGATGCGACCGCCCATATTTCCAATGGTTCTAGGTTTGACTCTATTAAAAGTTCAAGCATTTACGGGAGTCCGGAAAAAAATAAACGAGAAAGTTCACGTCTTTGTCTCAAAACTTTCACGTTTTCCTTAATCAATTCCGCGGGTTCTTTTGGAGTGTCTGGTGGGATTTCTACAGCTTCACGAATTTGCTACTCATGTCCACCCGATGTCGAATCCGACCTAGTTCGGCCGATGCGGTCATCGAACAACACCAAAGGTCGAGACGGATAGTAGACCGTCGGTGTTCACACGGATATGGGTCGAAAATATTTAGCCGATATAAAACGGCAATAGGAAATATGACGTTTGATAAATTACAGCCGGGCGTCGATGTTCGCATGGATGTTCAATTGGAATAAATTCTACCCGCGTTCTCCGACGATCGCGCCGGCTGGATTTGGCCGGATTTGGTGTCGGGGCCGATCCCCGGAGTCTCTTTTGCGTAAACGAGAGGCTCGATCGCTCCGTTACGTGAATTTCCAGTTCCACCGCGTGCAAGTGCGATCCCCGTCCACGACATTATCGTGGGCAGCGACGTCAATATCCCCATGTCTCGTCTCCACCCAACTTTGACTTTCCTCGAAACTTTACTGCGCGAAAACGGGGGCTGCGTCCTGTCCCTACGCATGCCTCCTTTTCGGACCATCTTTCAAACCGACGGTACAATTCGTTGTTGGTAAAGAGAAGAGAGGGGAAAGCGCACTTCGCCTTGGACGGTCTCGGGACGCAAGGACGACAACCATCGTGTATGGAGAGGATCGAGAACTGCCGGAGACGGAGAGATTGTTTGAAGTGGACGTGTTTGACTCGGCGACGTCGAGTGATCAAAGAAGGTTTGGTCACGCCAAGCCCCACCCCAAAAGGTTAAGCATTCGAATTCGACTGCGTGCTTCCTTTTTCCGCCCAAGGGTTGTTTGAATTCCGAGGATGCAGAGCGCTCCCTGAAAAGATTCGATTTATGTAGGTTGGTGTGATCATGGCCGATGAATGGGTCGGCCCTGCGATGAAACTTACATCATCGATGACCGTGATGCTATTAATCCATATAGACCAAATCTGCGTAACTACTTCGCGCTGGTTCCAAATGAAATCTTTGCCTAAGTTACAAAAAGTATGCGGCTGTTCAGCATGTTCGCACGTCGTAACTACAAAAGCTCAGAGACGTGTCCCATTCGAGTCGGCATCCATGGAATGCAAAATTGAAGAATCGCATAAGAGAGCAATAGCCCGAAACAATGTTTTCAGAGTGCACGTTGCAATTAAGAATAAGTTTGGCGAAAAATGAACAGTTCTGAACAAAAAGAAGAAGTTTCTAAGCACCATCATTCAAATTCTGAGCATTTTTATTGACAATGGAACTATCTTTTGTTAATTTTTCTGAGTGATATGAATGATCGAAGTTTGGAAATTTTCTTGTTAGTTGTCGCTTTTCCATGAAACAATAGGAATTGCGTTGAGCTTAGCCAAGAAAGGAATAGAAGCACAAAAGACAGTCAAGTCTCCTGCGATTTCATAAGTCTTTTTAACATTTGATGAAAGTTTTAAGTTGAGAAAACATACTATCCTTGGACCCGGTCTTGTCTTCAACCATGTCTAGGCAATTCAAATTCAAGCTCGCGCGTATCTCTTGTACTTCTTGCGGACCTTGATCACTCGAAACACGACCAGTTTCTCCGAATCAACTTGACTAGAAAACATTCGATGATGTAATCTCTGGCTTCCAGCAGTACTGCTCTTAGCCTTCTGGCATGTGTCGCCAGTTCAAGAACATGACCGAAGACACCGTGATAAAATGTACCGACCCAACAGTATAAGAAAACAAGTACCAAGGCGGAAACAGGGTATTGGGAAAGCAGAGTACTCGAAGCTCATTTGCATTTGCAAAGTATAGTCCACAACGTCATACCTTTCCTCCCGAAAGGTATAACTCACCTAGAAACTTTTTTCAGTGACTGCACTTTTAATTGCTCTTTGCTGACTGTACAACGCATCTAGTAACTCAGACACAATTACAGCATAAATGCTGTTGATCAGACATGTGATGCGACTTGTGACCTTAAAAGGCCTCTATCTTTAAAAAAAAGATTAGAATGAGCAGCCACGATATTGCCAAGCAATGGCAGCTTGTGATTTACTAAAATAGCTCCATCAATTGTTGGGCCACATCTGCATAAAAAAGAAAGAAAAAAAAAAGTAGTCATGGAAGCAATCAGGCTATGGTCCAATCACAAACTTGAAATGGAAAACAGACCGTTGAGAACAATCACGAGCGGCTGTCCTAATTCGCATAACAAGACAAATCTTGGATAACATTTCATTACCTTGGAGAATAGCCGGTGTTACTTGAAATTCCTGCCAGATACTATGGTAAGATGCAAGATCCATATTGAGGAATTTAGCAGCAAGATATGCAGCTCCAGCAGCAATCTGATGGGGTTTAAATTGAAGCCAAAGCGAGCTCCGAAGCCTAAAAACCAATAGACATTAAATTGACATTTTCAAGGGAAAAAATATAAACAACACAGAAAAGTTGCAATGGGAATCATCAAATAAGAATACCCTCGCCATATAGATGTCATACAATTAGCATTAGGCATATCTTCGTAATTAGATTATCTCCTTAACTAAGTCCCACAACAGCAAGATTCATGTCGGCTTTGCATGAATGTGAATATTCGACATGAAACCAACTGGTCCTGAGACAACAAGAGCAACTATATGCCAGAAAATAAATGCATGTCAAGTTTATACCCTTACCAATCGTATAGCTGCAACCCTGGTGGATTATGTTCCAACATTCTGGGATGAGGTGATGATAACAGTAGCAACTATGCAAACATCTAATTCCATACAGACGATATATCAACTCCAAATTCAGCAGCAGGGGCTCTCTTTGGACTCCACGAACACATTGAATTTAAATGAGAAAGTAAATAGGACAGCAGCATAATTCACAGCAATGCTAGACTGCTCAGTGCAAATGCCAGAATCTTCTGCTCAGCAATCCTCGAGATTGACATGCCTATCCTCATGTCACGTGGCATGCATAAGCCTGACTAAGGGATTATGAAGCAACATCCGATCCAACAATAGTAGGGGTAGAGTGGAGCCTGAGGCATTTCCATGGGCCGAATTTCTGTTGGTACTTCATATGTTACAGTTCGAGGTCCTTTTGAATGCAACTTTGTAAAGTTATACAACCAGGTGAAATATTGGCAGGAACCCAGTGACATAAGAAAAAGCTCCTCAAGGGATTTCTGACAAGATGTCAGAGTGATTCTCTTGCAAATCTCAGAAAAAGAGTCGAAAGATAATATAGCAAACGAGAACCTTTCCTTTCTCTTTTTCCACTCATCCACCTTTGTTTTGTTTTTTTTTCCTTTCCCTCTTTCATTTTTCCCCATCAACCTCATTTCTAATACAAATATCTTTTTTGAACAGATAACAAATGCAGTGAGCCACTGTAACTCCCATGATACAAAAATTAGAGTATTCTTAAAATCACAGGGAATCATCAAAACAAGAATGCTGAGAATTCCTCTTGAGAGAAAAATGACATATTGGTAACAATGCCCGACCATTTGTAAAAGTGAGATAAATTGTTTTCTCAGGATATGTGATAAGAATATTAAAAGGTGGAAATATATACAGAGAGAGAGAGAGAGAGAGAGAGAGAGAGAGAGAGAGAAGTACAGGTAATGGAAGTTATGAAAACAATAATATAGTCATATCTTGTATCACATACCCAATATTTATTAATAATATATACTGTGAGGGCGCAGAGTGAGAGAGAGGTTTTCTCTTGATTACTGGAAAAAAGAACATTATTTCACAGCTCCAAAATGGGAAGACTCATGAGTTAACTTAGTTGCCTCATAACAAAATCAGCAGCAAAGAGTAGCAACAAGAAGAGTATTCCACGGCATGGCTCCTGGTTAGAGGTATAGACAATTGTCCAACTTTTTTTTTTTTTGCTACAACAAGTGTTCAACTGTTGGAATCATCAACTTTTAGAAAAGTTCTGAAATTTTAAAGGGTTTAAGGCGGTACTGAGTATAATTAACTGGAATATATAGGTCTTTTGCAGTTAAACAAAGAAGCCACATAACCTACATCGACAACCACTAAATAACTGAAAACAGATACAGTAAGGATGCGCAGAGGACCCCAAATAAAGCTCTTGCATAAATCATTTTCCAACTAGAAAGGAAAAAGATTTTGAGAGGCACATCTAGCATTGCCCCCTCACCTTTGATGGACGGAATGAACAAGTAAACCAATCAGCTATACCATCAATCCTGCTCGTAATAGGCAATCATAGCACACCCTAGACATCTTAAGCATGTAAACCAACAGCCAACTTCGTTGCAACCCATCCAATTGCTAAAATCCAAATGAAAAACAAGAAACTGATTCTGAGACATTTTACAAGGCATAGCCTCCAGCCGACAGAGAACTTCCTCTATTTTTTGGGCAAAAAAACAGACCTCTACTACCTATAGACCAGACTCACTGGATCCTAGCATTAGTGGAGTTGAAAAACTACCACATCAGTATGTAGAGCCAACTTTTCCACTAGAAAAGTAAGACTGGCTGCGTTTGGTTCGGCTTTGGAAATGAGCTTTCGGGAAATGCTCAAAGCTTATAAAAGTCACCTTCAGCTTTCAGCCTTTCCAAAGCTAGTTTTCCAACTCAAAATAATTTTAGAATGATTGCTTTGGAGGCTCCAAGCCCCTTGGGAAAGAAATGAACCCAATAACGATACACAAAGAGAAAAGTTGAGTTCCCTCCACCAGGAAAATAGATTTTCGCATGAGGATGATAATCATCTTCTTTTTTTTCTTAAAAAGCTAAAGAAACAAAGAAAAAGCAAGAGCATTGAGTTGACATGAAATTCTATCGCCAAAAAATGGGTTATTGAGATAAGAACGAGTTTATTGTCAGTAGTTGTCAATGAGCAATGATGCTACATTATAACCCTTCACAACATCGCTAGACAACTACTGTGAACTATATACTCGGGCTTAAAAACTTGTATTGGAAAGTGCTTAATCCACACAGAAGCTGAAGCACAATTAAAGATGAATAAAAAAAAATTGATGGGGTATTGTCAAAAGTATAAAAACATGAGAATAGCTGGATATTTACAGCTGGTCCAGCCAAGCTCCATCAAAGAACAGCTAGATTCTAAATTTTCTCGAAATATTAGCCAAATCGCTGATTAATTGAACAGGTTATACTTATTATGCATTATGAAGCCAGCCAATTAAGATGAGATGACTAAATCTTCGTAAAGGGCCTTTGCCTGACGCAAATCAATGTCGATTAACCTACTCCGTGATATGACTGGAATGCAAGCACCTTCTTAGGAGCAACACTAAAATTAAGACCAACCTACCTCGCAATGTATATCTGCCGCATAT
Source organism: Melaleuca alternifolia (assembly GCA_019926035.1). Taxonomy (NCBI): domain Eukaryota; kingdom Viridiplantae; phylum Streptophyta; class Magnoliopsida; order Myrtales; family Myrtaceae; genus Melaleuca; species Melaleuca alternifolia. The sequence continues at coordinate 7,980 of JAGKPW010000203.1, forward strand.
ACGAGTCACATCGTCAAGAGGAGAGGCAAGGGCTTAAACAAGGAGAAAGTTCCTAAATGCCTCCTCCAAATAGGAGGGCAAAAGCAGCAGTGATGGGAACTTAATAAAAGGACTCTGCTGACAAAAATCTGCAGCGATAATGCTGCAAAGTTGTTTTTTTTTGGTAAATAATAATGCTGCAAAGTTGTTGGTTTATGTTTTTTCATAAATAGGGATAACTAAAGGCTGGAAACTCCTATTCAGGAAGGAAGATACAGCTACCATCTTAAATCATGTCTAACAATAGTCATGTACTCCAAGTCAGTAGAAAAGTCAGTAGACGGAGTCCAAATACTGTGCACTAATTGAAGGATTGTTCGGTCGGAAAGGCAGCTTGCAAATTGACGGCCAAAAGTTTTCCAAAAGTGGAAATTTTCTGGGTAGACAACTGGCTCTATACATGATGGGCAATCCTTGACAAGGAGGGACAAAGGTGAAGAAATGTGCTCAAGACAAAGCCAGTCAATATAAATCCGCACTCCAGTGGAAAATAAAACTTTCCATGAACAGCACATCAATCCGCCAGCATAGTATATCATTAAGAATGAGCACTCTAATCTGGTATAGACCCTGCAATTATGTGCCATTCCAAACAAATCAATTACCCATGCTCAAAAGAGGGAAATCAAACAGATAGGGCAGTGAATCATATAAAGAAGCATGAAGAATCTGTCTCCGAAGAAACCCATACCTCAACTTGCTCATTGACATAAAGATTCCTCCCACCTATATAAACCTGTCATTCGGCTAAGGTCCTAATGCCCACAACGAACATTGAGAAACCCACTCAATTTTCTAAGTTACGTCGAATTGCATTTTGATAATGTAGCAATACAACATGGGAGTCCTAAATTCCAAAATACAAGAAGTTGGTACGGTCAATATCTCATAACTGGTTCAAAGCGCACTTGAGCTTCCAAAATTCCCATCGACAAAGTAGTAGCAAATAAAGCACCAAAATCATCTACTTACCCTTCACTGATCAGGTTCAGAGCCAGATTCAACAGAACACCTTGTGAAAGACCCAGCTTGCTAAGAGTCGAGGTAAGAGGAGTGAATGGATGTTGCACATTGAGCTCAAAGTTTAGTGTCGTCAAAATCAATTGCTCAGCCTCAGTTACTCGCTCCCGATATCGTTCAAACCAATCCTGCCCAACAGAATCAAGAGTTAATTCAGCCAGATGCCTCTTTCCACGAGAATCATTAGAGAGTAAAAAATTGTTGATCTGGCTCAGTGAAGAACCAATACCTATAAAAATCGAACTGTGAATGACATTTATGCATCTTAATACTTTCTGCAACAACTTTTCCAATAAAAAGAAGGTCTATAATACTTACAACAGGGAGTAGATAGGACAAAAAAGAAATGTCCTGTTTGTGAAAGATTTCGCAGGATGCCCGCAAGACATTGTTCAGAGGGCGTGGTGTCTCCTCGGACTTAGCAGCTAGAAACAGAGTGGCTGTCGCAATTAACTGGAACAAAGATATCAGTTAAAACGTTAAAAAATATTAAATTACACGAGAGGTTACCAGCAAAAAATAACAATAATGAAGAAGAAATTAGACTTGATGTGAACCAGTCAAACACATCACAAGGCTGAATTAAACACAATAACAGAGCACATCGAGAATAAATTTGCTCAACAACATCAAAAGAAAAATAATCATTCCACATCCCCTCAAGAAAAATGGAAAAACTTCACAAGCACAGAAAACTATTCTCCACCAGAGTAGATAACACAATTTATTACATCAGAGACATATAAATGGCTTCAAGATAATGATATAAAGCACATATCTTCTTCAATGCAAATCAAGGAAGAGGTTCAAATGCCTTTGAAATCCCCACACAGAGAGAGAGAGAGAGAGAGAGAGAGAGAGAGAGAGAGAGGGATAATGCGTAAGCTTCAATTTGCTCATAGAAATGCCTTCAACAACTAGATCAGTTACTAAATTTCAATAATATTAAATTCATTAAGCTTAAAAAATTCGTAAGATATATAAAAGATATTCAGAAACTCACAAATCTATCATGGCAAGCATGAGACCTTCGGACAAAAAACCGGTGGCAAAGAACCATGGCAGTTCCAACGGTGGTCTGAGGCCTGCATCAAACCACTGATTTTCTTAGCATAATATAGAGTAACTGATTTTCCAGGGAATATTGGTACTGATCATAAAACGGAATACTAAATATGAAGCCAATTGCATCAACTTACATGCAGTACCGTAAGGAAGTATAGTACACAAGAACAAGCACTTACAAGTCCAGACGCAATCCAAGGTCTTGAAGAAAAGCACAATACGAGTATCGCAATTGGGTTTCTCGTAAGGCATCAATACCATCCTTTCTAGATGGAGAAAGTCTCTCGATCTCATCCCTTGACATGAATACCACCTCATCATCCTCCAGACGAGACCTCTCACGCTTCCCACAGTTAGCAGTAGACGCATCTGCATTTATTCTTGCAGGAAGAGGTACTCTATTCTTCCAAGCAAAAGATGCATTATCATAAGCTCCCCACGAAGATGATGAATATTTTCTTCTTTTCATGGAAGGGACATCATTGGGCTTCATATGCTCAAAGTTGAAACTGTCAACAGGATCCCTGATTTCCCTGGACTTCCCATGGAAACTGTCATAATTCCCAGCATAACTGTTATTTCTGCTTCTGGTTCTATAATTATTATTGCTGAAGCTATTTATACTGGAGAACCAATAACCATCATGGTAGGTCCCTCCTTTCATGTCATAATTCCTTGTGAAGGACATCATTCCTGCAAGTCACATACCAAAGAAAATTTTAGAGAAAGAATAATGGCCATGTGATTACCACATCAGCTACATGGATAGCTAAAATCGCCTTAAACCTCACCTAAATTCAGTAAACAACTAACTATGGTATTCTTCAAATCCAGGAAATTACAGACTTAACTGCTAAATTGAGACTTGAAGTTTCTCATGCATCAATCAACAGAATTCACCACGAAATTAAATTAAGACAAAGGGATTAAAGCAATTGCAACAAAACGTACTATCCTTAGTAAAAACGCTACTTTAGTTTACAGCCATAAATTACTATTGAGCAGAACAAGGTGATCTGAACAACCCACAGAAAGAAGCTAGTCAATGATCCTCCATCAACGATTAAATCCACTCCCCTCCATTACTTCTAGATGCCTACCTGACCAGAGCAATCGACCAAGCAGACGATGAATCAGCTCAACAACATATTACGTGTCGCCACACGGCAAATCTCTCCAAAACAACCGAGACGCCGCTGAAGAAGCGATTTCGTGTTCACATAGAAACCAAAACCTCGGATCTACCCAACATCTACCCCCTCAGCAAAACCGCAATCAGAACACGCCAACGTCCTCAAGATCCCATATTTTACTAATCTTGTAAAAAGCGAAGCAGATCGGCTACCCAAGATCATACCGATCAAGTTGACCAGCCTCAAAATCAAGAATACCTCAAAACTTCAAATTCCACAACCCCCCCAGAGACAAAAATCCATCGCCAATTCAGCGCCCCGCCCCCCCCCCCCCCCCCCCCCCCAAAAAAAAAAAAAAAGAACCCTCCAAATAAAAGTAAACCAAAAAGAGGAGGAAAAGAGAGCGATTTACCTCGTCAAACAGGCCTTCAAAACTTCCTCACTGAATCGATCTTCCTGAAGAGAATTGAGATCTCAATTCAAAGGCAACAGGTGAACGATGGATGTAGGAGAAGCTGATCGATGACGGTGGTAGGAGAGATTTTGGTATTTAAGGGAAGATGGCGACCTAATTACCGAAACGCCAACAACACCACCCCTCGCTGATTCTTGTATTTAGTTTTTTTCTTCTTCCCCGTTTGTTCTCATCCCGTGCTCGGCAAGCCTAATCCTCTTCGGTTTTCTAGGAGGAGGGGGACCGCTACTCGCGTAGCCAGGAGTCGATGGGCTAGCGAATATCATGGGCCGTCCTTGTGGGCTGTGATCGGCCCTTGTAATATGGGCTTTATGGCCCAGTTAGGAACTGGCCGAAACCTGGGCTTTTTCTTGCCTATTCCAACTTTGAGAAACTCCATGTCTTTCTTCTCTCGCACAGAATTCTGATAATTGTAATTGGAGCTTCATCCATGGGCCCGAGTCCAGACAGGAATTTTCCCAAATCCCATGTTGTTCCGGTTATTTTATCCCGGATGTTCATTAACAGGGCCCTGTTTTTGAAAGGTTTCGAGTGCTCAGGATTGAGGGAAGACCATTCGCTCTTCCGCGGGGTGAGTAACCGGGGCCGTTCATCGATCCACACCGGATGTTCGATCGATGTTCAGGCTGGTTTGCACAAGCACCGGATAGGTTCATGGACATAAGTCCGAATCTCTATTATAAGGAAATCAATCTCACGAAGTAAAACACATAGCATCGAAAGGTGTGTTTAGTTCAGCTTTAAAAATGGGCTTAAGGTATAATGCGGATGTTGAAAGCTAAAGCCCCATGAGGAAATGCATATTGTATTTGGTAAAAACTAATTCACAAAACTACTTTGAGTTTGAGTAGTGTTTGGCAAAACAAATCTGCAAAGGATATAAGCCGTAACTTTTAAATTTTTTATTAAAAAAATCAAACCATTCATTGGCAGTTGTCGGCCGAGGTTGCATGACCTCGAGCGATCCCAGGGAACAAAGCTTGAGATTGCACAACCTTGGTGGCCATCACCCGCCACCTTGGGTGGTGCGACTTAGGGAGGCTTGAGGTCACACAACCTTGGCAGCTATAACTCGCTTGCTTGAGTGAAGCAACCTAGGTAAGGCCCAAGGTCGCATGATCTCGATGGCAGTTGCCTAAGGGGACACAACCTCAGCAGCTGTTGCCTAAAGTCGCTACTAAAGGTGTAAGGACTATATTGGAATATGAGAAATCTAGTGAGGGTAAGATGGGAAGAAAAGATCTAGAAGTAGCATTCAAGTCGGGCTGCAAGCCCAATCCTAGTCCCTACCAGCTTTCAACCTTCCAAATGCTAATTTTCACTTGAATGCTCCTCAAAAATTGTTGCCTAATGCATCAACATTTCCCTAAAAGGCTTTTAGGTTTCAAATAGCTTTTCAAATGTTGAACTAAACTCACCCTAAGTTTCTTGCAAACCATGGACAATTAGCACAATGTAGCAATTGTTCTACGTAATTGTCTCCTCTAAGTTGTTGTATCTCCCATTCATGGATGAAGAGGTGACAATTCTTCAGCTTCATCTATTCAATTTTCATGTGTAGTTTCTATAATTGAGTTTACTTCGTATTTCTCCTTTCGCTCTCCCCGCAAAAGGTAAGTCTTTCATCTCACGTGAGTCTCACACCATTGATAACTAATATGAAGTGACCTCGTATATTTCGGATGCATATAAGAATTTGGCCCCATTTAGCTCTTTAGGGATCTTGTTGTACTTGATTGTCTTTTTGCCCGATTATTGTACTTGAGTTTTTCAGTGCATGTATTCACGATCTCTAAGTTTTGACTTAATGTGCAATATCGTCCAATCTTATTTAATGTAACCCTTATACTATAAGGTAAATGTTCAATTTTTTCCTTGCATTACATGAACATGTTTAATATCATTTCAAATCTAGACTAGATAGAAAGAGAAAAAGCTAGGCTTGTAAACAAACGAAACATAAGAAAATCGAAATCTTGAAAATATATACATCGAAACTCCCACGGCTAGACTAAATCAGGAGGGAAAAGCTTTCGATCAAAACAAGATCGGGAACAAGAAAAGGCAAAAGGAATCGAAGAGGGAGGGGATGGGGAGATCAAGCTCAAGACCCTCCCCTCCATGAAGGAAAGTTGAAGTAGACCGCCGACTAGTTGGGTGAGACTTTGTAACTCCAAATTGTCGTGATTTATGCTCCTTTCTATTATCTCAATATACCAAGAAAGATGTGATTCCCGGACCACCATCAGAACTCTGTTCGACAAGGAAGAGATGGCTAAGTGGACTGAAGCGTCAGATTACTAATCCTTGACTACAAGATTAGAGGAATCCGCTAGGCCTGAATCGCCGAACACGACTACAAAGTGGTGGAATGCCGCAGTTGAGGTAAATAAAGATTCTCGGATTTGTACCTTCGACCGATCACCAAGCGTTGTATGATTTCTTTACTTTCTCACTCATTCTTATAAAACATGCAGAACTATGGAGGCGCAGCCATTATGCTTTGCGACCGACGGCTACTGTACCAAGCACAGTTGGACGTTATATTCGGCTATGATTTTGATCCGGGGTTGCCACAGACAGGTCAACCACTGCCTGAGGATAAGAGGATTCATCGGTCTTGCACGGAGGGAAGCACCGACTTCGACAGTTCCTCCTGTTGGCAGCCGCCAGTTTGGCGGCTGGGAGCTTTTTAGACAGTGAGGCATCTCGGTTGTCCAATGCCAATCGATCAAGGAGGGGCGCATGAAGCAAGGAGAAGCGGCGTCGGGGTGACGAAATGGGGAGAGCCAGTGGACCGGTTGCCAAGAGTGCCCGCCATCTTGAAAGCACTTAGGAAAAACACCGCGCCGCTCAGGCAGTCCGGCGAGTAACGCTGCAGGAACATCGATTCCTGCAGTGATGAGACAATGACACCGGGGGTTGCTACCGTTAGCGAATTGCACGTGTTACGTATGAAGCTTTTCACGCAAAAGGATCCCAGGGAGATGATCACGTCGGTCGCCGAGTATCCCGAACTTCGGCAGAAGTATCCTGCACAAGCAAAAGTGAAGTTAGTTTGTGGGTGGTTTAGGGTTCTTTCACGGGCGATGATGCCTTGTGATTTCTGTCTCCTTTTGGCGAAGCTCCTGTAACTTTTCCCTCCGTTTTCGGCTTATAATGTGAATGCAATTAATTCAGCCATCGATCACCTCCGGGTGTTAAATCGTTGCTTCGAACTTTTGGTGAAGAAAACGGATGCTCAAACTTGATAAGGATAGTCGCGCCCTAGTGAACCTATCGAGTAGGCCTGCTCTTTTTGATGATCAGCCACAGCTTGATAGGAGTAATCTACATGGTGTATTGGACTCAATTGATTATGTTATGATAGATAATTGCATTACCTGATTATTGCAATTTACTATGATCAGCGACACGTTAAGTTGTTACTTTCGGCAAATTAAAAAATTTAAACTAAAAGCTAAAACTGCTTGATTCGCCAAAATGCCTCGAGCAAAACGAGCTGATCAAAGTAGCAACTTCGTGGGGTACCTCGAATGCCATGGCTACAGAATTCGGAAAACCATAGTTACGCAAATCCATAGACAAGCAACATCATATAGACGAGGAGTGGCGGGAATTGGAGTGAAACACTTCATGTAAACAAGAACAACGAAGTAGCAAGGTTCTGCGGAATCATCATGAAAATTGAGCATGTTAAGAGAAATTTTAAGAAACAAATAGAGATTGGAATTCGAGCAAGAAAAAACTGAAAATTTTCATTGAGATAGCTAAACTCGCAGAGAAACAGCGAGTTGCATCGCGATTGAATAATCCATTCCATTTCATTCCAAGCCCGTTGACAAAATATCCTTCTTGGTGGCTTTTCCCGCTCTAGTTTTTGTTTTCTTAGTTAAGGCTACAAATTTGGGTTATTCAGACGTCTAAGGACACCTGCCAGTGTGTTCAATAAATTGTCTTAACGTCGTCACCCGATTGTACTTTTCAAGAGAAAAGATCGCATAACACAAATAGAACCTTAGCCAATGACAAACTCCAAACTTGAACATACACAAGAAATCTGTATCTCGATCCTCAATTTTCGTTCCCTCGAGTTTCTCAATTGCAAAGAAGGTGGAAAAGATAGCCGCCTCAGAGGTTTACTTACTAAACGCTCTTTTTCAGAGTTTCAGGCGCCTATTGATTGAAGCTCTTGGATTGATTTCTAACAAGAACACGCAGCCATCCGGGAGTTGGCAAATGGAGGAGACAACCGTGGAAATATGCAGTACGCAGTTCTCGATGTTCTTCTCGATCGAAAAGACGATGACTCATCGTTTGTTCCAAGGAAGGAGACAGCAAGGAACCGAACCGAAAGTAAGTGGCATTTTCTTTTCCTAGCCCCTCTCGTCAACCTCATCATTCCGTACTCCTGGCTGTGCTAGGAAACTTCAGCACTGCGAAACCATCTCGAATCTCTAGCAATAAACAATGCATTCATCTTGGATGAGCTCATGATAGCCTGTCCTGTACCTTTCCCCGTGGATACCAATTACAATTGGAGATGCACTTACATTATAGAGAGATTCCCGACCGGTCTCGAATGATTAAACTTGTCGAAAATATGTGATCAGAAAGTCCGGCCTCGGTGGAAATTGGGTCCGATATCATTATAGAAAATACTATCCCAAAATTTGAGTCAATAAATAAAGAAGAAATCGCATGTATTTAAAGAACATATATAAATCACCAATGTGATATATTTTAGCATATTCATGTACTCCGCATTTCGAGCAAAACATGGTCTCCAAAGTTATTCGCCACAAAAAATACAATCCACAAATTCTTTGGAAGTTTAATTAAATCATAGATGCAAAAACATTTGTCTTTAAGGTTCCGTTCGTTTATTGAAAAATGAATTATTCAAAAAATTATGTTGCTAAAAGTGATCGTGTATATAGCTAATAATGATTAGTAAATGAAAAATACTTAAAATAATTGATATTTCAATATCTTTATAAACGATAAAATAATTTCGTTCGTTTTATTTCTTTAAGCAATCTTTTTTAACTGTGGAAAGCTGTCATGAGGGGCACCTTGGGGGAAACGCTGCGTTTTCTGTACACAAGTGGATTTAATCAAAACAAGAGAATAGAGAAAGAAAACTAAACTCATGAGCGATAAGCGTGCTTTGGAGAGGGTAATTGTCAGGCTATTTTGCGTGTAGGTGCTGCTGCTGCTGCAGCTGCTGACGCTCCTGCATGTGCCCGCCATTAATAAAACCTTGCGGAGACCGAGATCGCAACATCGATGCCCATCAAGAGCCCAAATCGAGAGTCAGAGATCCATCACGACGACGACGACAAGGCATGAAAACCCTCAAAAAAGATTTCTTTCTTTTCCCGCAGATCTCCCACGAAAGGGTTAACTTAAAGATCAGTGCCGCTTCCTGAAAGATGAAATCCAGCTTCGATTAGTTTATCCGGATCTTATCTCCGACGAGGATGATGACGACGATGGTGATTGGTTGCAGTTACTTTTTTATACAAACGCCCTTTGTTTCTTTTTCGAAATCCACAGACGGTAATCATGGCTTTCCAACCTTAAATGCTCCGATTGGAGAGATGAGGGAAGCTGAGGTTGTTCTGGTCCCGGGATCTTTGCCAACATGGGGAGAGATCGAAGGCTTTTTCTTTCCGCATAAAGAGAATCGGGGCAATGAGGGAGATCTCCCCAGCTAGATCCATCGCATCTTACTAATTAGGGCAAAGTTACTGTGATTATGGGTGCAATCCGGCCCCCAATCCGGTGCCGAGGCACGCGTTGCCCCCTTGCGTAATCGCATATGAATAACGTATGAAGATACGCGTATCGGTTTTTTAGCTAGAATTGAGCAAACGTATAGTGCGTACTAATCACACCCGTGTGTATTCATGATTACTTTGTAAGAAGAGGATAGGCAATTTTAACTTCCCACGAGAGGGGTAATTTTAGAGCACAGATCTTTTGGCTTAACAAGACGGGCGATTATCAATTTCATTTATTTTGCAAAATATCAATTATTTGAAAAATATTTTTTTTTAACACGCAGAGTTTAAGTGCAACTAGGTAATGTTTGACCAGATCACGCAGAGTTTGACCGCCAAAATTTCAATAAACCACAGCCCGCGATGGGGCGTGAGCACAACGCTCCTGCCCGAGCGCGTGAGGTCAAAACAGCCCGCCCTTCCTTCGCATCAGTTCCCCCGGCGAAATCATAAAACTCGTACCGTTTCGTCTTCTCTCTCAGATCTTCTCTCTATCTGTGTCTGTCTGTGAAAACGCTGTCGCCACCGTTCCGCTCTGCTCTGAAAATGTAGGAGAAGCGACCCAAGCTCGCTCGTCGTCTCCATCGAAGCATCGACCATGGGGAAGAGAAGGGGCAAAACCCTAATCCCCACCTCGCATACCCTCCCCTCCTCCCCTTCCCACTCCTCCTCCTCTTCCGACTTCGAGTTCACCATCTCCCTCTCTCCGCTCAACAAGTCCTCCTCCGCCCTCTGCGTCGCTGACGAGCTCTTCTACAAGGGCCAGCTCCTCCCCCTCCAGCTCTCCCCCCGCCTCTCCATGGTCCGCACCCTCCTCGCCTCCGCTTCCGCCTCCGACTCCGCTACCACCTCCTCCCGAGACTCCTCCGGTAGCTCCACCGACTCCCAGTACTCCTCTTTCTCCTCCGCCTCCGCCTCTGGCGCCGGCGACTGCGACTCCTCCCGCCCCAGCTCCGTCACCGAGGACGACGAGTTCCGCCGCCTCCACTGCGGGCCTGGCGGCGGCGGCGGCGGCAACGCGGCGGCCCAGATCAGGAAGGGTAAGTACTTCCTCTCGAGGTTCTCGTCGGTGTTCAGGAAGGAGCACGGCAAGGGCCGCGAGGCTCACTACAACGTGCCCGGATCGTCTTCGTCGTCCTCATCATCCGCGTCGGTTAAGAAGCGAGTGAGCGCGACGGCGAAGGAGGTGATACGGAAGTACTTGAAGAAGGTGAAGCCGCTGTACGAGAAGCTCTCGCAGAAACAGCAACAGCAACAACACCAGCAGAAATCGGAGATCTCTCCGCCTCCGACGAAGACGAGCCCGAGGATCAGCTTCTCTCAGCCGTTGAAGACGGAGAGGACTGTGCGAGAGATCATGCTCTCCTCGGGGAAGATCGCGAGGAAGGACAGCCACGGCGCATTCTCGAACTCGTTCTCCGGCAACCTGAGGCATCCGAGGAGGAGGACCTGCGCGTCAAGCTGCCCCTCGTCGATGCGGTCGTCGCCAAGCCACTCCGGCGTACTCAGCCGGAGCGCATTCGGCGGAGGAGGGGGAGTGGCGCGGACGGCCGGAGTTTGCAGCTCGGAGGCCTCGTCAATGGAGGAGTTGCAGAGCGCGATTCAAGGCGCGATCGCTCACTGCAAGAACTCTATGCTGCCGAGCAACTACAAGGTCATGGTCAGCAACGAAATCTGAACCCCATGGAACCGAAAGCGAGGAAGATGACTGACGAAACTGCTTGAATCGGTTGCTGCATCATTTTCATGTGGGTGCGCCCTTTTTCCCTCTCTTTCTCTCTCTAGGTGACGACTTGGAAATTGTTCACGGAAAGTGGTGAAACTTTCTCTTTTCTTTTTGGGTTTTCTTTTCTTTTTTCCCATTTCGGCTGAGAGAGACTTGAGAGAGCCGTGCATGTGACGATGATGACCGTTTGTGTGACCAAGAAGATCATTACTTTATTTTCTCGGGAAAATCTTGCTGCAGGCTGTGTGGCTTGGGAACGGGAAACCCAAAATCAATGTAGGAGTGATGAGGCTTTGGGAATCGAGATTTTCCAGGCCTTTTGATTCTCTTTTTCCCTTTCCGCTCCCTCGCTTCCTTTTCCCTCTGTTCTACCCGATTCGCCACCTGTGACGGTCCATTGATTTGATTTATCCCCTGTTCGGAATCTTCAGATGAAAAAGTCATTATCCTTTTCATTCAACATACAATTCAGGAGAATCGTCAAATCGGGGACACTGATTCTTGCGGAATCGTAGACATTAGAGGCAATCTTGGAGATGTTTCTCGCTTCCCTCTTGTTCTTTTTTCGCTTGGTCAACCTCTTGATTTCATAGTAGTTCCATTGTAGTCGCCTCACCGAGTCCATTTGCTAAATGCACCATCTGGGTTCACTTGGAAGTTCCCCTATTCCATCAAGAACATACACAACAGATCTCGAGCTCTTTGCGCTGCGTCGACGACGGTCGAATCGAGCTTGTCGGAGGGCCCATGTACTTTTTCTTGTTACCCAATTCACATCCGTTACAGCGGATTCAAGTGAAATCCATCGCTCTAGCAATTGCTGTCTATAATTTCGGAGTTAATTTGGTGCTCCAGACCGGTACACGTACGCAGAGCACAGATCGATTTCCGCCGTCCAGGACAATTTCATTTTTTGAATCTACTAGGCAAAGAAACAGGAAAGAAAGAGAGGAAGCGGGTGACTTGAATCCCGACAAGGATAGGTGGTCGAGATCTGAAAGAAATAACGGAATGGGAGTAGATGAACGCGAATCTGGTCCTGGCTATTTGAAGCAGCCATGTGCGATAAATTAATGGAGATTCAGCCTTTCCCAGCTTAAGATGATAAGACGGTGGGCATCGACGCTTCCAAGTTTCATTCAATGCCCCCTTGTATATTCCTTCGGAGAGCATACGGCCTAAGGGTTAGGTGACGGGTTCCTGTCACGACCCCGACTCCATCATCTGTTCTGACCTTGTCGTCCCGGCAGAAGTTTTTCTAATTGCCAACCTAATAATGCAAAAGAGTGTTGGCTTCCGTTCGTCAGCATTCTCTGCTAGTCGAAGCATCCAATTCTAATCTTCGCGCCGCGACACATTCAGCGCCCGTCACTTGAGTCGGTTAAAATAGTTGAGCTCAATTGTTCAATGCGTGCATCGAGCAATTCGAGAATGGCTACGAGAACTGACTTGCATGGTCAATGGCTACGAGAATGGAGATTATCTTGAAAATTTGGAATGGTCAAAGAAGTACATTAATGAGTAATTATCCTATTTCGAATGCATTTATCAGACATAGATATACACATAACATTCAAACTGTCGATCCATTCAAAAATGTTGGAGTTTTTTTCATTTAAGTTGCTCATTAATTACTTGCAGCTTTTGACAGAGATATACATTTGAGCGTTCCCCCTTCTTCCCGAGAGGGGAGGGAAAGGCCTAAAAACTTATGTAGAGTCTGATGAAGTCGTAGTAAAGTGCGACCTCCATAAGTACATCAGTTACTCTCTGGAGACCGGCCCTGCGATTTGCTGGTAGGTCGACGGTGGAGGATGATATAATTCAGACATTACTAAATTCTTTTCAAATGTCTTGGCTCGACAGTGGAAGCTATAATTCACGAAGTATTTGAAAAAAAAAGGGAGGTCAGACCGTCATAAATTCGGAGCTTCTAGGTACCCGACATCGCATCAGCACATCGCTGAGCAAAAAAAGTCGAAGCGATATATATGGTCGAGTACGGAATGAATTGCGGCCCCGTCCAAACTCTTCATGATTGAGCATAAAGTTTGGAGAACTTCGACCACTTCCACCCAAATTAAAAAATCAAAAAATATCTCAAATTATATTTATCACGACACATGTAAACTCATATATATATAAGACACTGTATTTACTCTAAACTTATTATAAATATAAATTTAAGATTTTGGGAGACATAAAAAATATGTAATAAATATCCTTACCAAAAAAAATATATAATAAATATATCATGGTGAGTACAAATTATGATTCTCCATAACTTTCATCGACTAAAATAATAGTACCTTTTTTTCTTTTTCTACAACTATACACTCATTAATGGTTTGACAGTCCATTTATTCCGCAGCAGATCTTATTCTCAAATCCGTCGGCTCGTTTAAAAACTTAATTATCGCCAATATTTCGCTTGGATTTCGGTAACCCTCTATTTTCTTCTTCACTTGTATGATACGAGTCATGGGAGACTACACGGTCCAAGGGTTATTATCGACTTTTCACAAATTTAAACCACGTCGGAAAACACCGACACCTACATTTACGTGCAATTAAGGAAGAAACCAATGGGAAAAAAAAACCAGCGTTTAAGTCGGAGCACAGAAATACCGAAAAAGATCCTTGCAATTGGATGGTGTAACGAGGGCCGTACACCTGTCATCGGAGTATTTATGTGGGGCCCCCGTTTAGCACCTGTCGGTCCAGAAAACCGGAGCGCGTCCAAATACATGAGCCGTACGGTGATTCTTATTTTCTCGAATCTAACTGAGCAATTCGCTCCAAAAAAAAAAAAACGGAACACAAACAAAGAAAAATTTAGAAAAATCCAACGTAGCTGGCTCCACCGTTCACGCGAGGAGGGGCCCACGGAAAGAATCTGAGCCGTCCAATGGGTAACGTCAACTGGGGTACGGCGAGTACCTATGCCCGCAGACGTGATCCGAATAAATTATTTTGGAAAAGGGAAATTCCGGCCCCCACTTTCCCCGTGGACGGTCCGATTCGGGAAACAGATCCGGCTTCGTTTCAAATTATTTTGTCCCCAAATCATGCAATTCATGCTTATCTTCGTTGTTGTCTTTTTTTTTTTTTGGGTAAGTCTTATCTTCATTGTTGTCTATCTCCATTGATTTCGCAAAATTGAATGGTTTGAAAATATTTTTCTTAAAATGATTATTCACGTCACTTTAAATAATTGATCGCAGAGAATTATTTTTTTACTATCCATAATTAATTCGTGTATAAATTCTTTTATGAATGGTTAAAATATCCGTTACCCATTCATTTCAATAAGCAGTAAGTCCAATCAATTTGAGGAGAATAATTTTCGAATTATATAATTTTCACAGGAGAAATGGAGCTCTAATTTGAATGTTTTTCCCCTGTCAATTTAAATGAATATAACTTGATTTTTTGAAAAATATTTATTTTCATTGAACTTATAAAATTCAAGTATATCATGTGCTTTATGAAGATAAGATTCAAGAATAAGAATTCAAACTCTTTTTTTTTCATGTTCATGTAAAATGTTAATTTTGCACGGAGGCCACTAGAAAGGGTGAAAGTGGTTGACATCTCATGAATATCAAGAACACAGACATGACATTTTGCCAATGACGAGAATCGTGATTTTTTTCATCGACAGCGAATGATAGGAGCGCCGTGAACGGAAATGTATGCATATGCAATGCACATCGAGAGTTCGCCCTATTTCCACATTCCCTCTCCATACGGAAATAGAAAAATGGCCGACGGCCAAGATTGCATGATTCAACTTAGGAGTGACAGTTACATCACATCCAGTAATTCGATCATTGCTCTATCACAATCCATAAAAAGCTTTGAAAAGACAATAATCACGCTTGATTAGCAATGGATAACGACGTATCAAATGCGTCGATTCCGAATTAACAATGTCACATCGTTTCGCGTCACGTCTCGATCTTTCTTAGTGAAATTATCGTGCTAGAGTTACCATCTCCGATTCTTTAGATGGAAAAGCAAAAGAACAGAAAACACAGTGTGTCGATGCTCGAATACGAGGGTCCCACGTATTCTTTGACCCCATCGCCATTCCGAAAACGATCGGTGACGTCAGCAGCTCTGCGCTTCGCCTGTCCTCTTGCGGCAGGTGATGGGGACGAGAAATGAGAAATTCCGAGCGGCCAATAACGGGAAGGTCCACGTGTCGGGAGACGCAGGGATCCACGTGGGCGAGGGGAGGGGGGGGCAGAAGACAGGTCACATGGTGGTGGAGAGAGACTGCGATTGTGTCAGTCACGTGATGATGACTGCATGATGAAGACACGTCGGTCTCCCTCCCAGCTTTTCCCCCTCCCTTTACATGATGAGTAGGTCTTCCGATCCGAGAGGATACGTCAACGTCGGCCTTCATTTTACGGAGATACGGTACGGAAACGGGGCGCAACTGATCGGTACGCCAAGAAATTTCACAATCGAAAAGCGAAAACTATTACGACAAACCAACTCATTTTTTTCATTTATGTAGAATCGCGAGTTCTTATAATGTATCGATTCAATGTTACTTGTAATTATGCTAAATACTCAATTGCCGAGTCAAAGATCAAATCAAGATAGATGATCGATATACACGTCAACGATTTCAGTCGAGAATTGGCTAGGCCAATCATTAAACAAATAATGACTAAATTAACTGAATTGGGCGAGTTTAGATGAAGTTTATTATCTTTTAGTAATTTTTCCCAATTAGTGTCGTAGTGCTATATAGGGGAACCTTCCTGGATCCGGATTACTCCTTCTAACATCTTTTATCATGCAAATGTATGTAAGAGCATTTGATCTCGTCACGCTTGCGGGCACAAAAGGAAGAAAGTGAGAATCTAACACGACATTTATTTTACTTCACCCCCGATTGATTACGTTGACAAGTCAAAACTTAAAGCACTGGCTGATAGCCAATTCAAATTAAGATTTGAATTTAAAGCATCGAGAAATCCTCTAAATGAGATGTTGCCGCGGTGCCATCTAAGATCAAGAGAGAAAGAGCAAGAGCGAGGCGGGAGATCAAATCATCTCCCCCCCTTTTCCTTTTTTGATTCTCAAATTTTGACTTGTGAATGATCTCCCAATTGAGCTCACTCGTCGAAGAAGGCCTGCTCCAAGATTTGGCTTGCTTTCTTGCCCATTTGTGGTCAGACAAAGGCTTAACCGGATCCATCTGCATCATGTGTCCTGCTTTCTACATTCATAAGAAGATGCAGACAGAGCCGAGGACCTGCTTAGGCTTTTAGACTCTCTCTCTCTCTCTCTCTCTCTCTCTCTCCAGGAGTCTCGACGTTAATCTTCTCAGATTTTGGGCCCACGCTCAGCCCAATAGTAGGACTTGGGCCCAGTCCAATTGTTGGATCTCAATCCACCTTTTTTAAATACATATTATTATACAAACATATTTTTTTATTATAAATTTCAGCTATCAATTTCAACGATACAATCTGGAAAATTGTGGCAGTCTTTCCATTTACTATTTCTTTAGAGAAGGTTAGAGAAGGTTGAATAAAGGGCAACCTTAGAACATATTAGTATATGATAAATTTGTAGTGATCTCTTAGAGCATACTTGGAGTGGATTGGTCACAATCAAGAAGGATCGGGAGACATCGATAACTTTTTTCTTCTTCAGAAGGACGATGCTGTTTGTCCTTCGCCTGGCCTTTGCTGAAGTGCCCCGCGACTGTGCGACGTCCTTTTCTATCAAGCTAACCATGTCATTCCATATATGTCGATGCCATGAGCCATGTCGTGTATGTCATCAGCATGTATGGACAGAAAACCAAGGGACTTCGATCCATCGGGTAGGAGTATCCATCCATCGACCAGAGATTTGCCCCCCATATCCGATGAACGCGGAACTATACCAGTGGAGATGGTCTGGAAGTTCATGAAGATTACCCTAAAACTCCGTGTCTGATTCATGACTCCTCATTCCATTACAGGACGATTCCAAGTTCATACGAATCATAATTAGTTATCATCCCCAAAGACTGCGTTCCTGCATGTTAAGAAGGCCAGGTGATCTTAAACATCCTGATGCACAATCCAAAGTCGAGGACAGTAACCTTACCTTGCGCCTTCCAAGCCCTTCATTCAAAGCTCCAATCCACCTCCTGTCAGGGTCAAAGTCAACACTGTCTCCCCTCTCTAACGGCCACTGTCTTTACGCAGACGATATAAAAATAGAAAGAAAAGGGAGCAAAACCTGAACGCCTCACGTTAACAGCTAGCCATCGCATGGAAGCAAGACCGAGGGTTTTATTCTCCGGGAGTGGGGGGGGGGGGGGGGGAGATGGTCCCCTCCACGAACGGTGCCTGTTTGGCCTCGGGAGTCTTTCACGGGTCAACGTGACGAGCTTCTCTCCTTCTCGACGTGCGCGGTTTCTTCAAGATGTTAGCCTCGTTTGTCCATCGCAGCTGAAGTGGTCCGATGCAGAATCTCCCGCGTCACGGAACTTACGCTGGTCTGCGTGTTTTCTTTCTCTGCGCTTTCGCATGTGTTCTCGCTGTACGATATGGTGGGCTTAACTTTGTTAATCAAGACGTCTGTTTTTTAATCGTCGGGATCGATCGAAGCTCGGCGTTCGCACGCCGGGGCTCACTTCGATGTGAGTCTACATAGTACTTATCTATTCGGTGGATCTACAACTCATAAACTTATAAAACAATCTACCGGTTTATTGTCGATCTTACGCTTCCCTAATAGTATAGTGATTCTATCAATCACGGCATATGATATTTTTACCTATGAAATGTTTTAGTTATGTTACATTTCACAATATAAATGCTATATATGCTATATATATAAACATATATACACACATTATTGCATGAAAACGTAGATTTAATTAGTTTTTATTATCGATCTTACCTATCCACCTAGCCATTCATTTTTTGATTCGATAACTACATATCACTCTTACAAAGGGCAAAATTCCTCTAAAAGATTTAACTTTAGGTTCAATTCCAATTCTATCCTGAACAATTTTTTATTTAAAATAAACCATATACTTTCACTTTAGTACCACATCTACTCATACATTAAACAATCATTGTTGATTTCTTTAAGATTATTAATATAATCAACATATTGCTATTATTCCATACTAATATGAGGGTGTTGATGAAGATTAAAGTTCTGATAGTGAACCTCCAATTGACCCTAATGTCGATAGTTAGGAAGAAAGCAGTAGCAATTTTGGACACATGAGTAGATTTGTGACTAGAATAAACGTTTTGAGATTATTTTAAGACGAAAAGAAGCTCAGAGCATTTTTGGAATTAAACCTAAAATTATGATAATTTTACGGGATCAGCTCTCTTATAAACATGCCAAGAACCTAACAAGGTTAATTGGGTCCACACCCTCGAACCACTATAATGGTGTCCGTCCATTTATTGCAAAACGTCCATTGTACTATCTGAATTTCAATTTTACGGTGCAATGTATCTATACCTTTTGTCTTGACTAACTCTCAGCCATATATGTAAAATGCCTCGCTTCATCCTCAGGTGAGATGGCTGAGCGTGGTCCTAGGATTGCCATAAGAAAGTTATGCTGTGACTTGAGTACGGAGCTTGTCGCATCCAAATCAAACAGTTTGAGCACGCTTAGCCTTTTCTTTTACAAAGTTCTTCCCTCTTCTCCTTTCATTCAAGATCTTTGGCGTCTGCGTAGCCTTCGAGACGCGTACTGTTCCCGGCCTGTCGTCTTCCTTCCTTCCATTATTGCTTCGCCAAAGAGGCAACATCAAGAACACTATGCATCCATGGCCCCCCACCCCCACCCCAAACCAAAACCCCAACATGGGGTGGTGGGTTTACTGAATCTGACGAGTCCCACTCACGAGTGAAAGGAAAGGTCCCGTGTTCTCGTCTCTCGATTCACGGCTATAGTTCGTAGCCCTCGTATTCGATGTTGCACGCCACAGGTAATCTCCCAATCATGCGTGCGGACGAATGGAGCGTAGCTCAACGTGTTGCCAGACACGAGAGTTCCTGCACGGATCTCTTGTGTGCTCGGAGCACTCGGTGTTCGGAGCGATCGATCTTGTGGTGGATTCGGTAGCCGGGGAGAAACTGGAAACGAATTGCTAATGTTATTAGCTGGTGCAAGGAAGATTTCCCGTTGTCTCTCTCGCTCCTATTTCTTGCAACCTTATCTTTAGACATACCGTGGCCAATGATTCAATGCATCTGTATCTCTGAGTCTTGATGTGCTGGAAAGTAGATGGAGCTATATGGACTGTGTCCTCGAATGGGAAAACAACTCTGTCTAGTCAATGTATAGGGCATTTTCTTTTTCCCTTTTGTCATGCATATTTGTGTACATATACCTATAATGGCTAGTGGAGAGAGACATGTGTGACAGGAACCGATCAAGTTGAGATGTATTAACTCGTGTATGTGACAACACAATGAAACCCAACCTTCCAACCAAAATCATGTCGCAAGAACTTGAAAACAAAAGCCCCTTCGTTTGCCACCGTCAGGTTCGGGGATAATTATTTGGAATGTCATATAAACCTATTGTATGATGATTAATTCAATCCAATCTTTTTAGTTTTGTCAATTTAGTCCTAAACTTTTGATAATTTGTCAACTTAGTCTAAGCCTTTTGGATATTTTATAATATAGTTTTTCCGAACAATTTTAACTGGAAATTGTTGATTCGGCAATTCACGTTAACACTTGCCGGCAATGCACTCTATTGACAAATCGTCAAAATTTTTAAAACTAAATTAGATTAAAAAAGTTTGATACCGAATTGCCCTCTATACAATAGGTTAAGAGATTTTTATACAGATATCCCTAATGGTTGGAGTTAGGCAAGCGACGTGAGTTATGGATCAACCCTGTGAGCGAAATAGGGGGGTAGATGTGATGCGAAGCGCGCATGTGAGTAGCGGACAAACAATTCCGAACCACAATGAAAACTTCTGGACAGTATGTATAGAGAGATCACGGTCCATGAGACCCCTCCATTTGCGTCACATGGTCAAGTCCACTACTTTAATCAGTGTGTTTAGAAGCTAATCTCAACCCTGTTGTCCCCTTGATCATAGACCAAAAGGGACAGACAGAGAGCCGCAGGAAGGTTTCATGTTTAAACTGCAACATGATCAAAATCACAGTAACGATGATGAGGAGCTCTCATCAAGTTTTCCCTCTATTGTTTATTAGTTGTCTGGATCTGCATAGAGCCGGCCAAATCTCTCCTCAAGCCATCCGAGGAGCAGAACATGATGGCGTTCAACCACTACCAAGAAAATATCGAAGAGGGTGGCGCCCCAGATGGGCAAAGAGGACCAGATAGGCCAGGGTCGGATGCAATCCTGACAAAGGGGTAAACTTGGGAATGTGGGCGTGGGTGCATTAAAAAGCCATCATCCTTACGAGTTCCGGACTGGCCTTCACATGGCGAGTGAAGTACCCTCATGTGGGCACATGCATGGGGACTCCCCTATCATTCATGTTGTCCTCGACCCAAGCAAAAGAGACTCGTAAACTTCAAAAGCGAAATCTCCATTGACTGATTCTGTGATTAATTAACGATTTGTCTGTCTTAAGTCTTTAGCGCACCAGCACATTTGGTCCACCTTATTTAATGACTCCTCTCCTGACCAGAACATTTTTTTTTTACCCTCTTCTTTTCTTCAACGTGAAATCATGAAACCTGATTCCGTCTTTAATCTCTTGACCGACCGTATCCCGATCTTTAACAAATGGAGTGAAAAAAAAATCAGAATTGCCTTTTAATGATATGTTTCCATGAGGACTTCGCCTGTTGTATTCGCTTGTAAATGAGCAATAGAAAATGGCGAAGAACTTCCTTTTGCTCGAGATTTATTTCTAGATCAATCGAATGGAGATTTACTTCTTGATCAATCGAGGGAAAGGTTCGAGAGGACCTGTTTTATTTCGATGACTCGATATGGCAATTGGACATGGAGTCTTTTATGGCACTCATGATGTCCATGTGCTGTTCCAGCATTCCAACACAATCATAGCTCACCTGTCTAATGTTAAAAAAAGAGGGAGCCTCGGTTTCTCGCCATCCAAATCATGCATCTGCCCAACAAAAACAAGACAAAAGATTAAACAGTGAGAACAAAAGCGAGAGAATCATCTCCTTCCCCTTATATATCAGCAGTACGCTCTTGTGCATTTAGTCTCTATTACCATCATCCTCGCTTGCCATCTCTCTCTCTCTCTCTCTCTCTCTCTCTCTCTCTCCGACAGCTATGGTGTCCGTAGAAAGTGGTCATCCACCTCCCAGAGCCGTTGATGCACCCTCAAGCCCCAGGATCTCGTTCTCTGCGGAATTCCTGGACGACAAGAACTTCATCTCCATCAGCCCTAAAACACACCACGACAGGGAGCACGGAATGGACATCGAAAAGGCCGAGTTCGAGTTTCTGTCCACCAACGTGAGCCTCGACTCGATGCTCTCTGCTGATGAACTCTTCTGCGAGGGAAAGCTGCTACCCTTTTGGCAAATGCAGCAGTCCGAGAGGCTGAACAAGATCAGCCTCGGATCCAAGGATGACGGCGGCGAGGAAGGCCGCGAAGAGGCTAAGGACGACAAGGAACAAAGCAAGGCGAACTGGTTCTTGGACGACGACCCGTCCCCGAGGCCGCCCAAGTGCACCGTCCTGTGGAAGGAGCTGCTGAGGTTGAAGAAGCAGCGCCCCAACTCCTCGCTGTCGCCATCGTCCTCCTCGTCGTCGACGTCGTCCTCTTCGAACTCGATGGCCGATGCAGCCGCGAAGGACGAGAAGAAACAGGCGGCCACTCGGAACGGGGAGAAGCAAGTGAAGAGGATAAAGAAAGGGCTAGAGAGGACGAGGTCGGCGAGTATCAGGATCAGGCCGATGGTTAACGTGCCCATTTGCACGACGGCGAAGAGCAGCGCATTGCCGCCTTTGTTTCCACACAAGAAAGGGAGATTAGATAGGTGAAGAGACGTTGAAGATGACGATGAGGAATGGGGGATCGTCAAATGTAGAGAAAATTAATGTCAATAAGTTCATTATTCAACTCTTTTTTTTTTTTTAGTCCTATCCTTTCTGAAGCCGTTTGTTTCAAGTCTTTTCTGTGTTGTCATCCTCGGATCCGATGATTTTGCGTGTAGATGCTGACTTTTTGCTCCACGAACATGTTGCGTCCTTCCCTTCTCTTCTTGTGACAAGATATATCAGTGCATGGCTGTGGAATCTCAATGGAAAATGCTGGAATTTGGGCGTAAGTATTACACGGAAACAGTGAAAATACAACATCCACAGATCGTAGCATGTAGCTCCAAAGTCATCAGATAAAAAGTTTCATGATGCAGATGAAAATGACTTATGCAAATCATGCAAGTCCACAGTCGCCTGATACAGTAGAAAGGGACTTCACTTGCCTTGACCAGTACCATGGGGACCAAGCAAGCACACACATAATTGCATCAGGTGAACGATCCATGTCCTATGGGTCCGCTCAATCCGAACGTTATTATCGAGTGAGCCCACCCGGCAGGGGAAACTCTACTGAGAAGAATTCACTAGTCGAAAACTGCGGAATCCTATTTAGAAAAAAATCGAAAGCACTTTGAACAGTCGCCAGATTCTACTAAGAACAAGGGCGTGCTGTAGCACATGGACTGGTCGATGAAGTCGAGTTACATTCCTCGTTTACAAACAGGGAAATAGAAGGGGAGATCATAAAGTTGGAGCAACCCAAGGAGTTGTTTCCATGTTCTGGATCAGAAGAGTGAAGGAAATCATTAGCATGTAGAGAGGTAAACGAACCTGAGGATGGAGTTGATGGGTGGGAACCTACAGTCATAAGTAAGCAGTAAATTTTCATTGGAAGAAGTTTCGAGACTTCAGATAAGTACCATCACAGATAAAAGTTAGCTACTATGTGATCAACGTGCTCAAACAAGTTCTCTTTTTCTTAGTAACAAGATTACATGCGAACATTCAGAAACCGGAAGTTAGGTAAAAGCAGATATCAAGCCACATCGTAACACCACACAAACCAAGAGCTCAAGATCAAATCGGGGTTAGAAATTCTATATACGTTAGCCACAAGTCTTTTGTCTTTTGTTGGATGGTATTTTCGCTAGTGGATTTAAGAGGGATGCGATGGCTACGCAGCATAACAGAATGAGCAACTGCACAACCCAATTAGTAAGCAAAACCTGAAGCAAGTGCAAATGTTAAAGAGTAAATTCGATCCAGAAATAAGCAACAAGTTCCCTTCCAGGACGCCAAGTTCATACTAAAGACAAGATTTCAATTGATCGGATGAATGGCACCGAACTCCTGAAGCATCATTTAGTGAAAAACAATGAATTTCAAACAAACTAGCTGAACTGCAATTATATTGTCCGGCAAATCAAGATTGTTGCATAAAGGCTCGTAGTAGACATTAATGCTCTAGTACAGAACATGGATGACAAACGAAAGAACATATCATTTTCAGAAGATTTTCCTTTACATAACGTACAGTGTGAGAGCCTCATACAATTACAACCAGGCCAAGTGAATAAAAGAATACAGAGTATGAAACTATTATAATTCAGTTTACAAAGAGAGTTGCACTTCAATTGCTAGAAGAGCGCAACCCAAATGATGCAACTTTTCCATTCTGTGACCGTAGCTGAACTGCCAAAACGTCAAGAAAAGATCACATGAAAGACAGGACCGACTTATATAATGACACCGGACATCTTGCTTCCACTTTTAGGTATTCAGCTACTACCGCTCATTATCGTGGGGGTGGTGCAGACAACCAACCGTTGCCATAAACCCTATAAGGAAACAGAACATTAGACCTTATAGGACATCATATTATATAGGACAACAAACATTCGTACAGAACGGCCACTTACTTGAGATTCAATCCAGGTTTATTAAGGAGACTGCTTGGAACTTGACCAGTGAAATTATTGTTTTGCAAGAAACTGAAAGACAACAAGCACAAGGTATAAGAATCATACCCTGCAAGTAACATCAATAACTCAAGAAGAGGATACATATGCGATTGATTACATTATGTCTCCAAGTGTTTTTTCACTTAATGGCTTTGCTTGAGTCCTCAAAAAGTTCTTAAAAATTCATTGAAGACAATACTTTTAAGTAAATGTCAATCAGGAAACAGTCCAAAGCCCTCGTGTTTTACATGTTCAAGAACTCACTATCCACAAACAAACTCATAACACAGAAGTATGTAAATGCAAGTTCCACTATATTACTGAAAATGGGATATAGAATCAAAGAATCAAGCAAGACAATAGGTTAGACAAATATCTGCTACATATCCCAAAATTGTTGTTCTGATGTTGGGGGAACATCTTTCTGGCACCATATGCTTGTAAGAAGGAAGAGAGGGATCCTCTAAGATGAATCACCATCATTCCTACAGCAACAACCAAATACCATTCTTGTCCTAAAGAATTGTTCAAGTACTAATAGAAACAGTGTTGGGTTATTGGACTATATCGGTCTTCCCTATCTAGCCATACAAGAGAGTTCCCAGATGGCATGATATTGGCTTCAAAGGAGATTTTTTCAACCAGTAATTCGATCTAACCAAAAGCAATTTCCCAGAGTTTCAATGGGGAGCTTAGCATGAAAAGTACAACAACCTCCAATGAAGTAGGGATTGGGTGGTTAGTTGTTCTAAAATAGACACAGAATGCTAAAAATTAGGATAGTAAAAGGAACAAAAGACAAAAGAGCAAAATTTCAAAAAGAAACGGAAGGGGATTGGCCGCAGGAATGCATGCATTTACTTAATAGTTGATAGGATACAGAACTTACAGTTCTCGCAAGCGACTTATGGCTCCAAGCGATGAGGGAATTTGCCCATTCAAATGATTGTCATTTAAATGCCTACAAGTAAAAATTATCAAATAAGACAAAGGTAAAAGACTGACAAATGTGCCTGGCATTGTAAAAATTAGGAGAGAATAATAGGAGAATCGAATATAACATGTAGGTCAATGTGTCATCAAAGAGTTGCAGCTAGCAGGAAAAAACAACATGACTTACAATATTTCAAGTTGCTTCAGCGAACTGAGATTAGGGATAGGTCCATATAAGCGATTGTTTCCAAGCCAGCTGTTATCAGGGTAAGGTTGTCAGTCAAATATGTCTTTATTAGCTGACTGAAAGTTTAAATAAAAAGGTCGATCACTGCACACTGCATTACATACATGCCAGTCAATGCAGTCATATTAGCAAGATAAGGCGACAGTGATCCAGAGAGACCCATGCTAGTCAGGTTTCTGCAACCAAAGTATAACCAGATATAAGTACTAAGTAATAAAGGCAGTTTTAGAAATCATAAACAAAGCATGACTTCAAAATAGGTTTAGACTCACAAAGAGACCACACGGATCCGGCGGCCCTGAGAGCATGAAACTCCAGTCCAAGAGTATTGCTGAGGTAAACAAGGATCACCACTCCAATCAATAGGATAATTGTGCAAGCTGAGTTTCAGATTTTCCAAAGCAATCACTGAAACAAGAAAGATACTTTTCAGATGGTGTCAAGAGAAGCCTAAAGTAGGAAGAGTCGTATCACTGATTGTATGACTTTTCTATCTACATGAGGCCAAATAACAAAATAGAAATGCTTTCAGAATATGACCCAGTTGCGAAAGTAAACGAGACATTTTTCCCATTGCGTGTCGCCCAACCATTAGTTGTTCTGGACTTTTTCTTTTAATCGAAAAAGGTGGTTTAACATGAGAGGTAATTATGGAGGCAGTAAAGGACTTGTCTATGCCGGCCAAAAAGGTAAGCAAACATTCGTTATGAAAGTACATGCAAAAAATGGGAAAGAATCTAAAAGCTATACCATCTCTTGTGTGAGTTCTTCCTCCAAAAGGCAGCACCTGAAAAGCTTCCCCAGCATTGATCAAAGGACCCAAAGTTGAATTGCTAGTAGGCGCCAGATTTATCATTGTGAGGCCATTGAGAAGCCAATTTGAAGTAAAGACGACAGCACCATCTGAAGTAACATTCAAGTTGCTGTAATATGGAATGCCATTTACTGTTATGTTCTGGATTCTCGAGCCTCTAGCTACCGAATCATGATCACTTGCAAAATATAGAGCAATATAGTATGATGCATTCGGTAGAAGACCCAGAGGCCACTGCAACGCCAGTGGCTGTGATGTGGGCACAGTCAACTCTGTTTCAAATACTTTCAAGGGAGGAAGATTCCAAAATCCAGATACAGTTAAATTGTTGCTTGATTTGGAAGAACCATTTCCTCCAAATGGCTCCCAGATACGGTCAAATTGATCATCAGGGAATCTGGCAGTTCGAAAATTGGTAGATTAGGCAAAAGTCAAGGAAAGCCAAAGTATATACCAGAGCATTGACTTCATGTCTCGAATTGAGGACAAAACAACAGATCATAACATGCTGTTGCATTTAATTGGGAATCCCTCGGCGATCTTTTAGTTTCCAAAAGTTCTTTCGATGACAGGAATTCAGAGTAAAGTAAGTTGCAAAAACCAATCTGACCTAACGTGGCATTGCAAAGCAGAAGTGAAGATATGGCTGAAGTAAATATATTAGCTTAGTGGAATGAACTGACTCATTACACATGTAATTAATTCGGACGACAATCATGCGAATTAAGAGACTGACACCCTATTTGTATCAATAAACACTCCATCTAAGCCACCCGCTTTTCGAGACTATGTCAGCAATCTTTCCCCACATGCCACGAGCTCGATGGCAATTCATCAATCGGAAGTCATCAATAGCCAGGCATCCCCCTTTTGAATTGACTTTTACCTCTATGGAATCAAAAGCCAAGCGTTGCACATACCTAATGGGAGCTCCACTGTGCCCGAAGCTGTTCCTCGCGACTAAACTGAGAGCTGAACTCTCAAAATCCGTTGAATTGTACACCGTATCTCCCAATCGAACAAAATCCAGAGCCGAAATGAACGGGTCTGATTCCGTATAAAAATTAGCCCCAACACAAAAGCTCATGGTCTTGCCCTGAGCCATGAACACCCCTTCGTAATAAGTCGCCCTATTCTTGCGATAATCTCCCGTGGTGTTGACCGAGGTCCAGATAGTTCCGTCCACGATCTGGTCGAACACCGGCGGGTCGGGGTGACCGTTGTTGACCCCTCCGTAGAAGTAGGCGCTCCTCACCATGTACCTGGCGCCGCGGGCGACGTCGACCGTGTAGCAGTACTTGCGGTTGGGATGGTTGGGGAACGACCGGACGGTGGAGAGAGTCGGGTGCAGGACAGCCAGCGTGAGGTTCTTCGGAACGCCGGAGGAGACGAACGGCGCGTCCGCCAGCCATCGGAGGCCGTTCACGGTGGTCGACGTGGTTGCGCCGCAGTCAATCAGAATTCCTGCGAATCGCGGAACTCGGTTAGAACCGTCACAAACACAAGCGCACAGAGAGAGCTTAGGGTTTCGGATTACCTGAGGGAGGTTGCGGCTGGGAGAGAGAGGGAGAGAGGAGCGAGAGACCGAGGAGGAAGAGGAGGAGGAGGATAGAGAGAAGAAGGGACGGTCGAGGTGGCCGAGACATGGAGAGGCCGGTGAGAGATCAACGAGCAGAGACTCGAGAGGAGAGGAACGAGATAGAGGGAGAGAGCAGGTGCGTCTTCTTCTTCTTCTTCTTCCTCTTCTGGTTCTTCTTCTGGTTCGCCTTCAATGGAGGACGACGCTGATGATGATGATCTTGTTGATGGCGGTGGTGTTGACTGTTGATCGAGTAGTGGAGTTGAACTGGTCGTTGTAGGTGAGAGACGCACGAAAGGAATGCGCCAGCGCCAGTAGAGAGAGAGAGAGAGAGAGAGAGAGAGTGGAGTTGGGGAAGAGGAAGGAATAAGAAATTTTATAATATAATATAATATAATATATATTTAAATAATTTGGTTTGACGCGGGAAAACATTGAGGCCAGGTCAGCGGGCGGCGGTTGGGGGTGGTTTGTTGGGGATGCACTCACCTCGCTCTGATGATTACTTGGGGATGGGACATGCCTAAGCTAAATCTTGGCTCTCTCATTCCTTTTTTTTTTTTAACCATTGACCATGTCGCCAAAGTGAGAAGGCGACTTTAAAAATATTTATACGACGGTCTGTTTCTCGAAGAAATTACTAAGTTAACAAATTAAGATGATTAATTGTATCGCTTACGAAGATAAATACATTAAAAAAAAATTAGCGTTCGGGGAATATCTTTTTGATATCAATTATTTCTGGTGAAATGAAAATACTTTTCATGAATCGATCATCTCATATGATTTAAGTGATTATTTCAAAAAAATATATATTTAAATCGTTCATTTTTTGCAAAGTAAATATTTCTAGATAGGACTGGATGAAATTTGACTTATAAATTTATTAGCTAGTGCATTTTTTTATACATAAAAGTAATTGGTGATAAAGCAATCGAAGATGGTTGTTAATTTTCAAGTATTTTCAAGTATCACTCGTATTGAGAGCTATGCTTGAGCTCAATTACTTGCCACTTCGAGTAAAAAATCGATGAATCGTTGGAGTTCATGGGATTCTTTTAGTATTTTTCAATGCCTTTCTGATTTATGCGATAAAAAAGATATAGGATTGGATTGCGAATTGATGGGTGAAATTAATCATATAACGGTTGTAGCACTAACAATATCCATCATGGTTAAGGCGGTGCGATGATAACAGTCTTAATAGGTAGTAGCGAAGTTGTGGGACTGAAATTGTCAATGAGGCAGCGGTGGCGACCAACGAAAGTCGATATGATGATGCGGCATTGGGGCCAAAGCTAGACTGGCAATACCTTGAACAAGACAAGAGTGAGAGGCAAAGGCAACGAGTCGCGTTGACACTGTTGACCGCGATAGAAGGACAACGGAATGATGGTATATAACAAAAAGAAAAGAGTCATGAATTCATTTCATGAAGACCAATTTGAACATAAATCTTTTAATTTTGTCTTCAATTATTAGTATTTTGATGAATACTCATGCAGTTCTTTTTGGCTAATTTTTGCCAGTAATTATCACATGGACATCATACAATAATGTGGACAAATTATAAAAAAAAAATTCCTTTTTTTTCCTTCTAAGTCTAGTGAGAGTCGCAACCCTCTTCTGTTGTTGGCGAGGGTTGACTGGCCCTTGATAGCCTTAGAAAAAAGAAAGGAAAAGAAAGAAGAAAATCGATTTATTCATAGAAATTCCATTTTTTAAATTAAAAATATTAATATTAGTATCGACAGTGTCATGTAGAATGCTCGGCGTCAATGTGAGTTATTGCCTACTAAAATTGGTTAGAACTTAGAAGGAACTATATTGATAAATATTCAAAAAGTTTCGGCATAAATTGACGAAATTAAATAAATAATTACTTTTTAAAAAATTCCCGAAAAATGAGCAGTTGTGTTTATGTGTGAATTGATCGGTGTTTTTAGAATTCACGTCCCATATTCTACTTATGATCCACAACAATTACAGTGTTCAATACTTAACATCGAGTCCTAAAGGCTAAAACTTAATGTAATAAAACTACTGGCGAAATTCGACTCGGGAGCGTGCCAAAAGAGATGTTGGCGAATGTCAACGTGCGCCGAGGCGACCCGAGACTTCAGGTGATTGGAAGAGCGATCGAGATCCATCTGCGGTTTTGCCGCTCGAGCACAGGAACGTGCGAACGGGGCCCTCTCTGGATGGCCCAAAACCAGAACTGAGCCCATTAGGTCGGCCCAGTTCCTTTCTTTGTCTGTCGGTCTCCCCCACTTGGGAATCATCCTCGGATTCCCTGGCCTCTCCTCGTGACGCCTTTGATCATCTGAACCAGTTGACCACGTTCTCCCCATGTAAATAGTCCAAACTACCACGCTGATTGGGTCGGATTGCGTCTTGGAGATGGTGAAAGAAGAACATGTTGATTTGGTCGTGATAATAAGAGATAACAGTACATGTAATGTGTAAAGTGATCCTTAAACCTTAAATTCATATAATATAGTCATTAAATTCTTAATTTATTCGATAAGTTCTCTAAACTATTGATAAAGCATTCTAAAATCTATTAACAACATTAAACATTAGACTACAGTGTAGAAATTGAACAATAGTTTATAGACCAACTTGTATATTGCATTAGGGTTCATGAAATATATTTAAGAATTTAAGAATTTAAAGACAACATTGTATATAGGATCAAAGTTCGATAATTATTCATGTTATTTCTCTTGATAATAAGCGCGAGTTTTGCACTTTGAAATTAATTTTGGACGGTCAATGGACATATTGCTATCAAAATATTGAAATTGAAACCTCACAATATATAAAGGGAAAGAGATATTGAGTGTAAAATTTTCGGAAAAAAAATTACCTTTCGTCCTCATGTCTTTACATTTTCTAATTGAGTTTCTCATATCTTTACATTCTACAATCAAGTTTTCATACTTCCAATTTGTCAAAATTGAGTCTTTTTAGATTGACAAATTATATTTCCACAAATTTCTTAACCAAATCCCTCTGCCATCAAATATGGTTGAATTCAATAGATGCAACTATTGGATAATGCAACAACGTGACTTCAATTAAATTTCTCCGGTCAATTAGTGAAATTCCATCTACATCATGCTCTGACATCACATGCGTTGATTAAATTTTTCCATCCACGTTCGTGTTTCATTGGCGTCCTATTTCGGCGTCTTGTTCAACGAATGCATTGGCCAAATCCGGTCGGATTCGACGTCGGGGAGACTCGATCAGAAAATTCCCGAAAGTAACGAAGATACAAGGGAAGCATGAAAGTCTAATGATCAAGTGGTGGAATCAGAGCAACAGGCATGTGCAAAAGTCCCCTTCCGAATTCATTTTGCTTCACTGTTACTCCAGCCAATCTCCCTCTTTTCCACTTTCTTTCCTCATTCTCGCTCGCAAATGAATCCTCGCCGACCCTACACGGCTTTCCCCCGATTCACGCCTTTCGCGCTCCCTGCGTCCACCTTGAGACTACTTTTGCTTTGTTTTGTTTTGTTTTTCCAATTCCATCATCGTATTTTGCGAAGGAAGAACTATTTTCACACGAATCAAATTACAAAACATGGTTGAACTCCTCGCGAAGCGTATGGTTTTCGAGCGACATGGCTCGCTCGACACACTTCGCGTAACTTAACGTAATCTCATGCTTCGCGCTCGATGTGAAGAAATTTTCGCCAGCTACTAGATTGGATCTCTAATTTGTTGGTCGCAAGTGCGAACATTGCTTACATGCAAACTTCATCAACCCATCAATCAATAAGTTGATCTGAGAAAGTTTTGTCCGATTCGATCAAGAAATATACGTTGGCACTAGAGGTGAGTGGTTTTATGGTCAATCTTCCGAGTAGAACTTGTCCCGTTTGATTTTTTGACATTTGAAATTTAGAATCTATCACGTCAATTGGTTTTTAAAATCAACTCGAGAATTGATTGTTTTTTTGGGGATTTCATATTTTATTAGGCAAAATAATGCAACAATTATTATCCCCATTTGTCAATAGTAATGATCCATAAAAATGAATATGTTAAATAGAATAACAAATAAAAAGTTCGAAACATGTACATAAAACCTAAATGTCATGCTCTAGGAGGAGTAAAATAACACGATGAAAGTTAAGAAGTCACTCCGGAAAAAAAGGATTTTTCTTTCGTTCGCTCGAGCCTCGTGTAATACTGTATATGTTACGTTCTATTTTAGAGTTACTTTGATTCCCAATCTGATTCAGTCAATCGAGAACCAAATCACATAATACATGTTTTTATCAAAGATGTAATTATGAACCAGATCAATTCTTATTGGACAATTCACACACGTTGCATTTGGTTCAGTTTTGAAAATAAATTTTGAGGAAATGCTAAAACTTAGAAAAACTTGATTTCGATTTTTAACATTCTCAAGGCTAATTTTTCATCTTAATACCCTTTGAAAACGGCTGTCAAAGAGTTTTGCTTTTGAAAAAATTGAACCAAACATACAAACGCACTGATAATCGATTTCATTCGATTTTCGGTTCCACTCGGAAACTTCGCCCACCTTTAGTCGGTATGGCGTCGGCCCGGTTGCGCTTGATGTTTGGTATACTAGGCTCCACACACGCCGCAGCATAGCCCCACGAGAGGAGGGATTGGGCGCACGCCTCCCGAAACGACGTCGCTGCACTACCACGTGGACCCGTGCATGGGCCCCACCGCACTCCATTTTCCTCGACCTTTTTCTTTCTTTTCTCCGGTTTTCCTTCCCCCTCCCGCCTTTTTAATTAGTTCCCGCCTAATACTTTTTTTCCCAACGCTAAGGCGCTAAACCCGGAAATAGTGGAAAATATTAGGAAAAAACAGATCCAACCCGATATTCCGCGGGCAAATAAATCCACGTAATTATTCTAGAGCATGAGCACTCAATTATATACTTTATAAAAATATTTCTTGATGAGAAAAAAAAATCAACGATGGTATAAGTCATCTCAAACTCCAAAATAATTGAAAATTTTAAGCATTATTAAAATTTTGTTCATTTCAAGAAAAAATAATATTTTTTAGAAAATTATTTTCTTGAAAAGTGATAATATAAAAATTTTAAAAAAAATTTTAAAATAAAATTTTAATTTATTTATTATACATTGACATATCGCTATTCACATGTCTCGCCACGCTTCAATGAGCTATTGATTTGCCACAAAAGGCAAGTTAAGCATGGAGTTCTTCTTGAGAAGTTATGAATTTGCTGTCAAAGATCGCAAAGCGAGGTCGATGCGCTCTGTTAGAGGTTGTGATATTTAAAAGTAAACAAAAAAAATCATTTTAAAAAAGTGGAACATTTCTTTAGTTTTGAATGTGTTTTTTTCGTTGGTGGATTTTTTTTTTTGACTATTATGTTCTCAGTATTGACAGAAAGAAGTAATATTGGTTTTTTAAGCTGCAAAAAACGACGTCGAGCGACGACGCCGTCTCCCTCGTATCTCCGAAGACGAACTGAAAGCGGAAAGTTAATGACGCCTCCGCGGACAATCCCCAAATTACCCCTTCATCACCATCGCGTTCAAAAATCCGATTCCCCCAATTCTCATCCCCCTTCTCTCTCGCTCGCTCTCTCTTTCTTTCTCTCGCGTTCTCTGTGAATTCCTCCCTTGTCGATGGACCCCAACCGGAACCAGGATCTGCAGGACATCCAGGAGAAAAAGGGCCAGAAACGGAAGCTGGAGGACGAGGCCGCCGGCGACAGCGAGATCTCCGCCTCTCCCGGCGACGGCGGCGGGCAGTCGCTGCTCAGCGAGGTGGCCGCGCAGGTTAAGGTCCTCGAGTCCGCCTTCTCCTGGACAGAGGCCGATCGAGCCGCCGCCAAGCGCGCCACGCACGTCCTCGCCGAGCTCGCCAAAAATGGTGCGGCTCCGGGGAGGGGAAAAGCTTAATATTCCGCGATCTCGGCTTAGTAACTCGATCGGAGTTGATTTTTCGCTGCTGATTTGCGTGTGTTGACGCCCGTTTGTGGTTGGATGCAGAGGAGCTGGGGAGCTTGCTTGTGGAAGGCGGTGTGGTTCCAGCTTTGGTGAAGCATTTACAGGCGCCGCCGTCGGCGGAAGGCGACCGGAGTGCGAGGCCGTACGAGCATGAAGTTGAGAAGGGATGCGCTTTTGCACTGGGTCATCTGGCCGTTAAGGCGAGTTGATTGCGATTCTGATTGCTCTATTAGCTTGGTGTATTGGCTGTAGCTAGCGATTGGTGTTATGAAGTTGATTATCTTTGAAGAGATGATCGAAGTCCTGATTATCCTCATTCAAATATGCATATCTATGAGGCACGCTGTAGTCTGATCATTGACAGGTTAGACTGTGGGGTTTGAATGCTCAAGAGTCGTTTGTTATGGCAAGTAGAACAACCGCAAATGGATTTGGAGGAGGAGCTTGCAGACATCTTAATTCTGGTGGTGCAAAAAGAAGTGACAAGAAAGTGTTACGATTTTGTTTATTGAATTCGCTTATTTAGCTTTCTCAGCAGGCTTTACATTTACACCTCAAATTAGTTTTCACTGTTATGCCGTTAAGTAATTTACGTAGCTCGGTGCTAACGCATTAACTCTACTTGATTAATGAATGGCAAATTCCATCTGAGAGTGTCAATCTTATACTTCCGTTTGCGTCATGTCACCTCTTTTAATGTGGCATCCTCTGTTGATAGGGGAATAAATTTGTTTGGACAAATCATTGAAGCTCATCATGTTGAAAGATGACGCTTTGATTATTAATTGCGGGCAAATTACACGTGCTTTAAAAAGAAAACGCAATAGGAAAAAAATCAGCATTTAACTTGATCTTTACAGCCTTTTGAACACTTGCCAGATGCGTTGCCATTTGACATGTTGATGAGATATTTTGTGGAAGTCATCAAGTGTCATTTTGATTCTTAGAAGGATGTTGCTAAGCCATTGTACCGTGGCCTTTTGTTATACTTGTCATTATTGCTCGACGGCACTTGTCAATACGATCTCCATTTTAGTACTTTTTCCTTTTAAGGCTAGGTGGTACTGGTATTATGGAAAATGTCTTACCTTTCCCCTGGTTATCTCCTCTTGGAACAGCCGGAGCTTCAACAACTTATAGTTGACTGTGGTGCCTTACCGCATCTAATTGATCTGTTGAAGAGGTATAAAGATGGTTCAAGCACACGAGCTGTCAACAGTTTAATTAGGAGGGCCGCTGATGCTATCACTAACCTTGCTCATGAGAATAGCAGCATCAAGATTCGTGTCAGGTGTGCTCCTGTAAAGTTTAGAATCAAATGATGCCTTAGCTCAATTTTCCTTGATAGTGTTACGATGTCCTTAGCTCCATTTTCCTTAACAGTACCGGGACTGATGTGCAGGAAGGAAGATGGGATTCAACCTCTAGTAGAGTTGCTAGACTTCATGGATACCAAAGTGCAAAGAGCTGCTGCTGGGGCATTGCGTACCCTGGCTTTCAAAAATGATGAAAACAAGAATCAGGTGATGATTTTTCTTAATAAGAGGTTTTCTTGTTCGTTATAGTGAGAATAGAAATTATGTCAACTCATTGTATGTTCAGATTGTGGAGTGCAATGCTCTGCCAACGCTCATCTTGATGCTTCGTTCTGAGGATGCTGCAATACATTATGAGGCGGTAAGGCCAGAGAAATAGTGTAATTGATCAGAATGAGATTTGCTGCTTTATGTGATTCTTTGTCTTTACTCTGTTAATTGCATTCTGTCTTTGGCTTTCAGGTCGGTGTCATTGGCAATCTGGTGCACTCATCTCCACACATAAAAAAAGAAGTTCTTGCTGCTGGGGCTTTGCAGCCTGTTATTGGACTGCTAAGGTATGTTGGGAACCTAGGACTGATGTGGAGCTTATGCCACTTACAGTCTGGCAGATGGTCCGACGAACTTCTTGCTCTTTCATGGTTGTTTGTACCGATCAAGTTTCAATTGAACATTTTCTTCTTCAAACATGCTGGTTTACAGTTCTTGCTATGCTGGTTTACAGTTCTTGCTGTCCTGAGAGCCAAAGGGAGGCAGCCTTGCTCCTAGGGCAGTTTGCTGCTGCTGATTCAGACTGTAAGGTAAATGATGGAAGCTTTTTTTCATGCCTTTTTGTTGTTTTATCCTATTCCGCCAAGATTTGTACGATTTCTTCTCTCTCTTATCGTTGTAAATTGATGGAACAAAGTGACATTGATGTTTGCTTTTCTAGGTCAGTCAATGTTCTTAAGTGGTCTCAGTTTTTTTCCTTGTCCCTTGTAGTAGATAAGTGGCGCATTCTTGTCATCTTCTCTATTGATTGAGGCTGGTCATCTTCTCAACCTCACCTTTTGCCTTTTTATCTTGGAGAGTGTACTTTTGATTTTCTTGATCTATTTTCTCATTGCAATGAGGATGCAACGATGCAGGTTCACATTGTCCAGAGGGGAGCCGTTCGTCCTTTAATCGATATGCTTCAGTCTGATGACTTTCAGCTGAGGGAAATGTCAGCATTTGCGTTAGGGAGATTGGCTCAGGTCTCTTCCTCTCCCTCTCTCTCTCCCTCTCCCTCTCCCCAACACCCCTGCGGGGAAGGAGCACCCTCCAACATGATTTTCTGAGGAGCTGGTTGACAGACAGTATTCAGATAGAGAGTCTATTCCCTTTTTCTTCTATACCTTGGTAATTGTCTACAGTGCGGCCCTTTAGAAAGGTCCACTGAAGATAAAGGACATAAGACTGATTTCTGCTTTTCTAACAATATGGAAATCAAGCATCCATGCAGTGGCGTTCAGACATAGCTTAACAAGTACTCTGTAGGCATTTACTGAAATTTCCTTATTCAAGAGATATGCTTCATACAACGGAATTTTGCTAGATGCACTTATATGGTGAATTATATGTTTTTATCAGCACGTGATGTGTATTTTATGAACTATTGTTTCCAGTGAAGTTCAGAAATTATATACACTCTGAACATTACTTTTTATCAATTCAGGATTCTCATAATCAAGCTGGTATAGCTTATAATGGTGGCTTGGTTCCATTATTGAAGCTTCTTGATTCAAAAAATGGGTCCTTGCAGCATAATGCTGCCTTTGCGCTTTATGGACTTGCGGACAATGAGGTAAGGCCTGCGAATTTCAATTAGGTGAAAATTTTACGATGCTTCTCACCCAAACACTCTAAAAAAGAATGGCAATTTTGAAGTTTTCTCGTTTGGTAGGATGTTATTTAAGATTCTTGTTGTAACTGCGGTGCATCTTTTCTGTAGGACAATGTCTCCGATTTTATTAGGGTAGGAGGTGTTCAAAAGCTGCAGGATGGAGAATTTATTGTCCAGGTGGGTAGGAGAAGTGTTAAGTCATATATTATATGGAATTATTTTTCACACTAGGCATAATATGAATGAGAACGACAATATCTTTGCAGGCTACAAAAGATTGTGTTGCCAAAACTTTGAAAAGATTAGAGGAGAAGATTCATGGCCGAGTAAGTATCTTAATCTGTAGTCTCATACTTCTTTTGAAATGAAGTCTGTGTTGTTCTCAATGATTTTATGTTTCTCCGTTTGTTGGGTACATAAATGAAAGGAGTTCTTTCTTTTCCTTTCTTGACCTGCTGGGCTTAAATATGTCGGTTTCTTTATGCAGGTTCTGAATCATTTACTCTATCTGATGCGTGTAGCAGAAAAGACTGTTCAAAGACGTGTTGCTTTGGCTCTTGCTCATCTCTGTTCCCCAGATGACCAGCAAACAATTTTTGTTGATAACAGTGGTATGTGATGCTCTCTCTCTCTCTCTCTCTCTCTCTCTCAAAAGCTGTCAGAGTATCTGATTAGTCCGTGTTATCTGCAGGGCTGGAGCTGCTTGTTAGCCTGCTTATTTGTTCGAGCCCCCGGCTGCAACTTGATGGTGCTGTGGCATTGTTCAAGTTAGCTAACAAAGCAACGTCTCTTTCTCCCATTGATGCAGCTCCTCCCTCTCCAACACCACAGGTCACTGGCCATCTAATGGGTGCCTGATTTTCTTTTGTCATTTGAACTGTCAATTCTGGTTAGATAATGTGATACAGAAGAATGTAAGATCTTGTGTGTGCAAAGATCTTTGTCAGCGACATTGTTTGATTACTGGCCTGCCAATATCTAAGAAATTGCCGTTTGTTTCATTGCATGGTCTGGGAAGATTCGCCCATTCTGTTTACTTTTCTCTTTCAAAGTTTTCAAATATATGGTTGTTATTATTTGCTCTGGAAGGAGTCTCTTGTGCATATAAGTTTTTTCATATCTGATCTAGGAAATAAAATTTGATCCAGTGCTCAAAAACTTTTCTTATCACAGGTTTACCTGGGAGAGCAGTATGTGAACAGCCCTACCCTGTCTGATGTAACATTTCTAGTTGAAGGTTCCTGAAAATTATCATGCTCTGTTTAGTTGGTGACTGTCTCATACATGAATCATTCATATACAAGTTGTGCATGATGATTAGTTGAAAGAATGCTTGCATTGTATATGTTTTGCAGGAAGACGGTTCTATGCACACAGAATTTGCTTGCTTGCTTCTTCTGATGCATTTCGAGCAATGTTTGATGGTGGTTATCGGGTGAGTGTCCTTTAATTCTGGGTTTCAGGGTTTCAGGGTTTCTGTTTTAGTTTTCATTTTTGTGTCCCCAAGAAAATGGACTTTGCTGAGCTTTGTGATGTCATTATGTTTAAAAGCTGAGAGCAGCACCTTATTCTTTGTGATCTCTTGATTAGGAAGGAAAATCTTTGCCCAGACTTGGTTTATGGAATAAAGTTTGTGTGACATTTATTACAGGAGAAAGATGCTAGGGACATAGAGATTCCAAATATCAGATGGGAGGTTTTTGAGTTAATGATGAGGTTAGTTGAAACTTCTAAGTCAAAATCCGCATAATATAGTTCGTTTGATATTCTTTAAACAACTTTCTTCAATGACACTGCAGATTTATATACACTGGATCAATTGATGTTACACTGGAAATTGCTCAAGATCTCCTCAGGGCTGCAGATCAATATCTCTTGGAGGGACTCAAGCGACTTTGTGAATATTCTATTGCACAGGTTAGCTCATGAGTGATTGAATGGGTTTACCTATTGATGTTTGGTATATACCTTGACAGTGAGTGTACCTTAATTTGTTGCAGGATATTTCGTTGGAAAATGTCTCCGGCATGTATGAACTTTCAGAAGCCTTCAATGCTATTTCCTTGAGGCACTCATGCATCTTGTTCATTCTGGAGCATTTCGACAAATTGAGACCTGGGTAAACACTTCCAGCTAAGCTTGTATTGTTTGGAAAAACTCTGTTTGAATTCTATTTATGGATCCATTCTTCTAAGTATGCTTCAGTGATATATGGAGGAAATAGTGGGAGCTGTCATTAGGATTATGTCAACTTAGAAATCTATTCTTCCTCTAGGGCAGTATAATTTTGTCTTTGGGAGGAGGAACTGTGGGTGGGAAGTGGAGGCGAAGATTGGAGGACTTTGATCTCATTCTCCCCCGCTTGGTCCTCGAATGAAAGCGAGGGACAACTTTGTTGTGTAGTTGAGAGGGGGGTGTTGAGTGTATTTGGAAAGAGAAATAACAACCGTTAATGGATGGACGAGGACAACTTTGTTTAAGTGAGGGTGCAAACATGTATTTTGAAAAATGACGTTATGCGAGTAGTAACTAGGTAAAAAGAAAAATGTTTTTTGGTATTTTTTCTTAATCTACGAGGGCCTTTGTTTTGTTTTAATATAACTTATCCTGATCTCTTTGCTAATGTTCTGCTCTTGAATTTTTGCAGGATTTTCCATCTCATCCACCGGATAATACCAGAAATCCAACAGTACTTTGTGAAAGCACTTACTAAGCCTAACCATCGCAGTACCTTGCGGCTTTAAGACCCCGTGGTTTCGCTCTCCCTACTCTAACTGATTGTTGTACAGGAATTGGTAGATTTATGAGCAGTTGGTAGCAGGTGGATCGCTCTAACTGTTAGATAATTGGAAGACTCACATTCTTTTCCAGACGCAAGGTGTGGACTCCATGTAACTTTCCGCACATTTTTGTTGTAAGATGCAACTGGGATGATGATCTTCCCCTTACCGTCAAAATCCAAGCATGTAGCCTTGGATTATGAAAACTCCTTCAATCCTTAAACGGCAGCGTCGGGCATTTTGAATAGGCTTTGCCAACGTGCGTTCCATGAATTGGAATGGGATGTTTTAGTAAACGTAGGAAAAGGGAAATGGGTTGGACTCTGTGGACTGTTTTCTGGAAACCAATGTAGACGATGCATATCGTGTCATCTTCGGAGGCTCTTATTGAGGGAACAGATCTGGTTGCTTCTAATATTCATTTTGACATATTTGCCTATGATTCAATGCTTGGGGTCTTCTGGATCGTTGGGTGTGGTTGTGAAAGTGTCGTTTTCCACCAAGAAACGGCTCTAATTCATGGAACGAAAGGAAGGCTTTCCTTGGGTGGTATATTCTTCGACGCAGAATGATTTATGAACGCAGCTAACTCTTACCATTATTTGGAAGCTGGCGGCTGAAGATCAATCTCTTCTTTGGCCTAATCGGTGAGATCTCACTTCACATGAATCAGGAATGCTTTTTTCATAGCACCACCCGTACATTTCTGTGAGGCCAAGACCGTTCGATCCTTTTGGCCGAAGCACCACTGGTCCTAGAACGATTTGAACAACGGTCGCTAATTAGTCTAGCCATATCTTAGGTTTCGGTGAAGTTTGAATGCCTCATGAAGATGGGATTCCCAGGTATAGGAAGGTGTTAGATGAGCATAATTCGGGAAAAAAAAATTTTAGAAGGTTCATACGTGGTAGTAATTTCAGGTTAAAAATAGTCAAAATAACTGTGTTAGTAATTTAATAAATATGTTTGGGATTAAATGGATAAATCCTCATAAGGTTTAGGATTAAATTGGCACTTAAAAAAGTTTATGATTAAATTGGTAAATTATGGAAATGTTTAAGAATGAATTGATCCCCTTTATGAATTTTTGGACAACTCTCTTTTTTGATCAATGTCCTATGTTTTTTTTTTTGGTCAAAGTCATTGTCATATTCTCATTTCAGTAAAAGTTTGATAAGATAATATACTAATTATTAATTTCAGCACAGTAATTCCAAAAGGCTAGAAGGGGGTAGGTGATCCAATTACTCAGTAGACTTTTGTTGTGTTGGGCTTTGGTGGCCCAATTTGCGATATGATTGCATTCTTTTGGGCAATGGGCCAGTTTTAAGTTTGTGAACATTTTTGTGCGGGCTTAAGTGCATACGCCTCCCAGCTTGCTTGATCTTCATTGGTGCTCATCATTTCCACTGGATCACTTTTGTTTGTCTTCTAAATCATCTTCGCTTTGTTTCTTCCTTGGAGGTGTTTTACGATTTCCAACATGGCAGTTGCTTCCGCTTGGATTGGTGAAGAAACTCGTAAAGATTGAGCAAACCTGTCTATTAGGACACCCCAATTGTCTCGGTATATGCACACCATGGCCCTTTTTCCTGTTTATAGATCGAAAGATCCATCCACGTTGATTCTAATCACTCAAAGAGGAGGAGGGGTCCATTCTGGAGGTAATTCTACTGATCCCTATTTGCACATTTTAGTGGGTTGGTCTGGTATGAGAAAGCAGTCCAATAGTAGCTGATCTTAGCTTTGAATCCTTCCACCTTTTGTGCCGTTGTTTGCCGTTTATTTTCTCTGGCCATCTTCTAAAGTTTCTTTCTTCTGCAGTGGCAGAGGAGATGATGTGTGGTTTAACTTTTGAGCACTAAATACCAAGTCATTTCGAACTTTCTTAATCTGAACTCGAATGATAGAGGTTTGTTTAAACTTTACAAGTCATTCCTCCATTCGAGTTACTGAGTAACTGTTTATCATAATGTTTATTGAAGTGTCGGGCCACATCTGTTGAGTGCTGGAGTACCGTTGACATATCGAACCAGATTCTCTTTAATTGCTACTGTGTTTTGATTGATTTGCTAAAGAAAAAAAAAAACGTAATCTTGAGATGTACTTTTGCCTTCTAGATCATCTTCCAGAATTCTCTCGGGATTTTATACGATGTTGATGTTTGGTTCTGTGATGATACTTCTTTTCGTGCCCTATCAAGGTCCTATAGATCTCAGGCTCGAACATCGAGAAATTTTGGCAAATGAGGAAACCATTTGGGCCGTGGAAGCTAAGTACCAATTGGATTCTTGACGGGGAGGGAAATACCAGATCTTGTCATGCCTGCGCCATTACGAAGAGTTTCTCCTCTAAAAGACGTCATGGAAAGTTGGGTGTACGACGACAAGGCTATGTAGCTGATATTACTACTATTCGTCTCAGAAAATTGTTCTGTGCTGAGAGAACCCGTAAAAGCACCTGAATAAGTCCTTGTAGGGCAGAACAGAATGGTGGGAAGTCCAAGAATGAAAAGTCTATGAAGATTGATATAGCAAAATCTTATAATAGAATGGAATGTGACACTGCTATCGGAGCTGCAGTAGGTTCCAAGGAAGCACGCGTTTCGAGAAGTCAATAGGGGCGAGAATGCTATGGCAAAGCTTGGTTTGCATCGATAGCGAGGAATCCGAATTTTAAACGATGTTCATAATGAAATTATGGACTTCTAGGTAACCATCTCTAGAGGAGTTCGGTTTCTTTTGATTTAGAAGTGGATAGGAGCTGGGACAATGGCTAAGTCGTGGTGGTGATGATTTTCTTTGTTCTACCTAAAGGAAAGAGGAAAATTCGAGAAGCCAGCTGCAAATATCAAATCTTGGAAAAAGCCCCACTTTTTGTAAAACGCATCTCTTCGGTCCTCTTCTTCTGTAAAAGCATCTCTCCTGGGTCTTCTTCTTTTGAGAAAGCATCTCTCTTTGGTCTTTTGGCAAAGAAAGACCGATGCCCTCGAGCCCGCTTGAGTGGAAACTAACCTTTGCCCTCGAATTTTCGTCGGTCGTGTATCTTTTTCGTCTCTTTGCAATGGATAAAGACGAGGGAAAATGACGCTGTATCTGCCCAAAGACTTAGAACTGTCGTTGGCCTTGGACCTTGGATATAGTTTCCACCGAAAACAGCTCCCCCCCATCTGACCTTTAGCTTTATTTCTTATAAACGAAGTTCTCTCTTGATATTTTCCGCGTGTTTTCTAATTATTTTGTCCACAATAAAAATCATCTTTTCTTTGTCGAAGAAGATGTTGGTCAGCGAGCTACTGCGGTTCTCCAATCCGGGCCAAGTGCTATGTTATTCTTTCGCCTTTTCAGCTAATCTTCCCTCTAGCTAATCTTCCCCCTTAGGAAGCATGTCAATGATCCATTCGCGAGGACACCTAACCAAATGTAAGACCATGATTATTATGCGAGTCGGACCGTGCTGGACAAATTGAAGGTAGATTGCATCATAGCCAAATTTGATGGAAGCCTTGAAGAGACCGATCGAGACTGAAAAGTTGATATGTTTCTCTTAGTCAACCCATGAGACTGAGAGGGGAGTGTCGGTATCTGGACTCTTGATCCGAGCATTTCTGTCTATAGTGGAGATAATTGCACGAAATGACAGATTACAACCATTATTAACCGAGAGACTCGAAATATATCTTCGTCTATTACATTAAACTAACCTCCTGTTCTGTATTTCATAAAGTTGCTTCGAAATTGGTCTGGTTCCTAGATGTGAGGACATTCTTTTTTTCTAGTAGAGTCAGAAAACGTTAAGCTCAGAGGACGGGGAGATATAAGAAAAATTACCAACTTGACATATGAATCATGAATTTTTCTTTCATGAAGTTTCTCCATTGGTATCCTGTTAAAAATATCAGACTTAATGGCTTTAATCCGTTGACGAATGCGCCACCGACATGTACATCACTGCAC
The DNA here is from genome assembly GCA_019926035.1 of Melaleuca alternifolia. NCBI lineage: Eukaryota > Viridiplantae > Streptophyta > Magnoliopsida > Myrtales > Myrtaceae > Melaleuca > Melaleuca alternifolia. The sequence goes on from JAGKPW010000203.1 coordinate 51,666, forward strand.
AATCACATGATAATCAGCATAAATTCCCTTCATTTTTTATTGAACTTATTAGGGTTCGTCGCTCTTTCTAACAAACTTTCAATGTAAACCGTCCCGGCTTTTCTAGCCCCTTAGGAAGATCATAAGAAAGGTCGGTAGCTTCGGCCAAAATTCAAATGCCAACGAAGACAGAGACAGGAAGAGAAGACTTTCTATAAGTGTTACTCATCTAATCTCCTCCCATCATCACTCTATAACCACTGACCCCCATCGACGTAGTCTCCTGTCCATAAAACCAAAACTCGCATACTGTATCACACACAGACAGAAAATTATGGGCAGCATCTGCACTTCCAAAGAGGTTGAAAGAGAGCTCCCCCCATTTCTCAAGATTTACAAGGACGGCACAATCGAGCGTCTCTCCGGTATGTCTGCTTCTGCTTCAATCTTAGTACTGAAGTTTCATGCTTCGACGGTGGATGTACCCTTTTCCGCTAAACGATAAGGTTTCATCGTAACATACTGTTGTGGAATGGAAGTCCGATTTTGCCCCTAACACGGCGACGTGTGCGAATCAAGTCCTTTTTATTCGTTGGTTACTTGTAATTTCTGGAGACTTTGTCTGCATGACATGATTCAAGTCGTGTTAATCGTCGAACTTTGCTTCGTTTTCAGGCACTCCATATGTCCCGCCTTGCTTGGAGGACCCCAAGACCGGCGTCGCATCCAAAGACATCACCATTGGCGAGGACCCTCTCATCCGAGCAAGACTCCATCTCCCGAAACTCCAACCTGTTAACGAACAGACTGAGAAGCTTCCTATCTTGGTTTACTATCACGGCGGCGGCTTCTGCATCGAATCCGCCTTCTCTCTGGTCGAGCATCAGTATCTCACCACCCTTGTTGCGGAAGCGAAGATACTCGCCGTCTCCATTGAGTACAGGTTTCTTCTAATTTGTACACAGAAAAACTCAAAGACAAGGAAGACGACGTGTATGCGCATAGATTAGGTTTAGTTTTTTATAATCTCATTCTAAATTAAGCCTTTATTTTTAGCACCCTCAAAATATTAATGTTTTCTTATGTCCATTGTCATGTCGTACCGAGTATGGTTGAACACGAGATTTGTACCTGAGAACTATCTATACAGTTCTCACCTATTCAACATCGTTCATGTAGATTTCTCTGTCTTCCTATACTCTTCCTCAACACTAAGTATGATTGATGAGTTTTCCCAAAAACTAGTCAAGTTTGATTAAAATGATAATGTTGTTTATCTAAGTGTGATACAATAGTAATGGTGCCTACTATATTTTCTCGCAGGTTAGCTCCCGAATGCCCTATACCCACCATTTACGACGATTGTTGGGAAGGCCTCCAGTGGGTGGCTTCACACTCGGTCGACAGTGGAGCCACTGTGAAAGAGCCGTGGCTGGCTGACCACGGTGACTTCCACCGTGTCTATGTCGCCGGCGACAGCGCTGGAGCCAACATCGCCCACAACGTCCTCATGAGGGCCGGCCGTGACCCTATAGTAGGTGGCACAAAGATATCCGGCGCTTACCTGACCCACCCCTACTTCTGGGGCTCTGAACCCATTGGGTCAGAGCCTAAGACGGATCACGACAAGGCGCTTCCGCTCTTAGTCTGGAAATTCTTGTACCCGACGGCGAAGGACGGGATTGATAGCCCGATGATGAACCCGTTTGCGACGGGGGCCCCGAGCCTGGCGGGCCTTGGGTGCGAGAGGTTGTTGGTTAGCGTGGCGGAGAAGGACCTGCTGAGAGATAGAGGTTTGAAGTACTGTGAGGCAGTGAAGGAGAGTGGGTTCAAGGGAGAAGTGGAGGTGGTGGAGGTTGAAGGAGAAGATCACGCTTTCCATATCGTGACGTACGAGAAGGAGAGTGCGCAGGTCCTGATCAAACGGTTGGCGGCTTTTCTTACCAAAAGTTGCTAGTTTGCTTGCTTCACTTTCTATTAGACTTTTTAAAAGGTTGTTCTTGTGTACTTTGTGAGCATCAGTTCTTGAAAATGGAAACCTAAGCGTTTATTTCGCTTTAATATTTATTACGTAGTTGTGATATTGCTTCCGTTTCCAAAGACCAAGTAGCATCCCGAGATAACACAGGATAAGAATCATCTCAGCACGCAAGGTGGCGAATCTGTGTTGTTAATGCATCCATGCAAAAACCCTCACATCCTTTTTCAAAGAAGTCAAAATGGTCACGGTCATCGAAATCCACTCTATAGACCTCGTCGGAGGAGGACGAGGCCAGATCTGATCCCGGTCATGTCTCGACCACTCCCTCCTCCACCTGAATCCCTTGACCACCTGGTCGAACCATTCTCAGAGTTCTTTTGATCGGACCGACTTTTCACGATAGTCATTATTGGATGTGACATGTCCACATCGATGTTCACAAGGTGGCCTTTGCGGTTGCTTTCGCCCAGAAATAAAGTGCCTGCAGTAGTGCAGTAGTGCAATACTACTGCATGTGCTCTTGGCTCTTCATTGACACGACTGCAGGCGATCCCGCTCCCTTTCGCCTCTCCTCAATGTTGCCTCTTAAGCGAGGTATATGTTGATTTTGATATAACGATTCATCCATTGTGTCCATGACTAGTGGTTACATAGATCGGGATTGGGTCCCCACTTTGGTCTTTGAAAGTTTGGTAGCGTGTAGCTTAGAAGAGATTGAAATGAGAAAGGCCGTTATTAATTCTAGGTTATTACCGAATTCCTGGAGAAGAGGAAATGTGTGGGGCCCCGAGATACCTAGTAAGAGTGTCAAAACCAAACAATATACTAGACCTAAAACACTACCGGACTTGAAGTTTTAAGTATTTTTGGAGGTCAAGTACTCACTTAAATATCTTGGCACTATACTGGTCGGGTTATATTGTGTTTTGGGTCGACCCGAAAATAATATGGGCATTCATCTTAATCTTCATAAAAAAACATGCACCCAAACATGATCTGACCTAAACGTTTGGATTACATTCTTATAGTGTTTTGGGTTGGGTCAGGTCGAGTCAAGTGCACATTTATAATATCGAGGGTCGGGTATTATAAAACCCGACTCGACCTATTAACACCTATAAACCTAGTACTTATAAAATGAATTTCTATATGACTCCTTGAAGTAAGAATAATTGTTCAAAAATTGTTAAACTTTTTTGCCAATTTAATTATAACATTTTGTAACTAATTTAGTTCCAAACATTTTAATTGTGTTAACTTATTTCTAAACTTATATGTAGATTTGCCAATTAGTTTTTCTGATCAATTTTGATTGGAAATCATTGATATCAATGTTGGACATCTATCTGCCATTCTACTTGGTTGACTAGCACTAAAGCGAACAATTTTCTTCTTCTTCCTTTTTCCCTTTTCTTTACCTTTCTCTTGTGTTAGTAGAGGTGCCATTATTGAGGTTGTTCCATATTGATTGTGAAAATGGATTGGTATTCGCTTTATAAGGTATAAAGAAAAACCTCATCGTTTGAGCTAACTTTTAAGGTTAAATTGATCCAAAACCACCTAAGATTGGTGACAGAGCTTAGATTGCGAACAAGTCTAGATCCAATAGTCACATGTGAGAGTTATAAAGCTTGTTATCGTTTTAACCCAAGCTTAATGTGTGAGGAAGAGGATGTTAAGTCTCATATCCATTATTGAAGGGGCTATAGTTAATTTATAAGCGTGAGGAAATATTTCAACCTTCAAATTAATTTTTTGGGTTATAGAGGCCCAAGATCACCAAATATTAGTATCATAATTCAGATTGTTAATAAGTCTAGATATAACAGTTACATGAGAGAGTTATGGGCTGTCATGGCTCCAACTTAGGGGAGGAGAGAAGATTATTGAGATTGTCTCACATCAATTGTGTCAGGGGTTAGTAGTCGATTTATAAGTATGGGAGAAAATCCCACATTTGCACTAGTTTTTGGGGTTATTGAGGCCCGAGATCATCCAACATCGATATCATTATCCAAGTTGTTTACAAGTTTGGATTCAACAGTTATACAAGATAATTCTAAAAAGATTCTGTAAAAGTTAATTTCCCCAAAATACAATACACACTTAAGAAAATACGATACACACTTAATTTCGCCCGGAATATGTTTTCTTTTTCACCGGAGGAAAGAAGCCAAGCGACTCATCATCTTCTTCGCGCTCTCCGTCTCCGGTCGCAGAGATTGAAACGAGTGGTCTTCTCCTTCCGATTCGAACACCTCCAGCTCCCCTCTCCACCCGCTCTCCCTCACCAGCTCGCCGTACCAAACCCCTCTCTCCCTCAGCTCGTCCTTCTCCGCCACGCACACCAGCAGCCTCTCGCACCCCAGCCCCGCCAGGCTCGGCGCCCCGGGAACTCCCGGATTTATCGCCGGGTCGTCGACCCCTCCCGCCGCCGCCGGGTGCACGAAGTTCCACACCTGCGCCATGAAGCCCTCCTCCCGACCCTCCCTGCTCTCTCTCCCGATCGCCTCCGACCCCCAGAAGTAGGGATGCGATATGAACGCCCCGAGGACCCTCGCGCCGCAGGGGAGTCCCTCGGCCCCGGCTCGCATCGCGACGTTGTGGGCGATGTTGGCCCCGGCGCTGTCGCCGCCGATGTACAGCCGGCCGAAGTCCGCGCGGCCGGCGAGCCAGGGGTCTGCCCCGCCGGTGATCCCGTGTGGTAGCATATGGGAGGCGACCCACTGGAGCGCGGCCCAGCAGTCGTCGTAAGCGGCCGGGAGGGGGTCCTCCGGGGCGAGGCGGTACTCGACGGAGACGCCCACGACCCCGGCCTCGGCGACGAGGCAGTTGATGTAAGGGTGGACGACGGACCAGTAGGCGGACCCGACGCAGAATCCGCCCCCATGGAAGTAGACGAGGACCGGAAGCCTAGTGTCGGGGTCGGGGTTGCGGTTGGGGAGGTAGAGCCTCGCGGAGATGTTGGGGGTCACGGAGATGGTGACGTCTTTGGAGAGGACGTTGTACTGCGGGTCGCCATCGGGCGACGGCGGAGCGAACGGGAAGGCCAAGAGGCGCTCCACCGTGCCGTCGCTGTAGACGCGGATGAAGCCGGGGATCTGTCTTACGATTTCCTTGAAGCCATGGCTGGTCGAGAGGAGAGGCGGATTCGAGGGATGCCCAGAGTTGGGATCTGGGAGAGCCTCGCGGCGGTGAATTTATAAACGAGACAAGACGACCAGTGGGTGCTGCTCTAGCCGTCGTCGTCGTCCTGTCCCTTCATTTTTGTCGTCTTCTTCAGCCGCCATAGATTCTCTAATTCTCATACGAGGGCCGTCCTGCGCCGGCAGACATAAATAGCCGGTTCATTTTTCCCGCCGGCGGCTGGGTTTAATAAAAACATAACCAACGAATCTCTCCGATCCGTAGAAAATTGTTTCTATTGAATCCGTGGGGACGTGTTTACTTTCTCATAACTTTGGTTCGAACCAAAACACTGGGCAGTCTGGGTGGATTCAAGCCAATGTGTTACTAATCTATCTACTCTATGCCAACCATGGCATACTCCTGTAATAATCTTCATTTGCTTGGTGAGGAAGATCGATTTCATTAAATTTTTTCTTTCATTTGTTGGTGTGGGAATATAATTCGGCAGTAGAGAAAGCGCTAAGAGGAATTCTCGAGGGACGAACCTCCTTTTGAAAGAAGTTACATCTCCCGAAGATAGTTCAGGTATTGGTCTCGAAATTCATTTGCAGATCCTTCAACTTGCAGAGACCAAAACTTTCAGGAGGGGCGGAAATCTTGGAAGAAGGGGGATCCTGGTGACTCGAGCTTCCTTTTGCTCGGTTGGCTGCTGTAGGAATGCATTGGTAATCTCTCCGATGCTATCAAAATATTGGCATCGAACTTCGATCCTATGATCGGCGATAAATTCCTAGAGCAAAGCGGAAATCTTGCGAACTTGGAAATATTGCAAATGGACAACGCCATTCTTTCGAATGCCATCCCGTTTGATGTGGGAAATCTACAAAATCTAACACATCCAATGCCCTCTGATAACGATCATCGGGCGTAATTCCATCCCCCTTGCAAAAGTTCAAGAAATCGATCACATTACAACTTGATGAGAATCACTTTCATGGGCACATCCCTTCCGACCTAGATGATTGTCAAAGTCTGACGTATCTCGATCTTTCTAATGACAATCTTAGCAATTCCATATTCTTGGTGGTTAAATCCCTCATTCATTCGAACTTACTGCACAACCACTCGAATGGGGCCCTCCTGGTTGGATTAGGACAAATTGATCATTCAAATGGTTTGAGCATCTCAACCAATTTGTTTGGTGGTGAAATTACAAGCATTTTAGGGAATTGAGATGGGCTAATAGTATTATAATTGAAGGACAACCACTTCCAAGGGTCCATCCCTTAATCGAATCCGTCTCATTACAAGCATCGAGGCGTTGGATCTGTCGCATAGCAATATATTAGGTGAGATTGGCATTTTACTTCTTGCAAATCGTGGATTTATCCAATAACAGTCTTGACTGCTTGCCACCAAACTATACACGATGTGATGATGAAATTATTTGATTTGAATCCCTACATGAATATTCAACTTCAAGTGGATTGTATCGATGCATTTAATTTGTTAAGCAATCAATTAAAGAAATTTTTATAGCTTTTAATGTACTCATTATTTTCGTGTTGTTCACAATCCATGTTTTGAGACTCCAATTATTCCTATTTAAACATACTCTAATTATTCATCCCCAGCATAAGTTAATAGGATTGCAAATACAATGGAGAACTCCTCGAGAGACAATCCAAATTACAGAATTACAATGGAATGGTAAGTCTCTAGGCTAATTTGGAAATAAAAAATATGGATGGATAAGGCTTTTTTGTAAAGTGAGCCAATAAGAATTACACATAATAATTTGGATTGGATCCATTTTCCATATATTCACGTTCAATCTGATTCATTTATTTAATAATTTGGGACTATTCATTGGCTTTAATGAAATATCCATAACGCAATTTGTTGACATTTGCAGATATAGGAAATTGGCTGTCCGAAAGAAAAGGTTGATGTTCTGAATCGAGAAATGTACCGAGAAGTTGCAATTTATCTCATGTCAAGTCAATCCTTATAATTGACGATCACTCTTATCTTTGGGGGGTTCTGCCTCGTAGAAGTAAGCAGACGTCTCTCTCTTTCTCTCTCTGGGTAAAACAAGTGCAGTTCGCCTGTTTTCGAACATCGCGGAAGAAACCCACGATTCTCTCAAATTTCAAAATCAATCTCTCTCTTGTCGCCAAAGCCTTTTCTCCCTTTTACCCTCCAAACGTCTTTGCCCCTCGCAGTCTCACTCGGCTTTTATTCGACATTCGTCGCCCTCTTTCGGTGAACATACGAAGAAAAGCGACGGTTTTTCAGGTACGCTTTCGTTTCTCGCTCCTTAAAGTTTTGGCCTTTCTGGGTTTTGTTTTCTGCTGCGCGTCTCTGAGTTTTCTTTTCCCGTTCTCCGCTTTGGTCGGTGCATCGAGCTCATCGGCTCCTCGCTCCTCGCTGTGGATCAGATTTCGGGTTTCGTTCCTTTTCTTCTTTGGGTACTCTGCTGTAAAACTTCCCGGGGTTTCAGATCTGCGACTGGGTATGGTTGAATGCTTTGTACTTTCTTAGATCACGGAAACCTTAATCTGTGTGGAACGATTGACAATATGAATGTTTGTTTGAATTTGATGTTTCTCTGTATTACTTCTCTTGGGTTTGTTTATTTTCTGCCTATTGTTGTGCGAAATGCTGAACATACTTGTACCTAGAGTTTGCTGCTGTGTCGTCCCTTTTTCAGGACAGTTTATGATGGATATGCTTTTCTAGTTCGTGCATTGTGGACAGTGCAGGCTTCCGTGCTTTCACTTAGCGCGGGAGGGAGTGAACAAAAAACTTCCGGTTTTGAGAAAAAATGCTGCTGTTTGGGTGGATGGTTTGTGTAGTGTAGTGTATTGTGGAAATAAATTCCAGTAACTAAGAGGTGCCCTGTTGAGAAATCATTCTAACTAAAGTCAGAAGAGCCAACATTTGTCACAAAGGAAGAGACTTGATGGATGGATTGGCTTAGTCTTGGGTTAAGGCATATTAAATATCAGGAGACATGGATAGCGAAGGTATATGATGGATCTACATTTGAGAAGTAACTTGGAATAAGGAGACCCAATTTGTGGAAGGATTTGTGGAACCAACCACAGACATTGAAGGCTTGCCCAGTTGAGTTTATTTTAGTGATAAAGAGAGAAAACTAGTAGTGTATTTGATAGTTTCATTTGATTACATAAATCGCAGTAAAATGTGACAGTCGGCACTTTTTCCAATAGTTTTGCACTGGACGAGTCAATTGGGAGGTAAAATAGTTATGGTTAAGCTTCTGTAAATTTCTTGTGTTTGAAGGTAGGAAAAAATGTTCTACAAATGAATGCAAGTTGAATATTTTGATATTATGTGTTTCAAAGGGGTGGATATTTTGCATTTGCTGCACTTCTATCATGCACTTCTAGCTGCAGCCAACATCGTTAAAGGTCCATGTCTTCTCATTAGCTTGAGTGGATTTTGGGTGGGATCTGTAGCTGAAGGGCAAGGTGGAAGTAAGTTTAAGTACGCAAATGCCTTTTATACCTACTTGTGAGGCATCTGGTGCCAAGCATTGAGCCCCAATCAACTTTATTATGTTTTGTTTGAAAGAAAAATAAGGTCTGAATAATTATGTATTCCCTTTAAGTATTATACCCAACATGGTTACCTCTCTGTACTTGATTGTGCATCTTTCTTAGACTTTTTGTGAAGTTAGTACTTCAATGGCAGTGGTTGTATCATGAGGACTTATACTGAATTTGCAAGTTGATAGTTTACCTCTATTCTGGAAATAGCATCTTGAGTGGATAAGCTTTATTCCGTTCTCCCATACAAATTCCAGTTTGCTCGGACATTCTAGTAAAGTAGGTCTAACTTACTAGTGGTCCTACTCCATATTTTTTGGTCATTATCATGACGTCGTCTTCCACTCCTGGTCTATGGAAGTAAAATCGCGGGAAAATACTTTGTACAAGATTGGTTTCATACATTTTCTGCATTTTTTTCCCATTTAAATGGTGCATAATAAATTTCTTTCGCGGTTGCTTTGTTTTCCCAATTCATTTTTCTTCAAGATCTATTGCATTTCCTTCATTTGTTGGTACGAAAGGAAAGTTGCAGATATTGACCTCTGAGATTACTAGTGTTGGTGGTCTTTCTTTGCTTATATAAGAAAATGAGTACATGAAATGTTTGATTTTGACGAAATGTTACCAACTTGTAATATTTCCTAGTTTGATTGGTTGTTTTTTTACCTTATTACTCTCTTCAATATTAAGCTAAAACCTTCTTTTGATTGTTTGACTCTTTAATATGTTTTCTATTTAATCTCCTATAGTTGTCTTTCAGTAAGAAATGGTTTTTGTGAGATAATAAAGTGGTTAAATTGTGGAAGGCTGTGGACTTGTGCTTGGTCGTGTTTGTTTCTTGTTAGTCTCTTATGGGTATCCTCCTGCTGGACATATCAAGAGGTCAAGTAGGTTTGGCACATAGAAACATGTATGATCATGGTTTATGGCCGTAAATTCTTGTCATGTTTCCATGTGTTTCAAATAGCTTCTTATTTGCTCCTCTCCTAACTTGATGTGAGAGTAAAAGGAGTTGGCCACGGAGTTAGTCTATAATTGGCCATGCCTACTTTAAGGGCCACATGGAAATATAGAGAGTTTTGGAAAAAAAAAAAAACTTCTAACTGGATAACATTGATGTTGTTGCTCCGTGTTTTCATTAGTTATTACTTGTTTAATTTTTAAAATTTTTCTGAAGTTTGCAATTAAATTTTACATCACTTGTCTACTGTGCATCTGTTCACAATCAACATCATCTGGATCACATTAAACTCATGCGAATTTCTTACACGCAGGTTCTGTTGTGATGGATGCTGCACCATTGACTTCTCAGCGCCGACCATTTTCAGTGAAACTATGGCCCCCGAGCAAAAATACTCGCGAAACGCTTGTAGAACGGATGACGAGGAATCTCACCAGTGAATCCATTTTCACTAGAAAGTATGGTAGTTTGAGTCCGGAAGAAGCTGAGGAAAATGCAAAAAGGATTGAAGATGAAGCTTTTACGACTGCTAATCAACATTACGCAAAAGAACCTGATGGTGATGGAGGGTCTGCAGTGCAGCTTTACGCTAAGGAATGCAGTAAACTTATACTGGAAGTCCTAAAAAAAGGCCCAAAGGGCAGGGATGAGAAGCTGTCAACTTCTGACGGTAATAAGGCCTCTAAAGAGACATTTTTTGATATTTCCAAGGGCCAGCGGGCCTTCATTGAAGCAGAGGAGGCAGAAGAACTTCTGAGACCATTGAAGGATCCTGAAGATTCTTTCACCAAAATATGCTTTAGCAATCGAAGCTTTGGATTAGAAGCTGCTCGTGTTGCTGAACCCATACTGATTTCCCTGAAGCACCAATTGAAGGAGGTAGATCTATCTGATTTCATTGCAGGAAGGCCGGAAACAGAAGCTCTTGAAGTCATGAGCATATTTTCAGCTGCCTTGGAGGGTAGTGTTTTGAATTCTTTAAATCTTTCCAATAACGCTTTGGGTGAAAAAGGTGTCAGAGCATTTGGTGCACTCCTGAAATCACAGAGTCAATTGGAGGAGCTCTTTTTGATGAATGATGGAATTTCTGAAGAAGCTGCTCGGGCAGTTTGTGAGTTGATTCCTTCCACTGAAAAACTTAGAGTTCTTCATTTTCACAACAACATGACCGGAGATGAAGGGGCAATTGCTATCGCTGAGGTTGTGAAACACTCTTTGTTATTGGAGGACTTCCGCTGCTCCTCCACGAGGATTGGCTCTGATGGAGGTGTTGCCTTATCAAAAGCACTTGAAAATTGCATCCATCTGAAGAAACTTGATTTGAGGGACAATATGTTTGGTGTAGAGGCTGGAGTTTCTTTGAGTAAAGCTCTTTCCAAGCACGCTAATTTGACCGAGGTTTACTTGAGCTACCTGAATTTGGAAGATGAGGGGGCAATCGCTATAGCCAACGTTCTCAAAGAGACAGCCCTCTCTCTTACGGTTCTAGACATGGCTGGCAATGACATTACAGCGGAAGCAGCTCCAGCTTTATGTGCTTGTATAGCTGCAAAGAACCTTCTCACCAAACTGAACTTGGCTGAGAATGAGCTCAAGGATGAAGGTGCTATTCAGATTGGCAAAGCCTTGCAAGAAGGCCATGAGCAGTTGACAGAAGTTGATTTCAACACCAACTCGATCCGAAGGGCTGGAGCTCGATTCTTGGCCCAGGTTGTGGTGCAGAAGCCTGGGTTCAAGTTGCTGAACATCGATGGGAATTTCATTTCAGAAGACGGGATTGATGAGGTTAAGAGTATATTCAAGAAATCTCCTGAGATGCTCGCTTCCCTAGAAGAGAATGACCCTGAGGGAGGTGATGAAGATGAAGAGTGTGAGGAAGGCGAAGGGGAAGGTGAAGCTGATGAAGGTGAGCTGGAGTCGAAGTTGAAAAATCTTGAAGTAGGTGGAGAGTAGGATTATGTTCTTTCTAGTTTAAGGTAATCTGAATTGACTGTCTGAGTAAGTTCGGGAACAGCTTTGATAGCCAGGAACATTTGCTGGATTTTTAGCTCAGTTTGTTGTTGAGGCTCTTGAACCATGAGCAGGATAATCGTAGTGCTAGAGACAAGCATTTTTGTTTCAGGAGGACGGCCTTGCAGGAGCTGTTTGTCATGTATTTGACCTATTTATTCCGTAGGGTGCTTACTGTGTACCGGGTAATCTGTCGTACAAAGGGATTCCCAGAAATTATGTCCTAGTTACTAGCTGCTGGTGAATTGTCATAATGCGCTTTCTCTTTGGCCAGCTGATTTATTCTCTGATACTCGAAGCTCTTGGGCAGCTTTTGCGCTTTTCTACTATTCTAATTTACTGGGCCGGATGAACGCATGCCTTCGAGGACGGGTAGGTTATTTTTTTCTTCTCCATACTGGGAACAAGGGGAGGAGAGACCATCTCGACTACCTTAAGAAGGAGAAAAATATGTCGATATTTGTTTGGAAGCCCGGGATGCTCGTGTATTCAAAATACCCAGACGCTTGAATCGATTGAATTTGTACACTTGATACAACATGTTTGAGCGAGAACGCATTAGCGTAATATGGCCAGTGTAACATGTCATTACCAAATGAGCAGAAAAT
>JAGKPW010000204.1:0-55931 GCA_019926035.1 Melaleuca alternifolia
TCGATGTCTGTTCTACTGCACCATTTCAGTCGATTAGCCTCCTCTTCACTAAACATAGCAGTGGGCTCGGCTTCAAGGCACTAAATATGCTCAGGTTGTGGCGATTACGGCGAGTCAGCGCTCTGTTTGCAAGGTCACACATAAAAGAGAAAACGACTTCAGTTTCCCACAAGGCTTCCGTGACAAATCCCGATACTCACAAGCCACTTTACTTGTGTACAGATTAGAAAAGGACATTCGGTTCAACTACTTCTGGACACGGTGCACCAAGCTGATCTCTGTAAGCCCTTCTGCAAAACTCTCTTTACCTTTTAGGACAATAGGAAGATCAATTCGGTCCCCTCAAAGCCCGGGTTTCTTTTGCCCCTTGGCTTATTTAGGTAACCCTCTTTGCCGTGCACTGCGCTGGATGCTTCAACTATTTGATTGCTGATAGATACCCCGACCCAAAGAGAACTTGGATCGGCGCAGTAAACCCGGAGTTCAAAACAGAGAGCCTCTGGGACAGATATGTAACGGCCATATATTGGTCCATTACCACGTTAACCACGACAGGCTATGGCGACTTCCATGCAGAGAATTCCAGGGAGATGCTATTCGACATATTTTACATGCTTTTCAACTTAGGACTGACATCTTACCTCATCGGGAACATGACAAATCTTGTCGTTCACTGGACCAGCCGCACCCGAAACTTCGTATGGCTCTTTCCTTTGTTTCCTTTTTCCTGTCGCAGTCACATGATAAAATGTTACAAGGAATTATGATTAGGTCTAGGACAGTCGAAACACTTCCTTATTGGAGAAAGATAAATGTACGCATTTCACTTACAAAGACTAAGAATTTCATAATGCATATTTCGGTTTTTTCATTTGTCGTTGTACTCTTATTCAGTACAATCAGGTTAATGTTCTTTGTATCTGCTAACCAGAGGACTGCTTTTTTGCCACAGAGGGATACAGTAAGAGCCGCTTCCGAATTCGGTACAAGAAATCAGCTCCCCTCATGTATACAGGACCAAATGCTCTCCCACCTCTGTCTCAAGTTCAAAACCGAAGGCCTGAAGCAACAAGAGACCTTAAACTGCCTGCCTAAAGCCATCCGTTCAAGCATCGCCCACTTCCTCTTCTTCCCAATTGTTCAGAAAGCCTACCTTTTCAAAGGGGTGTCCCATGACTTTCTTTTCCAGTTGGTAACACTCAAAAACATTTCGGATTTCCATTTTGTCATCAATTTGTGTTGCCCTCTTGGGCAACTCTGCTATTATTCATGACTGTCCTATATTTTATGGACGGAGCACTCAAGCCAATTATTCTATCCTTCGTGCATCCAACAAAATTGACATATTTATATATGCTTTTTCATTTAAAAGGTTTCAGAAATGGAGGCCGAGTATTTTCCACCAAAGGAGCACGTGATTTTGGAAAACGAGGCGCCTACAGATCTTTACATACTTGTTTCAGGAACAGCGGTAAGTACAAATGTCCCCCTTTCCATGTCTTTAGATTCTGAACGATGCCTAAGTTGACTACCCTGGTGCAAAAATCTCGGTTGCAGGATCTGATATCCAGCGTCGAAGGACACAATCGAGTGAGAGCCTGTGACCTTTAATGAAAGTAATTTCACTCACTGCATGAATTTTCATGGGATGCTTAATGAGACTTTTGCAGGTTCTTGGGAAGGTGGTCACAGGGGATGTGTTTGGGGAGATCGGAGTTCTGTGCTACAGGCCACAGCCGTTCTCAGTTCGGACAACAGAGGTCTCACAGATACTAAGGTTAACTAGCACTTCACTGCTGAACATCATGCGGGTGAATAAGGAAGATGGTCATGTCATCATGAACAACCTCTCCATGGTAATCTAGTGCCCTCTTGGATACATGACACACAGTTTCTTTTGTGAAGTAAGAGTCTGATTCGGTTTATTCACATCCGCAGAAATTAAAAGGGTCAGAAAACTCAAGGTTGTCATGCCCACGAGATGACGGACAGCTCCACGGCGAATGGCTTGACAGAGGACAGCCTGAAGGGGGTTCCATCTACTCCAAATATGAAGAAGACCCACAGGAAGACTTGATAAAGCCGGAGATGCGGGAACCGAATCTCGTAAAACCAGTCTCCACCAACTTCACAAAACGGAAGAGCTGGGACCCGAGCACCGATGACATCTTAGTTTCTTCTTATGAAGAAAAAAAGATACCAGAGGAGCATAGGATCAATTTCATTGGGTCCGAAATTATGAACAAAATAGATACCCAAAACAAGCACGAATCCCTTGGCGAATTAAAGTCGGTGAGATTTCAGTCAAGTAAGATGCCCAGAATGCCAGAACCAAACAAAGAGAGGATTTTATCCAATGGTGTAGTGAAACAATCAACCAAGAAAAGAGTCACCATCCATATGCAGGTCCCAAAAGATGGTAGTTCATCACTGAGACAGCCTGCAAAGTTGATAGTCCTACCAGATTCGATAGAAGATCTACTACAAGTTGCTGGTAAGCTTTATTTGAATCATTTGATTTTCGATGATTTCTTGATGACAAACTTCAAAACTCATTCTTGCAATACATTTATTATTACATTCTTCAAATTTGTTCAAGCAATTTAATAGATGCACAGAAGATACTCTTATCAGCAAAACTACGTAACTGTGAATGCGTTGCTTGTTCTCTCTGTCTGTTTGTCACCCTGAAAACTTTTCAAAACTGCAGGAGAAAAGTTCGGACGCGACCACCGCACCGCAAAGTTGGTAAATGCAGAGAACGCAGAAATAGAAGACATCGAAGTCATTCGAGACCATGATCATTTGTTTTTCCTTGAAAACATGGACCATCCAGTGACATGACATATTATTGCCAGAAAGTATGCATCGCCATCTCCCTCCAGCTTGTAACCTTGAGGCAATGTGTTCAAGTATTGACCGGCCGGGCCTAATGTAGAATAATTTGGCCAACTCAATGAGAAGTACGTTCCTCTTCATCAAGCGCTTCTCGTCTCGCATTCATATCACCCTAAGTGGACAAGCATCCACTGCATTCCGAACAAACTATCCATTAGGAGACGAACCAGTTGATTGAGTGAAGTTTCTCCTAATGACGAGTGGTTGTATCTATAGTGTGATTATATACGATGGATCACAGAACCAAGGTGAATTTATGGAGGGTGGCAATTTATGCTATCAGACTAACTGTTAATGAGATAGAATGGTGCAAGAAGCACCTTACCTTGCTTCGAAGAAAGAGAAGAAACAGATAGGAACTATCACCCGCGGAGCTTTAAACACGCATTCCAGTACCTCATCCCAGGATTAAATCATTCAAAGAGAGACCAAGTCTGAGCTGATAATATATTCAGTTGTATGCATTTTCCCTCAAAAACTTAAGCGAGATATATATCGGCCGACTAAATATTGCTATGGTCCACACAATTAATCTTTTGATGTGGGGCTTATTTCTTTTAAGACCCGACCCTCAATGGTAAATTTTCTTCTCGCTTATGTTCCTTATATGTTTATGCTCGCTCCCATTTAGTCCAAGTATATATTTTTCCTGGCATACTAAACTTGAATTTTCACGTAGCTATCCACCGCAGCAGCATTGTCACGAAGATCACACCTATAGTTAAACATGGACCACCTGTGATGACACGCCGAACCCCGAGACCACGTCATTACACCATATTAGCTGCCCTCATCCGTGGGTCGTGACAACAAATTTTCATACGATAATCATTTTTATCTATAAGATACCTTGTTGATAAATTCACAGGAGTACGTGTTGGAGACCAGCAATCAATTTGGCTTTGATACAATATGTTGGAATACACAACAAAAGCCTAATACTATTGACCCATTTGATCCACCTTCACCCAATGAATTATGAAATAACTTATATGTTGGCTGCTTTTCTTGGAGTGAGACTTCTTCTGCTTAGGACCTTTACACATGTGAACACTTAGCCCTACTACTTTCTCAATTGATGGGCTGGGCACCCCCATAATATACAGGGCTGGGCAATTACAATGGCCAGCCCCAAGCTAAATGTGTTTTCTGGCTTTCCTTATAATTTTTTTCCGCTTCATTTGTTTCCAAAAAATATATATGTACTTAAAAGATATCTTCTTGAAAATAATAGTTTATATCGGTTTAAATAATTAATCAACAATAATTATTGATAAAAAAATTGTTTCAATATTTTTGTAAACAATAAAAATATTAATTCATTTGTTCATTATTATATGCAATATAAGGAATCGTTTTTAAGAAAAATAATTCCTAAATTGTTCTTTCTTCGAAATAAATTGAGCCTTAGTACTTTCCGGTCTCTCTTGTTCTCCTTTTTGTTTTTGTTTTTTAACCTCAGGATTCATTGTATAATATAGGTTCATCTTTACATATGGTGCTAATAGATTGTATCGTTTAAGACTCTTGAACCTATGGAAGATTTTAGTTTATATAATAAAAGTGTATATTAGGAGTTATTGGTTCTCCGGGCAATCCGGTTTCCCCTGGAATCGGGTTCTGGACCGGTGAGACCAGTTCCTGTTTTTTAGGATCAGGAATCGGACCGGCTAATCTTGGGACCAGTCCGGTTCTTGGGTGGTCCAATGGGACCATCTCGTCGCGTCTTCTTCACAATATTCATCCCCTCTGTTGCCTTATTCTTGAGCTCCATCTTCCTTGAGGAACGATTGCATAGCCTAGCTCACGGTGACCTTGTGCTTCAGAAGCGAGAGGTCGACCCCTAACCTCCTTGACACCTCCATCCACAACCGGTGCCCGTCATCTCGTGCGCTAGAAATGGGGACCGTGTCGGTGCCTTCAGTTTTGACCGTGCAAGTACCATGGCAGAGCAGCTTGAGGCATCTGGGCAGGAACCACTTGATTTCTCTTGTATTATTATGGTCTTGGGGAAGACAGGTGTGGGATAAAGTGCGACAATCAACTCTATATTTGATGAAGTGAAGTTCAGCATCGATGATTTTCACACAAGCACTAAGAAGTTCAAGATGTCATAGGAACTGTTCAGGGGATTAAGGTGCGCATCATTGACACACCAGGCCTACCGCCTTCTTTGACGGATCAATGCCAAAATTTCATCAATGCACTGGTTGTGATTCTTTTCATCTTCAGCAAATTGGAAGAATAGTTTCTAAGGTTTGTATTCTGCTTTTGGGGTGGTTCTAATTTTGGTCCATGCGGTCCGGTCCCACCCTCCTAGAAACCGGGAGCTGGGCCGCCCGGGAACCAGTTCCATTTTTAGGAACCGTGGACCGGACCACTACTCTGAAAAACTGAACCAATCCAACCGGTCCAATCCGGTCCAAGCGATTCCCAAGTTGGGTGGTCCATTATGCTCCGCCCTAGTGTATAGCACCTAAGATTGTGACGCTCTGAATGGTGCGTCCAAGGAAATATGCCCTATTGAATGTTGTCTATAGAAGCTAGTATCTACCCTCAATGATCACCAGCTTGTGTAATTATTCAAGGGGAATGTTTCCAATTAAGGACCTAAAGTTGGGTCATTTTCTCAAAAGAGGATCTAGGGTGGGTTTTGTTTCAAGTAAGGACCTATAGTAAGTACATAAACTCACTGGCCGGCCAAATAATTGCTGGCGAACACTTTCTAGCGACCATAATAGGAATAATTCGATCAACATTTGCAATTGGCAAAAAATTTGAAGAAAATTGCCAAATTGAATAAGGGTTTTCAATTTTTACACTTTCTTCCTCCCTCTCCCTCGCTACTCTCATGCTCTCACGCGATCTTGGTCGTGCCGCTCCCAATCCCAGCAATTATAATTGCCAATTTATCTAATGACTTTCCCAACCACAATCATGGCAAAGCTTGGATTGTTGATCTGCCGACATTCTCTCAAAGCTGGAAAAATAGTCCACCAGCAAAGAAAACATAGCAAGGAGACAATTTTGGCAGGATGAGCACACTTCTGTAATTGGAATAGCTATTTAGGTTTTGGGAAGAGAACCCTCCATGACGGATTTGAAGCTTGCACAATGAACCTGCAAAAGAAGAGGCGATGGCTAACAATGAACTAAAGTTCATGAGGAGCGTGCGAGGAGGGAACGAGGACCATGCAAGTGGCAAGGACCCAAGCGGCGTGTCTGAGGATCAGGCGAGCAGTAAGGATCGAGAGTAGTGCGGCCAAGGGTCATGTGAGAGGAGGGAGGGGGGAGAGAAGAAGAAAGTGTAAAAAATTGAAAATCCTAATTTAATTTGGGAATTTTCTTCAATTTTTTGGCCAATTGCAAATATTGATTGAATTACCCTTGTTCTGGTTGCCGAAAAGTGTTGGTCAATATTATTTGGCTGGTTGGTGAGTTTAGGTCCTTATTTGAGACTATCTTTATCACTTTGGGTCCTTATTTGAAACAAAGCTCACTCTAGGTCCTCTTTTGAGAAAATGACACAACTTCAAGTCCTTAATTGGAATTTTCCCTTATTCAATGTATACTTTCTAAGGTTTTGCTCGTGTGGAATAGCGGGGATCATTAGTGATGATATCAGAGCAAAATTATCTCTAATAGGTGTGTCATTCGTGGACATGAGGCTCATTTCCAATGTGACAACTGTGGGGAACCATCGCCAAAGTGAGAGAATTCATGCAATGTAGAGCTCTTGACAAGCTTCCAATAAGATGGAGAGGGTGGAATGGACCGAACCACACTTGGATTATGGGGAGCATCATCAAGCTTAGGAGTTAGAATGTGTAAACAACTTTAGATCAAGGCCGCCTACACAAGTCAAAGAGTTGGACCTAACCAATTCACGAAGATTTACAATTTCTTGTAGAAAATTACACATCATCCAAATAACTCAAGTATTCTTACATTTTCACTGTTTTTTTCAGTTTGAGTACACATATTTATCACTTTTCTTACTATTCCATGGTTGCCCAAAAGCAATAAATAAGGCGTACCCAGTAAAACTTATTAGTAAACTAGATATAGAGATGGCGGCTAGGGTTGTTTCCATTATCATATAATTTCAAGACCAAAACAAATCTATCATAAGATCCCTTATATAGAATGGAATGGTATAAAAAGTCAACATAACTTTTTTTTTTTGGTAAAAAAAAGTCAACATATCTCAATGAATATAAAATAAATATGGCTATGCAAACCATTGAGTGTACTAGATCTGGAGCAAGATGAATTATTGTAGGGTTATCGAAAATTCATATTAAAATCTTTATTTCGAAATGTTTGATATATGAAATAAATCTATTATTTTATTTCAATTTGTTAGTTTTCCTTGTTTGTTACTGAATTGGATTGATTGGATTTCCATACGTGTAAATTATTTTTATATGGAAAAAAGAATTTTGTTTTATGGAAGTTGCATATACATCTACTTTAGTTTGAATAAACGTTTTAAAAAAAAACTTTATTGAGCTCAGCTATATTGAAGAAAATATAGAGAATTTCTTGAATTTTCCCCTAACACTAGGAAAGAATCTCTTGTTTAGTTCATGCTCATTTCAAAATACTTCAATCAGTACATGCAAGAGAAAAACAAAGTCAAGAATTAGGATCGTCTTAAGTTTGGAGGGTTAATTTACTTGATTAAATTACTCCTCGAACTAAAATACCCTCATTCTTATGAGGATATACACAACATGCTATGCAAAAAAAAAAAATTGGAAAATTTTCAAACAAGAATCCAAACTGGCGTTATCTTCTCGAAAAAAGGATTTAGAATGAACATTATTTCAAATAAATGCATGAAGTGGTCAAATCATTTAAAATAATGGCTTTTCGTCAAACAACAAGCATATGACTATTTCAGTTGTAGAAAAAAAATATTTAATGAAAAAGTTCTTAGTATATAACTTTTTTTTCTTTTTCTTGTTATTTTTTCCTCTTCCCTCTCCCATTTATTGCTGAGCCTCGTCAATGGCCAATGAAGGTCACCAACCTCAAGCGAGAGCTACCCTCATTGTCATCGAGTGAGGGTTGCCCTCACCTAGGTAAACAAGAGCAACCCTCATTTCAGCTCAACGGGCAAGGCCAACCCTCATCCTTCCCAACCCAAGCAAGCACGGTCCTCGCCCAAGGCCAAAAAGGGTGGCCTTAACCTGAGCCTAGCAATCTCCACCAGTCATTGATGGCCTAACAAAGGGCAAAAGGGAAAAGAAAGGTATGCAAGTAAAAAAAAAAAGGTATATAAGTCAAAAAATATATATATGTCTAGAAATTGTTATACTAAAATACCCCTCCTATAACGACCAAAATAGTTATTTGCTTGCTCGTTAGCCAAAGATTTAGCCAACCATTAAGCTCAAGCCCTTATTTGAGCTAATTCAGTCATTTTATGCCCTCATTTGAGGTCATCTGATTATTTTATATTTTTATTTGAAACAATGTGAATCGGAGACTTTTTTGAGAAAAAAAAAACACTTCATTTCAAGCATTTATTTCAAAATTTCCCCAAATTTTTCTTTCCTTTCTCCTTTTCACATCTCCCACCTAATCCTCACTGCCGAGCACCCACGCGTGTCCACTGTCCACATCACCCATCACAACTCGGATGTTGTCCCATCACCGACACATCTCCTCGTCATCACCACTTCATTCATCAACAGCCCCATTGCCTAGCTCTGTCCATTGTTAAAGAGTGCAAATATATATAGTGGATAAATCTTATAATGCGTGAATAATAACCATTCTTATCCAGAGAATAATTTCTAGCTAAAAATTGAAAAAGCTTTCTATATTTTCTGAACGAGTTACTAAGTAGAAAAAAATGATATTTGATAATGATATAAAATTTCAATTTCCAAATAAAAATTCATTTGATAGGCTTCTTAATTCTTATTCCCACCACCAGTGGGCTGCGGCAGGTGGCCATTTGAGGGGAGGGAATAGTCAGCGGTGGCTGAGAATGATCAACAGTGGCCAAGATGGGCGGTGATAGCTAGTGGTGGGCGGCAACTGACAGACGATGGGAAACGATCAACGTGAGGTAATGGCTAGCGGCAAGCGATTGGCAATGGTTAGTGATTAGGGGTGGTCAACGGTTGGCAGTGGGTGATTGACGATCATCAGTAGTGGTTGCTGGTTGGTGGTGCCAAGGGTTGGCGAGCAGCGATGAGTGGCCAATAGCGACGGCAAATGGTGGCCAGCAGTGGTTTGCAACCGGCAGGCGGTGGGCGAGCGACGAGTGGCCGGTGGCGGCAACAGATGGTGGTTAGCAATCGTTGGCAGTTGGCAGGCATGGAGAAGTATTTTATTTCTCGTTTTATTCCAAAAATAAAAAAGGAAAAGGAAAAATTACTTGTGATTTCTATTTCAAATCTATTAGGCTAAAAATTGTCCCATATACGGACAAATGACATAGTTTTATCAACCAGATTTCTATTCCATATATGTTCTTGAGAGTAGAAAAATAAAAATAAAAAATAGAGACACGAAATGGTTATCATGCATGCCCTTAGTAGTCGAAACTACTCTATTAGCACACCACCTAGGCTCCAATGAGGTTGAGTTTTGAACCCAGTGATACTAGATCTGGCATCGCCATTTCTGATCCAACCCGCAAGATTGATTGAAATTGGGCTTGTAGGATCGGCGAGGCACAGCCAGATCGAGAGAGTGTCGTGCTCATGCTCTTGACATCGGGTAGAGTGGCGAGTCATGCCGGTGAAGGTGCCTTTGGGAGAGTCGGCATGGCAGCATCGTGCGGCAAATGTCATCGGTCGGTCGTCTTCCATCTCCAGCAGGAGGCCAAAGAATGTATTTGAAGGCAGGGGCGACATGGAAAGAGGCAAACCGAGGAAAATGGGGGAAAGGAAAGGAGGGAAAAAAATGAGGACAACTGATCTCAGTGATTCATTTGCACGGCGAATTATCACTTTATCAGTCCATCTAGGAGAGGCTAACTTTACCTAAATTAGAGGATGATGAGTTCAAAGAGTCTCAACGCGGGGTCTGATAATTGTTACCAAATTGAATTCAAATTAGGCACTTTTTTCCCACCTGTTATTTATTTATTATTTATTTATTTATTTATTTAGCATTCACAATGAGGATCCTTCAATTCTCGGGTTTAGGAGTTTTTTTTTTTTTGGTGTGGAAGGAATGACATAAATAATCCACAAAATTTAATTTAATATGCAATATCATCTTTAGACCGTGTTCTTGAATTATTCCTAAATATTTAATTTCTATCCCTTAACTTTCTATAAAATCAATTAGTCGCTACTATTCACAAGCTTTCATAATTAAATTATTGCCCAAATTTTAGAATAACTTTTTATCACTTGATATCCAAAATCAACACACATTAAAAAGATAATGCTACATTTTTATTACCTTTTGGGTCTTTATTAATACTACTATTGTTCAATTTAAGATATATTGGTTCCATATTCCTTTTGTTCTAAAAATTAATGTTTCTTAAGAATTTTTTACAACAATATTAATTCATTCTTATATCAATCTGTGTCTTGTTCCTAGTTTTTTTAGAAAGATAATTTCAACTTTTGTGATTCATGTTTCTTAATTACATTTAGTTAATCTATAATATAAACTTAAAATAGCATTGATTATCAACCTGATACAACTCTAAGTGGGGCTCTCCTTTTACTATTATAGAGATTATAAGCTAAAATGTACTTAAATGGAACTATCTTAGTATTTTTAAAACCAAAAAGGTAAAGAAGTAATAAACATTTAGCCATATTTGGTCAATTTAGAAAATGGATTGCAATAGGGAGATATTCTTAAATCTAAGCAATATTATAAAACTTTTGACTTTTTTTAGAAACTTGAGGGACTAAATTAAATCTGTGTCTTGAGGGACTAAGTTTACTGCTCCTGATTAGAGGACTTGCCCGAATTCCTTGTCTATTGCTGATTAGCTTCAGAGGCGTCTAAATGAAAGTCAGGTGAGTTTACTTTCGGCTCCATTCACGGATATTGAAATTCGTAACTCCCTGTTTTCGCTAGCTTCGGGTAAATCACCGGGTCTAGATGGATTCAATGCTGAATTTTTCAAAAAGACTTGGGAGATTGTTGGACCCCTTGTTACTTCGGCAATTTTGGACTTCTTAGAGTCGGGTTGTATGCTTAGACAGCTAAACACCACTATTATTGCATTAATTCCTAAAAGCCCCAATGCCACTTCTGTGGAGGACTTTAGACCCATAGCCTACTACAATACCATTTACAAGTGCATCACAAAGTTGTTGGCTAATAGAATTTCATGTGTCTTGCCTTCATTGATTAGCAATTCGCAAACGGCTTTTGTCAAGGGAAGGAAAATATCAGACAATATTTTGTTGGCTCAGGAACTTTTTTGTGGCTTCCATCATGATGCATACTCCCCAAAATGTGCTATAAAAGTCGACTTTAGGAAAGCTTATGATACAGTTGATTGGGCTTTCCTAGAGACAACCTTATGTGCTTTTGGTTTCCCGCCTTGGCTGATTAAGTTGATTATGACATGTGTTCAGACTCCGAAATTCTCTATATCTATAAATGGAGAAATGCATGGATTTTTCTCTAGTTCAAGGGCGCTCAGACAAGAAGACCCACTCTCTCCTTATTTATTCACTTTGGTGATGGAAGTGTTTTCAGCTCTTATTCTAAGACAAATCGAATGCCCAAATTTCAAATATTTTTGGAGGTGCAAGACGACTAAACCGACACACCTGTTCTTTGCGGATGATGTGATCCTATTCTGTCAAGCTGATTTGAATTCTGTTGCAAGTTTGAAAGCTGCTATATCAACTTTTTCGGAGTGGTCTGGCCTTGTGCCGAATGGAAACAAAAGCGAATTGTTCTTGGCTGGTGTATTTGGGCAAAGTCATGATTCCATTATTGATTTGCTGGAATTCAGGCAAGGATCACTACCCTTTCGGTATCTGGGGGTGCCCGTGATAGCAGGTAGATTGGGCAAATCTGACTGTGTCTCCTTGGTGAATGTTATTACTAAACAAGCACAATCCTGGACTCAACGATTTCTATCATTTGCTGGAAGACTCTAGTTGATAAAGTCGGTATTACATGCTATACAAGTTTACTGGTCAAGTGTTTTTATCCTCCCTAGCTCAATTCTTGATCAGATTGAGAAAACCCTATGACAATTCTTATGGAAGGGATCGAGTTTGGGAGTGGGAGGCTCCAAAGTTGCATGGACTGATGTTTGCCTTCCAAAAGAAGAGGGAGGACTTGGAATCAGGTGACTCAAGGAAAATAACAAAGCCTTGATGCTTAGACATATATGGGCTCTATTCACGGATAAGGAGTCATTGTGGTGTCTATGGATTCATTCTAATTTCCTCAAGAGGCGGAGTCTTTGGGAGGTACGTCAACCCACCGTTTGTTCGTGGTCTTGGAAGAAACTTATAGACCTGGGGAAGGAATTCGGGCACTTTTTCTGATGGAGGGTAGGGTAATGGACAAACTATATCCTTGTGGTTTGACTCGTGAATTTCACCGGACTTGGACCATGTCTCCCGAACAATCTCAGTACATATGGCGCAAGACGATTCCACATATCGAGATCGGAATGGGATCGGGTGTTTTCACGTCTCACCGTAGTGCCCGGTTTGTCTTGATTTCCGATTGATGAACAAGAAGGAAAATGGAACTCTTGGATTTTTTGACTCGCCCCCGGCTACCTGTCCAAAACAGCCTTCGTCCGCCCGCCACCAGTGGAAGCAAGCTAGCCCCCTATGTTAGTTGCCCCTTGATCCTTTCTCTAAGCAAGAAAAGGCCCCTGACTATAGATAGGCTAAGGCGCCATTATAGAATCGTTTTTTAAAAGCAACCTTTCGCGCAGCTCAACCAACCTGACTAAGCAAACGTAGGCTTGGGCTCGAAAGCAAGAAGCAAGGGATTGAGCAACTTGTGCTCGTTAGTGTGTGAGAGGAGCCTTATACCGAGAATTTTCCAATCGGCAAATATATCAATCCAGAGTGTCTAGAGATGCTAGACCGGCAGATTTTTTACTTCAGCAAGACACCACCCCTGGTTTGACGGATACTCTTGGTGGATGGGGAGACGCTCTTCCCATATTGTCGGAGGGTCCAGATTGTCTTCTATGGACTGGTAGCTCCTCAGGTAAGTTCTCTACAACATCGGCTTGGGAACTTCTAAGACCAAGAAAGCCGATTGTTCAATGGTATAGATTTATCTGGGACAAAGTCCATAGTCCTAGACATCAGTTCCTATTATGGCTAATTACGCTGTTGACACCTAAATTTTAGGATTTTAAAATTGGCATAATCATCGGCGGCAACTTGTGAAGAAAATTCAGTGGATAAGAGAATTTGAATGAAATAAAGGTAGATAATTTTTAGCCAAATCTTTTCAGCAAGATTTAGCCGAAATTCTTTTTATCCAAGGTTAAGTGACATTCGTGAGCAATAAGCAGAGCAGGAAGGGTAGATAAACATTAAAGTATGAAAAACTTTCGGTCAAATCTTTAGAAGGTTTGACCAAAGTTTGGCTTTATCTCCTCCTGCAAGCGTCCAAGGAGTATAAAGGTTGGGGGCAGCTTCCTTTGGTCAAAACACACGCACAGATAGCTTTTATTATGCAAAAATAGAGAGTCAAAGAGAGATCGAGAAAAGCAAGAGAGTTTCCTTCGGTGAGATACATACACAGAGAGAAACCGAGAGAAAAAAAAACAGAGGGAGAGAGACTGAGAGTTCGAGAAAGAGAGAAGGGGTACATGAGGACCTTAATCCGGCGACCCATAGACGATTCTCGGCCTGGTGGTTCCGTCCACGACGTCATCGATTCTCGGCTCCGACTATTCACCTTCGGCTCCGACGATTCACGCTATTTCTTCTCACGGTGCAGTTCAGATTGAGGTGGGTGGTGATGGTTTCGGTTGGTCTTCGAGTTTCTGCAGTGATGGTTGCGGTTTTTCTTGGGTTTTGATGCATTTAGGGTCTAGATCTCGCATTATTTTGCTTTGTTAACCGAGTTCCTTCATCCACCTCACCTGTTCCATGTTTTGTTTGAATGAGCTCACTTTGTTTGAGATTTGTTTCGCGTGACTTATCTTCTCGTGTTGAGTTCGTGGGTTGATGTTGGAAGCATATCGGTGAGTTAATCCCGCCTTTTGTCCTCCTTTGGCGTCGTTCGTTCACTCTACCGCGAGGTTGGTGTTTGCAGAATATTGTTTTGCAAGGAGGACGCGTGAAGAAGGAGATGAACAGGGGCAGGCTTTGGGAGAGTTTGGCCTGTGTTAGACGTTTGGGCCAGGCTGCGAAAAAGAAAGCAGAATGAAAGGAGGAAGGTGGGTTGCGAGAGAACAGGCCCACGCTCGTAGAAGAAGGGCCAAAAGGAAAAGAAAAAAGGAGCTGGACTGGGCCCACTCGAGCCCAGTCTAGTCCCTCTTCGCTCCGTGGGTTGGCTGGCGCGCGGGTCAGGCCTGAGCCCGACCCGGCTCGGTGCCTTGATCCGCTTCTTTTTCTTTTGCTTTATTTTATTTTATTTTATAATATTTTAATAAAAAGCAATAAAAAATTCGAAAAAATAAAAAATAAAACATTTTTTTTCTGCAATAAAAGTTTTTTTCATCATGTTGGATTTGTTCATGCATTTTTTTAGATGATAGGTATTATTAATTGTGATTTCATTTTCATTTTTTTTGGAATGTACATTGGTCGATAGTTCAATCTAACGCTCGAGATATGACTCGCGACCGCATGAAAGTCAGCCGATCTAATCTCATGCCCAAGATACGATCCGTTGATTTAGTTGCATTTTTTTTAATTCATAAAATATAAAAAATTGCATTCCATGTTTAGATTTTGCATATTAAGTAAAATTACATTTCATGTTAGATTCATATTAAGTAATACTATATTACATGATTAGATTGCATATTAGATATTATTGCATTATCTTTGCATCTTAGCTTGCATTATTAGGTTTTGCATAATATTTAGATTAGGCATACCAAATCTCATGTCACTTAGGAATTGCATACAAATTCATAGCATGGTAAAACATTACACTTAGAAATTTAGGAATCATGTTAGATTAGGTTTTCATATTTTATTTAGTTTAATTAATTTCGAATTTCGTTAAATAAATAATAAAATGCCTAAAAAAACCTTTTTGCATATCTTTTAATTCATTTAGTTAAATACTTTTAGCATGTCATTTAGTCCAAGTTAATCTAGGATTTACATGTTATAAGCTATGTTAGATCATGTCATTACGTTTAGACTTTTATGCATTTGCATATTAGTTTAGTTCTCGCATTCTATTATTTGTAGTTAACATAAGATTTTGGTTTAAATTAGGGATTAACGGAATTTAATTTCTAATTTAAATTAGATGTTAGTTAACTATAGATAATTAGTTTCACTAATTAATTTAGATTTGCATTAAGATAGTTGCACATAGGATTAGTTTTCCATTACTTGCATTGCATACACATAAAAAATGAAAACCCAAAAGATGTCCTTTTGTTCATTTGTTTCATTAGGTCATCTCTGTTTATTGTTTTTATTTCATTGAGCATTTTCATTAATGTTTGCGCACCCGTGTGATAACCATGCATGTTAGGGAATAAGCTTAAAATCAATTCAAGCTGCCTGCGAATTATTTTTTGAAATAAAAGAAAATAGGTACTCAAGTCCCCAAATTCATGATCTTTGGTTCGTAGGGATAAAATACAACTCCCAGTATTTTACATGGGTTCCTAATTGACCCACCATAAATAGATTAGTGTTGACTCCCTTTTGAAATTGGCTTTGCATGTTTAAAAAGTGAAACCTAAGTCGCGAATTGGTATGAGCTTGGGAGAGCTCGAGTTAAGTAATACTTAGCAATCCATCAGCCGAACCTTAGGTAGTGCACCTTTGGAATGGTCGCGACATACGCGGAAGAGACTGCCTATTCAAATGTTCCTCCTCACCTATGGTAGAATTTCTAAAGCTACTTGTCCTTTTTGCCGAGTTACACTCCGCCTTGCATTATTTTGGGCTAAAAATTGTCTTATTAGTTGGAGTAATGGATGCTGGAACCAAACTATTTTATGGGTGACAAAACACATCTCAGAAAACCTTTTTCATCAGAAGATTGCGAGGTTCTCCCTAGGAGCTCTTTGTCACATCATATGGATGACTAGCAACAATATACTCTTTAGGAACTCGAATCTTTTCCTACCGGCGATGAAGCTAAAGCTGTCCAAGATGACTAAAGATTTCTCTCGAACTCTATATGGTATCATCGACAACCCAAGAAATAGAAGAGTACAACACAACTGGGGCTTTGAGGATGACATTTTTTTATAAGGTGTTGTTTCTTTTTGCTTGTTGATTGTGCCTGTTTTTCTTTTGATATTGAGAACCACGGTACTCCTCCACTCAATACCAAACTATGGTATTAAGTGAAGGTTTTTGTAGTACCAGGCATCTCCATTATGTAAATGTGGCTTTAAAGATCAATACATTACTTACTTTACCAAAAAAATTAAATAAATTGAAAGTTTAAGGACTAAATTGAATATCTAAGAAGGTGAACCAAATACAAGTTCAAGAATGACATTCATATTGAGCGAATATAGAAATTATTTGTCTTTTTCCTTCATTTCAGCGGGTGAATTTTAAATTCGCAATGCTTTTGCATTATTTCCTAGTTTAAATCTAGAAAGAAAGTATCGAGAGGTCTTTATTGTTTAGGATTACATTCGATGCATCATTTCAAGAGGTTCAAGAAGAAAGAATGGTTCATCCGCGTTACTGCACCCTCTTCGCAGCACAGCTACGCACACTAGAATTCTAATGACCCGTCATTAACGGGTCAATCCAAATAAATAACTCCTCCCTCTCTCTCAGCGTTTCTCTCTCTAAACGGTGCAATAGAAGCCCTAGTGATCACAATCTCCAATTCTATTGTTTTCTCCAACCCAATGCAGCACCACCCAAAGTCCCACATCTTTCGATGGGTCAACAAAAGTTGAACTTCACGTCATCCCTCCTCCTCTCGCTGGTCCTATTCTTGATCGTCGGTTTCCCTTCATTTTCCGACGGAACCCCATCATCCACCGCCTCTCCAGGCACGCCTACACCGACGCGCCAACAACAACTACAGGAGTTCCGAGTCAAGAATGGGCCCCCACCTTCATTCTTGGACAGAGGATCCTACAAGAAGAGGAAGGCCATGAAGTGGAAACCGCCGACCAATGGCCTAAGGACGAGGCCGTTCTCGGTCATGCTTCCCAAGGGTTTAGTCCCTCCTTCTGGCTCATCTCCGTGCCACAACGATGACCCTGTCGATTCAGTCACGGTGTACTGTAGCCTTTCAACCACAAAAAGCTTCAGATCGAGGCCATGAGGAAATCAGATGAGCGCATATGCAGAGAGGAAATAAGGTCGTTCGTATGCTGAACTGGTTTTGTTTTATTTTGATGCTGATTGTGACCTTCTTTTTTCCCTTGATGCCTTTTCTTTTTGGGTTCGCTCTTTCTCTTGTTTTCAACACATACTAGTATAATCAACCCAGGATGGTTGGGTTGTACGTACATTCATCTCATCAACTTTATAATTGCTCCAAATGCATCAAAGGATCTTTTTCTTTAAGATCCGAACAGTGCGATTTTGCCGCTGTGATGAGACAATGAACATGAAATGATCGCAACAAACATTTACATCAAAACTATGCCCTGAAAAGCGCAACACAAGTGCAATCAAATTTTCATTATCATTCTCTAATACATGTAGATTTTGTTGTCTCTTGTTTCTATTCTTTGTTTGTTTTCTCGTTATCTTTTTCATTTTTCCCCCTCAAGATTCATGTCAACAATCTCTCTTGGCTTACTGAGTGCAAGAGTCCAAGTTTCTGAGATTTAATTCGATTTAACCTCACGTCATATATTTTTCCTGGGCCAACAGCTTACTCTGGTTATCCAATGGGTACACCTCACTTATTCAAGAAAGGCAAAAGGACCTATTTCTAGTAGTGGGGTTTAAAAGAAGGGTATAAGAGCTTATGCGTAAATGATACGATTGCACAGAGCTCATCAGGCAAATAATAGACAATTTCTCTTGGTTGTGATTCAATATGGAAATTAGATAAGACAAGGTTAACGATATCAACATTCAGTTTGAACTTGTTAAAAAAACAAGGTGAGTACGAGTGCGAGTAGTTTCTCTTGCTGACGACAACTCAATCAGTCTGCTCATGTTCTATAACACTCTAGTCACACGTCTGAGAGAGAGAGAGAGAGAGAGAGAGAGAGAGAGAGAGAGAGAGAGAGAGAGAGTTCATTATTTGATATTTGAGTATCGAAACACCTTGATGGCACCACCTTGAGCACTTATTTTGGGTCTTTACCCAGTCAATATGGTCGGATATTTAAATGTTTATCCGTGCATATAAACTTCCGAATATATTTCGATTTACCTTCTTTTGGACTTATATTTTTATCCTCTACTCTTCTTCCTTTTCCCATTTACCCTATAATTGAAAATAAAAGAACATGGCATGGTTCGGATCTCCACAATAAGTACAAAAAATCCCATGTTTGAGCATCCAATTCAAATTCTGCTCGCATCTTATTTGGTCCACGCAATTGAGAAGTTTATGATTTACCTATTTTAAATGACTTTTCTCGTCATATTCCAAAAAAAAAAAAAAGCCCCACGTACATAAATAAAAACTAGAAACCATATATTTCCAAGACAAGGGCATTGGAGGCAATGGATTATGACTAATCACAAGCGAAGCTGAACTTGTGGGGCAATAATTAACAACTGGCGAGTAAATATTTGTTCGGATATAAACCCTAAATTCCCTTTAAATAAGTCTGTACTCGGTTGAGTTTTTCAAGTGTACCACGCCCACCGGCCCAAAAAAGAAAAATACAAATTGAGTTTTCTATGGAAATCTGACCAAGTCAAATGGTAAAATATTTTATAAATAAGGGAATCTCTGGAATGAAGTTCTTTTGACATTCCTCTTCTTCTCTCTTATTCTCGTTGAAGCCACTGTAATCTTAATGCCACGAAGGATGGGAAATCAAGAAAGTAGCTGAGATGTCTGTTACTTTTGACTTTCAAGGATCTAGTCTTTCAATAAAGGTCAACAAGTTTGTTGAGGACCCTGAGTATCAGGCGAGAAATTTGGAAATGAAGCATGTGATTTGCATCGTCGTTTGGGTTCTTGTTTCCTTATGAATGGATCTTTTCGTGGCGTGTACTCAATGCAGGCAATGTGATGGCTCTCTTCGCAAAGCGTTGCACGGTCCAATGCATCAGATCTGTGTACTACAATCCAACCATGTATCCTCGCGTAGAGCATAACCCCTTCTTCTCTGGCAACATATCAATCTGAGTACGCGTGTGAATACAAAAGAAAAATCTCGCATAGAGTCTTACGACGTTTGGAGTCAAAAGGAGCAATTGGCATCCGAGTGCAGTCAAGTTTTGAGTATTGGACCCTTAATGGCACCAGACCCTTGTGGCGCTTCCCCTTTCCACGAGAAGTGGGTTACGTAGATGACGATTGAAAAGAATTGCTGCCACCGTATACTGACAGCTTCACCTTCTTGTACTCACATCTTCATCCTTTCTATTGGGGTTTTTCTCGGTATTTCTGATTATATTTTTGGCTAACTAGTTTGAGAACTAGTATATGGATCCACATGGATATCGCCCCTCTCTTTGGTTTTACATGGTAAGATGGAAAAACATAATTAGATCGTGATGCAACGAAGTTAGAGAATATAACTAAATCATGCTTTATCATTTCGTTGTGAAAACCATTCTCTTCGTTCTGTTCAAGGTATACTACAAAAATAAAGTTGCTTCGTTGGATGACGTTCAAAATATAGAAAAGAGTCCATCTTGAATCAATTTTGGATTGGCTACATCTGTCGCGACAACTTTTGGAGACGGACATGTAGAGCTTGAGATTGTTGACGCTTTTAGGGACGGTGATGGGGAGCTTTTGGACGGTCCAT
This sequence comes from Melaleuca alternifolia, assembly GCA_019926035.1. Taxonomy (NCBI): domain Eukaryota; kingdom Viridiplantae; phylum Streptophyta; class Magnoliopsida; order Myrtales; family Myrtaceae; genus Melaleuca; species Melaleuca alternifolia. The sequence goes on from JAGKPW010000204.1 coordinate 19,949, forward strand.
GCCATTCATATTGAAATCAATAAACAAGGGGGAAGAAGCTGAAGGAGCCACTGGGGATGGCTGCGCAGTCCCTAATTTTGCATAGGGACGACTTACTTAGCCATCCCCAGAAAGCTCGGCGGCGAGCTTCACAAACCATGAAAACCTCTCTTTTAATCTTTTAGTAAAGTATGGTAAAACGAAGGATAAAATCAAAATAAGAATATCAAAAGTTTCATAACTTATTGTATGATATTCACTTAAGTAACAAATATTTTTCAATCACTTGAGCGATACACTTTCTAAAAAACTGTTCACCGAAGTGTCAAAACTATCAATATTGCGATGTTGCTTTCCCTTATAAGATGATGGGAAACATCGTTGCATTGCTAGAACGATTTCTTATGCAGTAAGTGATGTCCTTGCAATAGACGAGCTGTGGGATGAATCATCGATTTTGCTAGCGATAAACCTTTGACGCTTAATTCCCCTATTACTTTGCTTAATTATGTTAATGGGCTCTAAGCTCGCCCTTTGAGAAAAGCAAAAAAAATTACACTTTGACACTTTTAGTTGGGTAAAATGACACAAATAGTTCTTGAACTTCGACAAGATGTGCAATGTGATTCATAAGATTTTAATTTGCTCAATATGGTCCTGAATTTGAACACAATTTGCAATATGATCTGTAAATTTTCAATTGGTTCAATGTGGTTCATGAACTTTTTTGTATTTGTTCAAACCAGTCCCTAAACTATATGAAAATGTTCAATGTGGTTGACGAGCTTAAATTGATGAGAAGACGATGTTGAACTATACTTTAAGGACTTGTCTAAACATATACAAAAAATTCAATGACTATATATTAAAAGTTCAGATACTATATGACATATTACATTAAAGCTCAGGGACCATATTAAATAAATTAGAAGTTTATGAACCATATTTCATATTGGGATAAAGTTCATGAATCATTTATTTAATAACCCTTTCAGTTTCCACACTTAAAAATTTGAAGTATCAAGGTGATTCGCGGATGAGATTTCTAGTGCCTTTGAGAATGCCTTGATAAGTAGTTTGAGGCCTCCAAAGGCTTTTCTGTCAAAAGCTCTAGTGTTTGGCAATACAAATTTAGAGCTCTTTACTATGAATTTTGTTTCAACGCTCCATTTGCTTTGTGAAAAAATATATATATAAAAAAATTACTTTAAAAATAACCATTTATATTACATGAATAATTGGTCAATAAAAATATTTTTACCATTAACTGACTAATATCTCAAGTAATACAGAGCATCATTTTTTGAAAAATGTTCTCAAAATCATTTATTATCTGCGGAACAAACAAAACCTAAATATACTCAAAACTCAAGATAAAACCACATCTGATTTGGGTTTGAGATTTTGTAAGGAAAACAAATCCCACGAATTAAACTTTTTTCTGTTACCCCCGTCTTTTTCTTCAATTTGTAGAAAACACTACCAAAAAAACGCAACCTAAGGGTAGAAAATTTTGTGTGACAAAAGATATTCTGTCACCTCATGTGCCCTCGCTTTACTGCTGCCGGAGGATATTTCGTCACTTGAGGGCGAATCAAAGACGAGTTATATCTTATTTTGTGACCTCAAGTTGAACCAAAGGCAACAAAAATTTTTGTTGCGCCTTTGGTCATACTCTACGGCGAGATCGCCCCAAGTGAAACTTGGTCGACAAAGAGCATTGATTTAGTCAGATATGGAACTTTTGCAAACCTATGGCGACAAATTTGGTGAGCCGTGACCCACTCAAGTGAATGATCATGTCACACATTAACCTCGACGGAGTGCTGACCCCATCACGGCCACAGCAGCCATGGTGACAGCTCTGGTCCAGTCTTGGCAGGCTGGCCGCGGCCATGGTGACGACCCCGGTTCAATTGCGGTGTCCGTCACTAGTCTTGTTCTTATCCCAGCATCAACCGGCCCAATTAATATCCAAACTTTCAATTATAATCATTGTTAAAATGTAAATTCTATGCCAGGATATTTTTTGTAGAGCTATTTTGGATGGGTTTAATCATTGTTTTGCGTTTACTGGACTTGTGCAAAGCATGTGTCACTAAATTCATTGTGATGAGCAATCTTGGTAACATGCTATAGATAGAAATTTGCATATTCAAGTGTGTTAAATAGATAATTTCGTTTATTATTGAGCACTGGTTTTTATAACTTTCGGAACTAGTTGCGATTATACTAATATCGATATACTAGGGCTCGTCCCTAGAGTTGTGACGGGAAAGAATTAATTTCCATGAACTTATAAAGTATAAGAAATTGTAGTTTATAATTAAACAAAATTTTGTGAGTATCTCATTTCTAGTATTCCAAATATAAAAGTATATGCAACCCCCAAATTTTAATAAATAAGTCATGAAATAAAGTAAAAGATATATATTTCATGATTCAATAATTTTTTATAAGATAGAAAATAGATTAAATAAATTATGCTAGATGCTTTTGCTAATGATGCCTAATAGACAATTAATATAAATTAATGCAAAGAAGAAAATATGTTTTTTTTTTGGTAAAGAAAGAAGAAAATATGTTGTTTGCCAAATATTTCAAAGCTAATGCAAACTTCAGTACAACGCTTCGAAATAAGGTAAAAAATTGTATCTTAACTTTTGAGCTCATACTTAATTTATAAACACTAATCTTAGAGTAAAAGGGAATAACACGATCATGTTTGTTTCTGGTTAAGAGTATGATTATTAGCTAATAAGGTATTAGACCAAAAAGATAAGTACAATTTTGCAAAAAGAAGTCAATGAACGATACAATGGATAAATTAAAGAAATAGATTGCAATTTGGTAGACAAAAGATAGTTAGCTAATCAAGATTAACAAACATAATGTGCAAATTGATGAGACGAAATAAATTAAATAAAAGAAGGGTGAAAGTACTCGGGACGAGATTATCAAATTAAAAAAAAAAACATGAATGGCTTACATTGTCAAAGTGGAAATAGTAATGATAGTATCTAGTAATTGAACCAGTGGCTCACTTTTTCTAAGTACTGGAGAATAAGTCAATCCCCTAATTGGCTCAGGGGCAAACATCTGATGATAATGTACAATGTAGAATGGTTTTATTTGTCGAAGATACTCAACCACCGCTCTTATTGGGGGCAATATCCTTGAATTGTGCTTTTAAACAGTTCACATTCCAAAGAACGAGCTTCTATTTCTTGGAGATGTTCAATGCTTATCTCCGCACGCACTCTACCTACATGGAATCATTCTTACAGTGCTTTATTCTGGAGAACTAGGGGGAAGTGCTGCTGAACTTTCTCCAGAAATAGAAACGTTGCCTTGCAATGTAAAGTTATCATGAATGGGATACGACCAGTACCTTGTAGGAAGTAAATATATGGAGTTAGCAATCTACCATACTTGGATCGAGCCACATTTATATCTGAAAGGTTAGGACAAAAGTCAGAAGAAGTGGACCTTTCCCGGTGAGAGCATGCCTAAGGACTGAACAAGCTCCCTCAGGCGGTACGTCCTTCGCAACCTCCCGAAATTTCACATGGTGCTCCAGAAGACATGGACGTGCAGCGTGATGTCCAACATGGCTTGTTCCGACCACTGTCGGCCGGTGGTAATGAAAATCCCGATATCAAAATATCGACACAGCCAGACGTTGGCCTAATGTAGCTGGAGATGACAATTTCGAGAGGCTCTTCAGATGTGCCCAGCACGACACGCATCCTGGTCGTAAAAATTTATGTGGTAGTACCGGCTGTCATCGAACTATTTCACTTGAAAATTTTACGTCTGAAGGATCGCTTAAGTTTTTAGAAGATCTATGACCTGATGGCGAACTCCTTTCCGTAAACAATTATGCGGCTGAGAAAATGTTGAACGGACTTGGATTGGGAATAGATTTGGGCTTGAACCGTGCTAAGATACAGGCTTGTCCAAATGTTTGCGTATTCTTCCACAAGCATCACGAGAATTTAGACGAGTGTCCTAGATGACAAACTTCTAGATGGGAGGAAAATCACGCCATAGGGCTGAAGAAGAGACAAAGGATTCCAATGAAAAGTGTTGCATCAGTCGTCCATGTCCAAGCAAACCGCACACGACATGCAATGGCACAAGGAGGGGAATGAGCAAATTGGTCGAAAAGTCAAACATTGTATGATGGTCAATTCAATCCTAAATGTTTTATTTATATCAACTTAGTCCTGAATTTTTTAATAATTTATCAATCTAATCCTAAACATTTAAATTATATCAATATAATCTTAGACATTTTGATGAATTATTAAATTAGTCCCAAATTTTTTGCCAACTTGCGAGTTTTGGCCAAAAATCATTGATGTAGCAGTTCAATTAGTGCCAACCAATTTATATGGCACGACCAGCTTTAATGGAAAATTACTTTTGCATTTTTTTTAAATTTTTCCAAGTTTGTTCTTCCTTTTTACCTTTTTAGTTTCTTTTTTATTTTTTCTTATTTCTCTTTTCCATCCACCAGCCATTCTTGGCCTTAGGCAATAGAAACCCTCATTGATAGCTGGCCACCATTGCCAGCCAAGGCTTAAGCCTTGGCGATGGCAAGTGAAGGGAGAAAGGGAAAACTGAAAAAAGAAAAAAAAAGAAACATGTAAAATTTGAAAAACAATGCAAAACTTGTCCACATCTACATCAACTATACCATGTAAGATGGCCAAATTATGATCAAAATTGATCAAAATGACTAAATTGACAAATTGTCAAAAGGTTTAGGACTAAATTGACATAATTGAAAGGTTTAAAGATAAATTAACAAATTATCAAAAGTTTTAACATTTTATTAGCCAAAATTGAAAGATTTAAGACTAAATTAACCACCATATAATAGGTTGATGACTTTTTGGATAATTTTCCCGAAAGGAAACACGATTGGCCATCATGTCAAGAAACACTTGTTGGACAATTGAAGCATGGAAATATTATAGTTAAGAATTCCCAAAGGTTGATGTTGATGCACTCAATGTAAGGTTCAAATTGCCAACTAGTGTTCAAACTTGTATGATCACCTATAGCATGTCATCAGTTTTATTTATGTGTATAACTTGATACAATAGAAATGCATGAAGTCACCCTTCAATATGTTTACATTGGACATAATCTGTTCTATGACTTTTTGAACAATTTTCCCAAAGGAAACACGATTAACAATCATGTCAAGAGACATTTATCGGACGGTTGAAGCATGAAAACATTTTAGTCAAGAATTTTCAGAGTTTAATGTCAATGCACTCGATGTAAGTTTTAGATTGTCAGTGGCTGTTAAAATTGCATGGTAACCTATAGCTTGTCATCTCCCTTTCGGAGCTCTCCTCTACCGACTGTGTAGCTATGGCCACCCCCACCCTCACCTTCTTAAACCCTAATTCCCTACCTTAATATAGACTTTTCAACAATAGAAAAAAAAATGATCCCAACATCCTTCAAATCTAGCCCTTACTGGGATATGCACTGATTTTCACTATTTCATCCCTGATTCACTGTTTTATCCCCGGAATGTCTTCATGGTGTGCTTTTTCCTTCATTTCCTACAGAGGGTCTTCACGGCAAACTATTTCTTCGCTATTCACTATAAACGAATATTTCACCCAACTCCAGCGGTAATGGCGAGGGAGGAAAGAGCAGTGGGTCGTCTCGCGCAACTCTGCAATAAATTGGGTAAGCTGATGTTTGTGAATGATATGCATATTTTGGATGAGGAGCTATCAGAGGAAAAAAAATTCAAGAATGTCGTTCCTCCCTTGTTGGGCAATTTTATAAGAACCCTAATATTAATTTCCAAGCTCTTACAACAGCAATGAAAATGACGTGGAAAACTGAGAATGTAAAAATGAAACTACTAGAAAATGGGAAAATCAACTTTGTATATCGTGATGAAGGGGAAAAACCGAGTACTTGAGGGAGGTCCTTTGTCTTTCTCTAACCATTTACTATTATCAAAAGCTTGGGAGCCAGATACTCCCCCACATTGTTATAAATTTAAGACATGTGCCTTGGGGTAAAAATATTTGGGCTTCCTTTGGAATGGAACTCTAAAAGCATGATAAAGAAAATAACTAGCTCAATGGGGAAAGTTTTGGAGGTGAAAATAGATGCTAGAGGCCCTGCTTTCCAGAAAATTGGGAAAGCAAGAGTGGAGTTAGATATGAAAGCTAAATTGAGAGTAGGACAACTAATGTGTCATGGGAATAAGAAAGTTTGGTTGGATTTTAAATATGAAAGACTGCCATTCTTTTGTTTTTCATGTGGCAAAATTGGACATTATGCTAATTATTGTTCAGACGTACCTTATGAAGAGGAGAGATTCACAACTGAACTCGAAGGGTGCTTTGGAAACTGGCTGAAAGCAAAAACCTCATATCATAGCCCATTTTGGAAAGTGTTTTATCACGAACTATCGTTAGTAGAAAATGTGAAGAGATTGTCCCTGAAACCCCTTAGCAGTCAAGACAAATTGATATTGTGGAAGAAGACCAGCTTATCCCTATAATCAATAATCAAAATACTCAACAGGGAGGTCCTGAACAAATACAAATGGATCCTATACACAACTCAGGGAAAAGAGCTCTTATGCTTACTTGTTCGGAGCACATGAAATATCCAAGTCTCCAGTGAGATACTAATCTCGAAAGCAGTAGAAAGAAAAATCTCTTACAACCAAAAACTCCTTATACCAAAAAATATAGAAGAGTCAACAATTAGCCAACAAAAACACTAATACAAGGCTGGTTAGATGAGACCTAGCTTTTGGATACCTCTGTTGAGATGACTGAAGAAGTTACAACTTGGGCTATGGTGGCTAGCCCTAATAAGCCACCAAATGAACCATAAATATATTAAGTTGGAATTGTCACTGGTTGGGCACACCTTTGACAGTCCAAGATTAATTATGAGTTTATGCAGAGAGTAAAGAGAAGACTTCAATTCCAGAGATGTTTAGTATCCTGTGGGGACGGCAGGGGGGTTGGCTATTATGTAGAATGATTGCATTTCATTGGAAATTGACTCAATGAATGAGAACTTTGTGAACTTGAAATGTGAAGAGGGGGTTAAGGGTAATAAAATGAGAATTACCTTTGCTCATGCTCCATATACATATCAAAAGAGATTGCAATTGTAGGACAAATAAGCTCTATAAATCTGTCTTGGGTATGTTTAGGGGATTTTAATGAAGTATGATATTTTCAGAAAAAAGTGGGAAAGTGACTGGCTGAAAATTTCAGGATGAATGCTTTTAGGGAGTGCTTGGATGCATGCTCTCTACTGGATATAGACAGCAAGGGATGTGCATTTACCTGGGCCAATAATAGGAAAATTGAAGATTATCTAAAAGACAGGCTGGATACACTGGTCTACACAATTGAATGGCACTTGAAGTATCCTGAAGTTGAAGCATACGCCTTTCCTGCAATAGGCTCTGACCATAGTCCTATTCTGCTATCTTTACAACCGGATAATGTTAAAAGGAAACAAACTTTTAGATTCGAGGTTTTTTGGCTTGAGTGTACCGAATATAGGAAAGTAGTGCTAGAGACTTGGGGATCTACAATTCAGCACCAGGATCGTTTGGCTGGGAAGCTTCATGCGGTACAAAATGCCCTTTCTTCTTGGACTAAAAAGAAATTTGTAAACGGGAAGAAAAGAATCGGCATGTTGAAACAGGAGTTAAAGCGCCTAACAAACAATATTGTGGAGCCTTTTAACAAGACACAATTTAAGCAATTACAAGGGGAAATTAATGAGCTGGGGAGGCAAGAAGAAATTTATTGGGGGTACGCTCTAAAATTAATTGGCTAAGATGGGACGATCAAAACAAGAAATATTTCCATGCGACAACTATTCAAAGAAAACAAAGAAACGGGATTTCTATGCTACAAAATGCAGAAAATACAGGGTTGATTGTGCAAGATCAGTTGAAAGAACATATAGTGCAATTCTTCAGCAAGTTATTTGAGTCCTATGGCCCCCGAAACTTTGCACTAGTGGTAGACCAAATACCTGCACTGGTAACAGATGATATGAACAATAAATTACAAGCTGAAGCAACTATAAAAGAAGTGACAGAAGCAGCCTTTCAGCTAGGCACTGCTAAAGCTCCCGGGTCATATGGCCACTGGGAAGACATCAAATGGGACATCTTTAAGGAGGTTGAGAACTTCTTGACCACTGACTCTTTTTCACCACCTTTGAATCAAACCAATATTACCTTATCCCGAAGGTGCCGAATTATGAGAGATTGGACCGGTTTCATCCAATTAGCTTATGTAATTTTGGCTATAAGATTATCTCAAAAGTGCTGGCTAATAGACTCAAAATCCATCTTACTAGAGATCATAGCACCAGAACAAAGTGCTTTTGTAGGTGGGAGGCAAATTCAGAATAACATCTTTATTGTTGTAACAACCCGCTTCTTACCCCTTTTCAATGCCTTAATTGTGCGAATTTACGAGTTTAGTTTGTGGCCCGTTAGCACTAGGAACTCCCTCGACTAAATCGTAAAATTTTGTTTCGGGCGATTCTGAATTTTCGAAAATCGTGTTTTGGTCCCCATAAAATTATTTATTTAACCTAAAACCTTGAAAAATAAGTATAGGGAAGTTTTTATAATTTTTGGGTATTTTTATTTTTTTAATTTAATTTTTAATTATTTTAATATTATTTGACCATTGACTGTTGACTGGCCTTCATCAGCAACGCGTGAGAGACTTCTTCTTTCTTCTTTCTTTTTTTTTTCTTCTTCTTTGTGACATTTCACCAAACACGTACGATGCGCATGTGTTTGGGGCCCCACTTCCGGCCAACCACCACCACGACCTCCTACCCATCCCATCGGAGTGTTTCACGGCCGTTGGATGGCCACCACTTATCCCCAATCGCGAATTTTCCTCCCCGAACTCACCCACCCTCTGTTTTCAGACCAGTGCGACCCTTCCACTTTGGAGGTCGATAACTTTTCACTCCAAGCTCCGTTTGATGCGCCGTCGGTGGCATTGGATTCTTTGAAACACTAGCTTTCAATACCAATTGGTTGCCACCCCTGGTTCCGCAGTTGCCGTCGCCGGTGACCCCCAAAAGATGGCTCCACGAAGCTGTTTTCTGGGTTGAACCCGTGCAACCCCTCATCTTTGAAAGGCAATAACTTTCAGCTCCAACCTCCATTTGACAAGCCGTTTGTGGTGTTGGAATCATTGAAACACCCTCTTTCCATATTGACCGACCTCCTCCCGTGACTCCACCTGGATCGCCGCCAGGAAGCCCCGAAAGAAGCCTTCCCGGAGCTGTTTTTCTGGAATTTCCATATTTAGGGTCCGAGCTACAAGTCATGATTTCTTCCAATCCTTCGATCTAGAACTCTTACCGTTGCTTCCAATGGATTCCTAGGTACCCCTTTACCCTAATATAGGCTTTGGTTTGGATTGATTTGGTCTAAAATCACCCCCAAATCGCCGAGTCCCCATGTTCCGTCGGAGCTGTTGTTCGTCGGCCACCACACCTCCTCTGGCAAGACTTACTCCTCGTTACCACCTCTAATCGATAGCTGGGAGTCATACGAACACAATGACACCGGTCTCGGCCGTTGAAGTCGCACCGTTTGGAAGAAATCAACCCCGAAACACAACTCCTCCTCCTTGAACCCCAATCCCGACCGGCCACCTTCAACAGGATATTACACACCGCTCCGGCCACCTCAAGCGACGCCACCACCACCGATGGACTCGTGGAAGTCCCCTCTACAAAGCCCAATAGGTTTCCTTCACCAATTTTGCACCATTTGCTCGAATTTGGCCGTAAACCAACTAGTGCTGGTCGAACCCAATTTTAGGGCATGCTAGTCGCACGCCTTCAAGGTGTCTCGGAGCCATTCCACCGCCACCCACATCTATTCATGAGTCCGTCAACCTTCTAGGACCACTAAGGAACATCCCCGGCCACCGTCAAGCCTCGAACCACCGTCTGATCATCGGAAAACAGTCTCGATCAACATTATTTATGCTTTGAGTGGGCTGTTTGGGCTTCACCGGAGTTGTCCGAGCCCTCCGTTCGCCCCGCTGCCTCACTCTTGAGCTCCACCATTTTCCCACGACCAAAGACCATCATCGGGAAGCTCGCCGGAGCCTCGCCGGAAGTTCGCCGGAGTTCGTCGAAGCTACCTCGGAGTTACCTAGGAGCTAGACCATCCCGCCCCTAGTGTTGGACCAAAGATTGGAAAGCCGCGCCAAGCTCGAGCGCGATCGAAAGTGCAAGAAGCGTGTCGCCGCCAACTGCCGCCGCCAATCTTAGGCCGGTTTACCACTTTAGTAGAATGGCTAGGGTAGACTGGATAGGATGGTTGAATGAATAGGTGGATAGGCCCAAGTAGGGCGGTGTACTGATTATTGCATGGTGACTATTGATAGACTCAATAGGTAGTTAGTCAAGACGGTCGACGAAGCATAATGATTATGTGATGATGGTTGGGACAATCAGGTGGCGAATAGGCCTTGATTAGTCGTGGTAGTCAACTGAGCCCCGCATGGTATCGACAAGATTGCGATGAGATTAGTTGACTGAGCCCTAAGGGGAGTTAACTGGTTGAAAGGATCGCGAGGTGATCTCTAGAGTGACTGAAGTTGTCACTAGTATGAGCTATGGCACACACGGAAACCAATTAGGGTTTCAAGCTGGTTGTGGACAGCATCTGGTGACTATTGAGTTATGATTAGATTGTGTTTACGATGACAATGATCCAATCAGATGGGTTAAGGTCTCAGGTCGGTTGTGGACGACATTAATTATTTAATTGCGTAATATATTTAAGTATTCAGTTATTTATTTAATGATTTATGTTATCATTGTGGCTGACCCTATGTTGATGTGCGATAGGGCTTAGTGCCAAGTCTCGGTTGGGAACCCGGTTGACTCATAAGATAGAGTGGGGTTAGAGATGATTAAGTTTTAAGTAAGAGCTAGGTGATAAGAGTTTGGCTAGAGGTAACGGTAAGTAGGATAGGCGCATTTAGGGACCCTAAGGTGATAGTGTTTCTGGTGTTTGGCGAAGGAGAAATCTCATTGAGGTATTGTAGTTGTGTGAGAGTGATGAGAGACACGATTGCCGGGCTAGAAAGTCTCGAGGGCTGAGTGGCACACTAGTCAGGCTGATAGCCCGTAATGACTAAGGTATGTGTGCCGATCAAGCTAGGGAACCCCATGAACCAAGTTGTAAGCTAGTCGGGCCCCGTTGGCTGAGGTATCAATGGTAGGCTTGTGAGAGTTGAGTATTGCCTATGTGAGGTTGACCGACATACTAGGGACCCTAGGGCGATAGCCTTCCTAGTCTAGGTATAGGATTAGACTCACTAAGATATTTATATCTCAACCCGTCGTGGTAACCATTTTTCAGGTACATAATTGGAGATTGATTTTGGATGCTCATTCTGTGGGAGTTGACAGGGCGAAGATTCACGCTTCCGTTAAAGACTTGAAGGCTAGCGACCTACCTAGAATATCGCTACTCAATGGCCGATGAGAAGAGGATGATCAGGGACTACCGTGCAGGGGGCATGACAATTGACCAGGAGGTGCTACATCAAATCAGACTCATAAACAGAAAAAAGAAATTTCAAGCTATTCTTAAACTAGATATGACAAAGGCCTATGATCGAGTGAAATGCGACTTCTTGGAGGCACGCTTACTAAAGACTGGTTTTGATGAAAAATGGGTGAGATGGATAATGTAATGTGTTACCATGGTCACATTTAGCATCAAATTCAATGAAGAACCTCTTCAGTATTTTCAACCTTCAAGAGGACTAAGGCAAGGCGATCCCTTATCTCTTTATCTGTTTATTATAGTGGCTAATGTTGTTTCCTCATTGATGAAACAAGCTGTGGAGAATAGGGAAATTACAGGGATTAGGCTAAATCAAAATTGTCCCACCCTTTCTCACCTACTATTTGCATATGACTCAATTTTCTTCATGAATGGTACAATTTTAGAATGTTAAATTTTGGCCATGATTTTGAATCAATATTGCATAGCTATTGGATATGAGGTAAATTTAAACAAATCTGGAATTTTCTTCAGCAAAGACTGCCCTTAATCCTCGAAAGAGAATATGGCAAGGGAATTACGAGTTCCTATTATTGATAAGTTACTAGGCAAAGAAGTATGGCTGAACAATTCACTTGAGAATTTTCTAATGAATCACGCGTCCTAGTACTACTCCCATCCAAGCATACTTAACTTTACTAACACCATTTATTCCAAGGTTGTACATGGTCAGCACGCGACTGAACAAGGCTAAGTGTGGCCGGTCCATCAGTGAGCACAAATCTAACCATGAAAAATGTAGCCAACACATAACCAGGCATGGCCAACACATGGCGAGACATGATCAGTGCATAGTTGTCACACGACTCGGCCTTATAAGGCATGCTTGTGAACCAAGCATGATCAGACATAGCCGGCACATGATCCGCTTGTGGGCCGATCTTGGGTATGGCACAGGCCAAGTTCTCGAGTGTCACAAGTGATACCTCGTGGAAGGGTTAGCTCTATTTTGGATAGCATAGGATGCTATGTGCCTACTGGTTTACACTGACGCTAGTTTTGAAGCAACGAGTGTCTAGGATAGTCCATTGAGGAAGAGATTATATAGCCATTTTATCTCCTTATTCTTGTCTCGTCACCATGTAAATGTCATCGTCTTATTGTAAATAAAGTTGTGTTGATATGTGCAAGTGGCATGATATGTTTAGTTGCCTCTCCCCCACCAATATATTTTCCCTTCGTTTCTGCTTTAATTAAGGAATACCCAAACCGTAAGTTGAAATGAGATGGTTAGGTGAAACCGGCTCAAATGGGATATCTAACATTGGTTTGAGCAACTCCTTATCTAGAGTAAAGAGATAGAGTGCTTTTACAACCATGGTGATTTGGAGTGCCTCTTGTGGCGTTTACGTGACCTTACATGCATTCTAATGTAATTTTCAATATAAGCAAAATGATAATAACCTAATTCACATCAAAGATTCAAAGAATCATTATGACAGCCTAATAACATGCATTATTCTCATTGGTATATCATTAGCATAACGAATTGTATGACTAGAGATTTTAAACTGGCATTGTGACGATCTAAAAACATGTCTTTTTTCATTATCCTATTGGGTACCATAGCTCTCTCTCTCTCTCTCTCTCTCTCTCAATATACGAAAAAGCAAAATGTGCAAAAAAAAAAAATTATTCTCCTAAGCAAAGCTCATCACCGCCGACACTCCTCTCTCTCCTTTCATGATCCTAATGAGCTCAAGCTCGATTTGTTTTCCAACATGTGTCAAATTGCTGACTTGTGTCCCGAATGGGGAGAGAAGGGTTGTCACAACAGTGACGAGGCAGAGCCGATAGCAAAGCAATGAGTCTAAGCAACCACATCTCGGATCTCCACAAGAGAGAGGGATGGCTTTTGCGAATGTGGCAGTTGCGGGGACACCATTTCATTGCTATCAATGGAGAGCTAGTGCAATTGTGAGACGACAATTGAATCCAGGGGAAGGGAGGAGGGGATTTGAGGGCTGAAAGAGGTGTGTTAACTGTTTGGCTACGTCATTTTTGCCGGTGGGTCTATCTTAGGTCATATCTATATGTAGCTAATGGAAAGACCCATCAATGTATGCCATGTGTCTGGACAGCAACATCAACGTTGTTGTATGATTGCAGCATAATTATTTTCTCTATCATTAAGTTTTCTAAGCCCAGCAAACGTGCATAATGATTCCCTTTGTATAAATGAAAAACCACTTAAATCACATTTCCAATGACGTTATGAACAAAGCAGTCTAAAAAATTTGCAAATGAAGATTTTATCTTATGGAATAAAAAATTAGCAGTCTAATCTCTTAATAAGGGTAAGGATCAATATAATCTAAATTAATTGTATACCTAATAAAAGTTGTACAAATAATATCGTTGAAGGCATTATTGAGAGATCACCTCTGAGTTGTCCTTTGCATTTAATTGCAATTCGAGATTTTTTTTTAAGAAAAAATTTGAGCATGCACCGCTTAGTTTAGGAAATCTTTACATGTGAAGGTCTTACCCATCATTAATTTAAGGTTTTATCTATTCACGTTCTCAACAACGAGAGGAGAAACATTTTTTCAATATTTATAATTAAATTTGCCTATTTTTTCAAATGTGAAATGATACTTGTGTGGTCCTATTTTAAGAGGAACATCACTTATGAGAAATCATTGGTTATCCACCTTTTAGAACGATGCAAGATCAAGATGACATATATTGATATCTACTGGATTTTTAAGTTAGTGATATTTAAATCAAATAAATTGAATCTTATTTTTTAAAATCATGGGAATGTTTACATCGGATTGCGTATTATATTATGACATCACAAGGTCTTGATATAAACTCAGAATTTATCCATCAAACAGCATAAATTCCTTATATCAATCTAAATCAGACACCATAAAATTTCCCTTCTCTGTTGGACCCCTTTTTTTACTGTCTTCCCTTCTCCATCGCTTGTTTGTCTTTTTCTGAGGAAAATTAATAAGCCCCACTCTGCAAAACAAAACAAAGAGTACGTGCTCTTAGGACACGTGGCGTATCGCCGTTCTGTTCCCAGACTTTCCAGCCGGGCAATGAATAGAAGGAGGAAAAACGGGGGGCAAAGCGTGAACGTGCCTGACAACCCGTGATCTCTTGCCAGCTTTTCGCCTGTGAATGCGGTTGGGCAGTTTACTTTTGTTTGTTCAATTGTTTCCCACGTATCAGTCTGAGAAAGTCAATCATGGGACTCTCGCCCATGTTTCCTCCAGACACTTCTGACACCCGCCGCCGGAACCGCCGTCCCCGGATGACTCTGGAGATCCCACCCCTCTTGTCCCTGGGGAGGCGGCAGCGGCGGTGAGCCAAGGTGCCCCAACTACACTCCAGGTTGTGACTGTACTCCAACACGACTTGCTCGAGCACTTCCACGTCGATTATGTGGAGGTTGGTCTTCCGGCACATGAGGTCCCTCACGTACGCAAAGGCCAATCGATCCATTGAACACAAGATGAAAACCCTTTTGATTTTCTTGGAGATTGAACGCGTCCAGCTATTTAAACAAGAGGTATAAGAAGAGGTTGCTAGCTAGAGTGTGCCACCTCAAATTCAAAGTGTTGCTCGACACATTTGTGACAAAATACTTTTTCTCAAGAGTTCCTTGAATAGGAAATGATCATATATTGAAAGTTTCAGAAACACAAAATGGGAAATAATTACAGTTGAATCTCCAAGATGTAAAAGAATATGAAGGACGTACTTTTAATTGTTCTTTTTCAAATGCAATGTATGAGGGGCTCATGGCACACTAATGCTATGAAAGGACTATTAGTGTGGAACCCCAATATTATATTATCTCACTTTCATGGTTGGACCACAACTATTGTAAGTTGCAATGATTTCACATTCTTTCAAATAAGAAGAGCAATACTAATTTTTTTCACCGTCATTGTTTATACAAAAATATATATTAAGTAGGAAAATCCCTGAGTTTATCTATGATTAACGAATGAGGAACGCAAAAATAGACACACTCACGGTTTTATGCACAATAAAACTATAAAATTTTCAAGTAGAGGGATTGCGCTACAAAGGGAGCGCAATAAACATTAAGAGTTTCTTGAACTGGGAATAATCATTTATTGAAAATTCCATAAGCAAAGATTACAAAATAATTACAATTCAATCTCCTAAATGCAGAAGAATATGAATGGCTTACTTTTGATTGCTCCTCCCCGAATGCAATATGGATGAGGAGCTTGACATCTTGAGGCTACTATAGTACTAATAGCGAAAGACCTCAATATTATTCTATCTGACTTTCATTGTTGGACTACAACTATAGTAAATGTGGTGATTTTACATTCTTAAACAACACGAGCTATACCAATCTTCCGCTGTTGTCTTTCTTTTTTTGTTTTTTGTTTTTAAAAGATTACGTGTATCAAGTAGAAAAAATCGCGAGTTCATCTATGATTAACATATGGGGAGTGCATTGACTCATGATTATTTGTGCAATACACTTTAAAAAATTGAATTAAAGGGACTCGCACCATAAGGATCATAGGTGCCTTATCGATTTCACTCGCGCATGCGCGCAGATGAAAACAAGCGATGATTCATATAATTAGTAATTAAGGCAGAAAGCACCAACATTACAAAACAGACAATACCTACTTTAGAATTGGGTTCCTCTAAATATTATGGAACCGCTTTCTAGGCTATTCAATGGGTCAATTGATAGTTCAACCACCCAATAATCTAAGGGCGGAGTCCATATCTATAATCACTTGCATGTGGATGGACCACGAAAGGGACAAATTATTGCAAGGACAGTGTCTCTGCCTGCAGCCTATTCCTGGCTATTCAAGAACAATTTGCTTGATCAACAAAAAGGGTACTATGAATTTTTACTCTTTTTTTTTTTTACTTGTACATCAAGTTGCTTGCCATATACCCATTGGATTTTTAGACGAGCATGGACTATTCTTAAATTGGTTGGTTCTCCACAGAATTCTGCCAACCGGCAAGTCACGTTTGGTCAACACAATTTGGTAAAAATTCTAGGATCTTTAGCATTAGTCAAATTTGAATTTCCTATCTTCAAGTTTTGAACTTTATTGATCAATGATTGAAACCACAGGTACGATAATCTACAAATTTCTGGAAAGACGAATACATTGACCCTTTTTGGTAAGGCTGAATGAAAAAGGAATATGCACGAGACTGAATTGTGAATTTATTTTACATAGTGGCACGTTGATTAAATATCTAACAAACAATTAAATTGAGGATATTCTAAGAAAAATATAAAGATTATGATCCCTTGAAAGTAGAAGGTCCTGATTATTTTGAAGCAGTAGTATAACCAATTAATTAGTTTCTATACAAGGAATGACTTACTTATGTACCAATCAAATTTCATAGATTCCAAAAAAGAACGGGACAGTTATCAAGAAAGTCATAAACCTATTGAACTTGTACCGATTCAATCTTAAACCTTTCAATCCATCTAATTTAATCCTAAGCCTTTTAACATTTATCAATTCAATCCTTAACTTTTCAATTATGTCAATTTAGTCTCACAAAACTTGACAATTTACAAAATTTAATTAAAAACCTTTTGATGGTTTCCCAATTTATCCATTCCAATCAATTTTGACCATGGAATTGCTAACACAACAATCTAGTCTCACAAAGTTCAACAATTTCACACCTGTTTGTCTTCTTCGTAGGCACGTTCATTATTAGTAAACATAACTTTTAATAATAACATTACTTAGGATTTGGTGTAAAAATAGAGACTTCAATTCATTCTGCTCACATGTAATTAACATGGTTGTTTTCACAATTGCTAAACCCTACGTACTTTTATTAAACCCTTGACTAACCATCAAATCGAGGTTGGACACCACTGCTCGTGGAGAAATACTTTTACGGTGGTAATGTATACTTGTATAATAACTCGTTATTTCAAATGCAAGATTATTCTTATGAGGTCCAATGTCTAGAGGACCACCACCTATGAACAGTCATCTATTATGCAAAATCTTATTGGAAGATAAGTGCATTTCCTCGATTTTTCAGCTCGCAACTCAAATTAAATAAATCGATTCTTATTTCTTAATTTGCAGGAAATTTTACGTCAAATTTGATGGCCATGTTTAAGACGCCACATGATCTTTATATAAACGCGAGTCTACCCATCAAACAGCATAAATACTTTCCAGTCTTTACCTAATCTAAATCAGACAACGAAGAATTTCCCCTCTGTTTTTTAGCCGTTTTTCCCGGTTTTGCCCCTCTCTGTCGCCTGTTTGTTCTTCCCTGAGTAAACCCAATGGGCCACCACTCTGCCAGACAAAATATAGACTCGTGCCTGACAACCTACGATCTGTTGGCAGCTTTTCCCCTCCGAAATGCGGTTGGGCAGTTAACACTTGTTTATTGTCCCCCGTCATCAGTTGACAGAATCAATTGTGGGATCTCCCCCCCTCGGCATCTCCTCCAGATGATTCCGCCGCCCACCACTGAAACAGCCGTCGCCGGACGGCCCTGGAGAGCTCGCCCCTTTGGTCCTTTGAGCCGCCGCCTGGAGCCGAGGCGGCCCCACCACGCTTCAGGTCGGGCATATACTCCAAAATGACTTGCTCAAACACCTCCGTATCGAACATGTAGAGCTTGGGCTTTGGGCTTACAAGGTCCCTCATGGTTAAAATGGCCAATTGATCCCTCGAATCAAATGCATCCTAACTCATTGAACAAGAGGCACAAGAAAAGGCTGCTCTTGAATCAGGGTGTTGTCTAATGCATCTGTGACAAATGATTTTCCTTAAGAGTTTATTAAATAAGAAATAGGCATATATTAAAATTATTGAACAAAGAGTACAAAATGATTATAGTTTTATCTCCTTAATGCAAAGAAATATGAAGGACTTACTTTTAATTGTTCCTATTTGAATGCAATGTTTGAGGGGCTATTGGCATATTGATGCTACGAAAGGACTATTACTGTAGGACATTAATATTATCATATATCACTTTCGTGGTTGAATGAAAATTATTATAAGGTGTGTTAATTTCATGTCCTTAAATAAGAAAAGCCATATACCAATTTCTTAGGATCATATTTTCTTGAAAAGAAAAATATACATATATAGTAGAAAAACCCCTTAGTTCATCCGCGACTAACATATGAGGAGTGCAAAACACATGGTTATATGTGCGATAAACTTTAAAGTTTTGAAATAAAGGGACCGACGCATAAGGATCACAGGTGCCTTATCAATCTCACTCGTGCATGTGTGCAGATGCGCACACATACATACGCATATGCTAGTTGAAAAACAAGCGATCATTCATATAATTAGTAACTAAGGCATAAAAGCACCAACATCACGAAACCGCCGGTACCTATTTTTGAATTGGGTTCCTATAAATATTATGGTCCCGCTTTCTAGGCTATTGAATGGGATAATTGATAGTTCAACTACCCAATAATCTAAGGGTGGAGTCCATATCTATAATCTCTTGCATGTAGGTGGACCTGCAAAAGGACAAATTATCGCATGGACACTCTCTCTGCCTGCAGCCTATTCCTGGCTATTCAAGAACAATCTGCTTGATCAATCAAAAGGGTACTATAAATTTTTACTCTAATTTGTTTTTCTTTTTGTTTGACTTATAGATCAAGTGGCTTGCCAATGTTCCCATTGGACTTTTAGACGAGCATGACGAACTCTTAAAATGGTTGGTTCTCAATAGAATCTTGCCAACCGTGAAGTCACGTTTGGTCAACACAATTTAGTAAAAAAGTGTAGGATCTTTAGCATTGCTCAAATTTGAATTTCCAATCTTCAAGTTTTGAACATCTATTAATCAATGATTGAAATCACCGGCACAGAAATCCACAAATATCTGGAAAGACAAATATATTGACCCTTTTTTGGTAAGGTTGATTGAAAAAGGACCATGTGTGAGACAGCATTGTAATCTACACATTTGCCCGTTCATTGAAAATCTATAAAATACTTAAATTGAGGATACTCTAAGAAAAAAGATAAATAATATGATTCTTGAAAGTAGAATGTCTTCTTTATTTAAGAATAATAGTATAGCTAAGTAATAATTTTTGTGTAAGGGATGACTTGGTTATCTACTAATTAGATTTCATAGATTCTAAAAATGAATGGGATAGTTATCAAAAAAAAAGTCATAAACCTTTTAAATTTGTGCCAATTCAGTTCCAAACACTTTTATTTAGCTAATTTAGTCTTAAATTATTTAACATTTATCAATTCAATCCTAAACTTTTCATTTATGACGAAATTAGTCTTTAGAATTTTGATAATTTTCAAAACTTAGTTGTGAACCTTTTGATGGTTTGCCAATTTAGTAGTTATAGTCAATTTTGATATGAGATCGCTAACATAACTGTCTAGTCAACACCAATCATCCTAACTAAAATGATTGGCAATGACGTGATCAATTATTTAAACTATTTTAATTATCTTTTAATTATCTTTTCCTTTTTTCTTCTTTTCTTTTTTTTTCCTAACCCCAGACTGGCATCGCCCGATCAAGGCAAGGAAGGCGAGGGTGTCACGGCCCTATCCAAGACCAAGCAAGGGTGTCATTGCCATTGCCAACCAACAATTAAGGCATGGAGGCCCTTGCCTAGATCAAGCGAGGGTTGTCAACTTGAGGTAAGGGGGAAAAAGAAAAGAATGACAAAAGAAAAGCAAATATAATAACATATTGCAAAATATTAGAAAGACTTCAAAATTGTCAATAACAATGGCGGACATGCAACGTAGGGCAGCCAACGCTGACCAAACAGTTATATTAGTGGTTTTCAGTCAAAATTGGCAAAATAACTGAGTTGGTACATTATCAAAAGTTTTAGGCTACATTGGCCAAATTGAATGGTTTAGAATTAAATTAATCCAAACGTAATAGGTTTATGACTTTTCGGGTATTTTTTTTCCTGAAAAATAATTTGAAATTTTTAATCTTCAACAATTCCATTTCGAAATAATTCCAAGATAGGGACATGTCATCTTGTAGAGCACAATAATACATAACGTCAAGGAAAAGTGGAGCATCCACAAATTTGGCCTAGAGAATAAATCGTTAAAGATTTGGGGTGCAAAACAAATTATCTGTGGCCCGGCCATTATTTTTCACCCCCAACTCTCAATTTTCAAACCTATTTGTCTTCTTCTTAGGCACGTTCGTTCCTAGTAAAATTAGCTTTTAACAATGAAATCGCTTAAGATTTGGTGTACAAAAGGAAGACCCTAATTTATTTTGTTCACGTGGAGTTAACATGGGTTGTTATAAAAATTATTAAACCCTACATTTTTTTATTCACTAATCATCAAATCAAGATTGCTGGAATGGTGAAGAAGTACTTTTTACAGTGGTAATGTATGCTTATAAAATGATTCTTGCGAGGGCCAATTTTACTAGGTCTATTGCTATAAACAATCATTTATTATCTACTCTTTTAAATAGTGCAAAATTGAGAAGAGAGCTACTAGAATTCCCTCAATTTTTTAACTGGCGACTCAAATTAAATTAATCGAATCTTGTTTCTCATGTCACGGGAAAAGTTCGCATCAAATTTGATAATCACAGTTATGATGCCAAATGACCTTTTGTATAAACTTGACTATACCCATCAAACACTTTCTCTTCCTCCTCACTTCTCTTCTATCTCCTTCCTTCTTTTTCACTCCTTTATCTTTTCCGGTTTGCCTCGCTCCGTCGCTTGTTTGTCTTGCACTGGGTAGACCCAACGGGCCCCACGCTGCACGACAAAACGTAGAGTTAGTGCCAGTTGTGACACGTGGCCCGACGACCTGTGAGTGATCCGATTGGCAGCTTCTCGCCTGTGAATTGCGGTTGAGCAATTGAACTTTGGTTGTTTCCCCACGTCAAGTTGACAGAATCAACTCACCCCCCACATCTCCTCCAGATAATTCCGGCAAGCGCCACCGGAACCGCCGTTCCCGGACGACCCTGCAGAGCCTGCCGCCCTCTTCGTCCTGCGTGGCCCGCCGGCCCCACCCCGAGCTGAGGCGGCCCCACCACCGCGCTTCAGGTTGTGTCTGTACTCCAACACAACTTGCTCGAATACCTCTACGTCGAACATGTGGAGCTTGGGCTTCGGGCTCATGAGGTCCCTCACGTACGCAAAGGCCAGCTGATCCCTCGGGTTGAACGCGTCCAGCTCGTTGAACAGGAGGCACGAGAAGAGGTTGCTGGCTGGAGTGTGCCGCCTCAAGATCAGGGCGCTGTCCGGCACATCTACGACAAATGCAAGAGCTTTTCGTTTAGGGTTTCTTGAACCAGAAATCGTCTGGTATTGAAAGTTCTGAGAGCAGAGAGTTACAAAATAATTACAGTTCCTACTCAGAATGCAATGTTTGTCAGGCTCTTGGCATCTTGGTGCTACTAAAAACACTTGTATCACCCCAATATTATTCTATCTCGATTTCATGGTCAAACAATAACTATAGCAAAGCGCAATGATTTTACATTCTTAAGTACAATACACTTTAAAAAATTGAACTAGAGGTTCTGCAGTCTAAAGATGGTATGTGTCTTATTAATTTCACCCACGCATGCGCGCACGGACGAACCCATGTACATACACATGTACTAGTTGAACATATAATTACTAATTAAGGGAGAAAGCACCAACATTACAAAGGGTCAATGCCTTTTTTTTTTAATTGGGTTCGTACAAGTATAGTTAAACCACTTACTAGGCTGTCAAATGGGCTAATTGATAATTCAACTAGTCAATAATCTAATGGCAGATTCGATATCTATAATCACTTAGCATGTGGGTGGGCCATCAAAGGAATTTTTGCAAGGACATTCTCTCCGCCTACAGCCAGTTATTCCAGGCTATCCAAGAATAATTTGCTTGATCATTGATAGAGTACTTAGATTTTATAAGTTCTGGGTATACACTTTTAATTCAATTATAGTTATGCAAATAATCGACAGGGAGTTTTTGATAGAGTCATTATAAATAGTGAAGAATTGCCATTACTCAAATTTGAATTGCATATCTTCAAATCTTGAACTTTTATTAACTAAAATGAAAGTATAGGTACAATAATATACAAATTTATGGAAGAGAAAATACTTTGACATTCTTTTCTTTTGTAAGGTTGAATTGAAAAAGGAAAAAGTGGAAGATAGAATAGAATTATGAATTTACACATATAGCCATCGATTAAAAGCTTTGAGAATATTCTCAAATGAGGAGAGAGAGAGAGAGAGAGAGAGAGAGAGAGAGAGAGAGAGTGAGTGAGTGAGTGAGTGAGTGATTCCTTAATATGGATGGTTGTCTTTGTTTTATGTAATGAGTGACCACTCTCTCTCTGACAATTCAGCTTTTCGTAGATTCCTAAAAGAAACAGTTGGAAAATTTCCAATCCTAAAATATTCCAATTTGAAATAATTCCAAGATAGGAACATGTCATCTGGTAAAGCACAAAAGAACGTAACTTCAACGCGACATGGACCATCCACGAATTTGGCGTAGAGAATAATTTGTTTAATAATTCGGGTTGCAAAAGAAAAAATATATGGGTCCCGCTACCATTGTTCACCCCCACAAAATGAGAAGAAAAGCTGTGGGATATGCTGATTTTGCAAAAAAAGAATGCTCTTGTACCACCCAAATTTCACACCTATTTGTCTTCTTCATAGACACGTTCATACTCAGTAAAAAAAAAAAAAACTTTTCGTAAAAAAGAGTTACTTTAGATTCTGAGTATTAAAGGAAGCCTATAATTTATTCTGCTCGCGAGCGACTAATATGGTTATTTTCAAAATTATTAAACCGAGCGAGATAATAGCTCCATTTGTTTCGCAAAAAATAAACGATATGAAATATTTTTCTAAAATTGGTCGTCGTATTATTTACTAAATACATGAGCGTGAAAGATTTTTATCGTCCATTAGAAAAATATTTAGGCATAAATTATCATCGATATTTAAAGTATTTTTTAATTATTTCGAAAGATATAAACGATTATTTTAAGATTAATATTTTCCAAACAATTCATTTTCTGCTAGACTAAATGAGACCTTCATACGTGTATCATCTCTTACCAAGGCACTAAAAATCACTACTCCACCCTTGAATGTATCCTTTCCCCTACATTTCATAATCTTTTCTTCCCCTTATTTTCTTTTCATTCACCTCAAATTTTTACTTCGCCAAGGTTTTCTACACCTCCCACACTTTCTGAAAAACAACAACGGGTGATTTCACTTTTAAGCCGGTCTAGATTGTGACGGTCCGGTCGGTTCAAAGAAACACTCCTAAACACATCGAGTGCAGTAACTACCGAGGACGGCACATCAATAAATTCTTTTGAAAACAATGCACGTGGCAAGTTGTTTGATAGAATCGAACTCAGGTGAATCCTATTTGCATAATTGCTTTGGCTATATTAATCTAACTTGACTTTCTTTTCTTTCTTTTTTTGTTTGACTTCTATTTGCGCAACATGACCCCCAAAAAAAAATTATCTATGTTTTGTGCGATATTAGTTTTTTTTTATCTTTAGATGAATTCGCTAGTTTTTAAGAGACCAACTCGCCCCTTTCGAATCCTCAAACCACCAAACTCGCCTACAAACACTACCCTCCGCCGCCCATGAATCCTCCTACTCTCTCCTCCACCACATGCCGATGTCCAAGGCCGTCCTCGGCCACGGCGGTTGTCATAGTCGACTCGCCTCTCCACCACTATGGTTAACCCCCCTTCCCATGTCTTGGGACGCTCGAGCTCCGAGCTCCGGTGGCCATGATCATCAGTTCGAAATTTGAGCTCTAACGATCATGGCATGAGACCAGAGCACGAATGTACTGAGGATTTCCAACAATACTAACTTGTGTTTCTATAGTGTATACAGTTTTACTTAAGGGTGTAGTGCATAATTTTACTAAAGACACCTCCTTGCTTCCTTCCTTATTTTGTAATTGCGTTTTATTAGTTTTAGTTGAACTCTCACTAAGTAAGTAAGACCCTCTAACAACTTTGTTTTGTTTTCCTTTTCTTTTTTTCATTTCAAAATTGTAACCTCAACACTAGACACACCACATTCTGTCACCGACGAAAATATCTAGGCATGAATTATCATTAATAGTGAAAATATATTTCGCTACCTAATTTTTCTAATCGTGGGTTTTTTTTTTTCTGGAAACAAATCCATAATGCCCGTTTCCATTGAAAGTCGACTAAGTGGTCCACATCTTCGTGTTTGGTCCCAAACGACTGAGTCGAATATATATTTCAAAATAAATGACTTGTAAAATATTTTTCTAAAAATAAATACTTAAATTATTTGCGAAATTGAATAAATAAATAAAAATTTTCATTTCCCATGAAATATTTAAGTAAATATTATTGTCGATAATGATAATAGTTTTAAATTATTTATTTTTCATATAATAAATAGAGTCCTCGTAACATATTTCAATATTCAATGCACAAGATGAGTCTTTGAGATTCCCGAGTCTTCCTTCATACACAGCGCAAAACGAGTAAATTCTTTTGTATTGCACCCGTGCTTTTCCAGTTGTCGCCTTTACTATATATTCCTCTCTCGCTTTTTAGAAAGATTTCTTTGAAAATCTCAGGAAAACCTTTCATCATTTTCAAATCGTTGCTTTTTCGCGAATTGAAGGAGGAAGAAAGCAGAGTTACCTGAAGCATATGGAAGCTTGTTGCGCGACCATGGCTGAAGCCCGTTCTCGCAGTACGTCTCCATTTGCTCCTTCAGCGAACCCACGTCCCACCATTTCTTCCACCTCGCTGTGGCCATGGCTTCTTCCATGGTGTGCACGTAGTACGGATGCTTCGACACCGCCATGTCCGCGCCCTCCCTCGCGAGCAGCGAGTGGACCAGCAGGACCGGGTCGACCACCATCTGCAGCTTCGCGTCGATCCACACGCTGAACTTCGAGTTCGGGAACAGCCTGTGCGCTAAGTGTTTCGGGATCACCCCGTTCATCGCCGGGTTATCGTAGAGGCGCTCGGCCGCGACTTCCACGATCCTCCATACTCCGATCTCGCGCGCCCCTCTCGAGTTCCGGGAGATCAAGTTGTGATCCTCGAGGACTCTCGTGGTGGCGTCGTCGACGAACATGAAGAAGCATACGCTGGCGAGGGTTCGGGATCCAAGGCCTCTTGGCTGACGGATCTTGTCGTGGTCGTTGAATATGGCGGAGGCCACGACGACTCCGCCACATTTCTCCATGGCCTCCCTATCTGAATTTCCACGCGAAACAAGGACGGAATCAATTCCAACCCCATAAAATTCTGACTCTTGCTGCGGAATTCAGTAACTCAATTTCGATTTGACAATTGTAGATGAAACGACTCGGACGGAAATCAATGGATGAGAGGCAGCAGAAACCAACAGCACGATACAACAGAATCCACTGAATTCTCTGAACCCGTTTTCCTCATTTTGCGCATCGGAGCCAACGTGTTGAGAAACGGAATCGATGTGGAACAGAGCACCAAAACAGAGGAGCATAGAATCCACACAAAAGAAAAAAGAAAAGGGGGAACAGAAAATTTGCCAAGATTGCTGGCCAAGACTCACCGTCCTTGCTGACTGGAAATTCCTTAAAGAATCCACAGGGGACTTCGACGCTGCCGTTGCGATGATCGAAATAAGAAAACCGCTCGCGGGCGCTGAACTTCCCGCCAAAGTTATCATCTCTGCCCTGCTTGTACCTCAGAGGAGGCAGCGGCGACGGCGATGACCATGAAGAATTCGCGCACAAATCTCCGATCTCCTCGACTGCTTTCAAATAATCTGAATCACCAAAAAGGGAGAAAACACGAGATCAGCCGACGATGAGATCGAAACGAACACAATTCACATTAGAAAAAGGACAATCCTGGAGATGGTTCCGGCGAGGGGACCTGAGAAGAGGACGGGAGAGGAGCAATCGGGGCGGGCGGTCGGGAGGGCGTACTTGTGCTCGCCGTAGGAAGGAGGGTAAGAGAAGAGAGGGGACTGGAGGGGGTCGAAGGGGGAGGACCGGAGGAGGCATTTGGTTGGGGCGAGAGAGGTGTAGAGGGCCAAGAAGAGGGAGGAGAAGAAGTAAAGCAGGGAGAAACAGAGCAGCTTCGATTGGAACAGGACCGGTGGCTTCCCCATCAAAGTTAGGAGGCCTTTCGGTTTCCACGCCCCTTTGTTGAACTAATGGCCAATCGTTCCTTTTATCTTTTCCCTTTATGTATCCTGGAAGACTAATCAAGTGTGATCAATTCCGGTAGATACGGTAATGGGTAATTTTATAATTTGCACTCGATGATTATATTGGAAATTACACATATGGCCACGAGATAATGCATAAATGTAACGATTTAAACCCATAATTTAGATAAGGCGGACGAATACACTTATCATTTGATAAACAAGATAAGCGCATTTGAAGTCTTAAAATTTGTGCAATCGAGTCACAAAATTTGTCAAATTGATCCGGCCAAATCCTACCACTGATTATACTTTTAAAAGATTTCATAACTCCATTGCAGTTTTTGTGAAAAGTTTCAAGATGTAATTACATTTTTTAAGAATTTTAGGACTCGATTGTGCCTCAATCATAAATTTGAAGACTCGACTATACTCTTAGATAATTTTAACACTAAATTATACTTTTTAGGCGATACCCCAATACATAAATGAAAAGAGAGAAAAGAAAGGAGGACCCATACATCCTCCGTTGATAGGCCAGCCATGCCAACCACCGCAAAGCATATGATGGTCCAATGAGTATCACTTGATTACTACGCGACTTTCACACGCAACGCCCATTCATTATTGAGTCGCCGCATTGGTTATTGAGGATGCTGAACATTTTTCTTTTTCGAGCTTCCATCTCAGATGTCACTAGTAAAGTTTTGCAAAACTGCGGGTTTGTGGCACGGGTTTCGCCGGAAAAGTGAAAAATCTTTTGAGAGATCAATGAAATGGATGAAGTTTATGGAAACAAGCGTGCTTTTTATTTATGATGCAATATACTTTACGAAGGCAATAATGTGGATCTTTTTAATCCCATTTACAGCCATCGTTACAAAATGGTTATGGATTCCGTATCTGATAATAACTTCCTATTGATATCTATAGTTACTGATAGAAATTACACGTTTTCGGTTTCCGTTCGTTTCACGGGAAATTTGACCCTTCTAAAAACTATTTTCTAGGAAATAATAATATTTTTCAATGTTTTTGTAAAACCTAAATGTGAAATATGAAATATTCTCTCCCGTTTAGTATTGAAAATATTATTTTTAAGTTAATAATAATAATAATAATAAATTGAACTTTTACTTACTTTTTACTTTTTAAAAGATTGAATCTTCAATTCTTTTTCATTTTCTTTTTCTTTACTCAGCTTCAATTCTTTTTCTTTGCTTTCTTTTTCTTCTACTTTTTTTATCTTTTCTTTTTTTCTTTCCTTTTTCTTTATCCTTCCATAAACAAGCTCATCCCTTGCCTATGGCCAATTACCAACAGTTGTTGTGGCCGGCCATCGATTAAAGAAGAAGGAAAATTAAATTAAAATTTTACTTTTAAGAAAAGAAAAAACAAAGATAAAATCAATTAAAGGAGTGCACAAAGGAGAACTAGGGTGTTGTTTGTTTCGTGGAAAGATAAAAGTTTTTTGAAAATGACTTTATTTTTCAGTATTTGATTGAATCTTGAAGAAGATGCCGAAAGTACTTTTTGCCTTTAGGTACATTGAGGAAAATCATCAAAAAATTCATTTCTTTCTTTTTCTTTTGTATTGTTTCTTTCTTGGCTAGGCCCAATGCCGGAATGTGGCAAGCTTGACCCTCGCCGAGGCCTTAGGTGGGCTTAACCTCACTAGATCAAGCAAGGCTCTAGCTTGCCTATGGCCGATCATCGGCAGTCACCATGGTCGGCGACCGACAAAGGAATAAAGAAGCAAGAAAAATATATGAAGGAAAAATAACTAAAATTTTGACTTTTCTAAAGGAAAACAAAATTTCCAATTTTTTTTAAAGAACAACAATTTATTAATTAAAGATTGGAGCCCGAAAGCCAATGACGCATGCATGGCCTTGAGTGTTGAGGACTAGAGCTTAAGTGCCAAGGATCCAAGCACGGCCTTTACGAACCTATGCTCAAGTATTGGGGCATTAAGCATAGCCTCAATAGACCTGGGCTCAAGCGAGAAAGGCCAGGGCATGCTGCCAGAGACCTTCTCCTAAACACCAAGATTTAGGAACTAACGTGGGGTTTCCATGTCTTCGCGTAGAGTTTCAAGTTCAAACGCTAATACCTAATCATATTTTGGAAAGCGTTTTCCGTTGTTTCAAAATTCAAATCATTTTCCTACTTTTAAGTTTTAGTAGGAAAATATTTTATGTTGACAAATAAAACATTTTTCTTTAGCTAATCTTTATAAGCGAAGTAAATGTCAAAAAATAATAAAAACATTTTCCCAAATAACTTTTTCTATGAAATAAACATACCCTTGAAACAACTGGAAAAATATTTTCTAATATTGATGTTTGTACTTGAAACGATATGTTGAGCATGAAAATCATAAAGATGATTCCCGAGTCTCAATATTCATGACAACTTTTAAAATGTTTATAAAAATTCAAAAAAAATTATTTTCTTTTATTTTCTTTCCTATTTTCCTCTTCTCCATTGGTCAATGACAGGCCACAACGAAAGTTGATAACCAGCCTCAGACAAGCTCAAGGTAGCCATATTAGCATGGCCAAAGTGTTGACAACCTTGGACAAGCATTGCCTAACGCTAGTGATGCCTAAGCCTCACCCGCTTGGCAAGCTCAAGCCTCATTGGCTATTGACAAGCTCAACCTTAGCCTATGCCTGACTGCCCACCATCATTGTGGCTCACCTTTGATAGAGGAAGAAGGGAAAAAAAGAAAAGAAAAGAAAGATAAAAGATAAGAAAAGATAAATATAAGTAATTATTATTTTTTATAATTTTTCCCAAGATATCATATGACGAAAAATATTTTTCAAATTTTCTTCAAGATTTTGTCAAACACCGAATTAAATAAAGTAATTTCTTAAAAAATAATTTCCCAAGAAACACAATCCAAAAACAATTTATTTTTCGCAAAACAAAGTTACATTCTATTATGTAGCCTAACAATCATATCAATCTACTATATGTCGCAAAGTTTGTAAAAAATTGCAATAGATGACTAATAATAAAGTCCTCATCGGTTCTTATATCAAGGGGTTTTTCGACTCTACGATCATCAATCTCGGAATGGTTTGGCTTCCACATTGGCGATCTGCCTTTTCGCTATTTGGGTGTCCCGATGATCTCTTCAAGGCTTTGAAAGGCGGACTGCATATCCTTGGTGAATACCATTATGGGTAGAGCTCAGTCATGGACACAACGATTTCTATCTTTTGCAGGGCGTCTACAGTTAATCAGGTCAGTCCTACACTATATCCAAGTTTATTGGGCTGGGGTATTTATATTACTTGCTTCGGTTTTGGAAAGTATTGAAAAAAGTGCTCAGACAAATCTTATGAAAGGGTCCTGAATTGAGTACAGGTGGTGCTAAGGTAGCCTGGTCTGATATTTGTCTTCCTAAGGAGGAAGGTCGTCTAGGTATCCATCGTCTTAGAGAAAGCAACAAGGCGGCGATGGCCAAACACATATGGATCATCTTTACGGATAAAGAATATCTTTGGTGCAAATGGGTTCATTTGACACTTTTAAAACATAAAAGCTTTTGGGAAACTAAAAGACCAACTTCTTGCTCATGGGCATGGAAGAATATCTTGAAATTCCAACGGGAATTTAGATCATTATTCCGATGGACCATTGGTAATGGAAAATTGGTATCACTCTGGTTCGATTCTTGGCACCCCAAAGGACCTTTCAACACTTTTTTCACGAACAGAGAAATATATCAGTTGGGTTTCTCTAGAGTAGCTACTGTGGCTGTGCTCTGCTTGGCAAATCATCCCTGTCCTGTATATGATAGATTGGCGACTTGGGGGGAACAGTTGCCTCAACTTACGGATGCAATAGACCGCTTATCTTGGCTCAGACATTTTTCAGGATTATACTCCACGACCTCGGCTTGGAACATTATTCGGCCTCAACGATTAGTGGTTCCGTGGCACTCTTTTATTTGGGACAAAATTCTCTTACTGCGGCACCAATTCCACCTGTGGCTCATGACACGTAATAGGTTGCCTACCCAGGTATTCCTATTATCTTGCCTTAGAATTTCATAAATGAATTGTGGTTTTTGTAATCGTTGACCGGACTCCATAAATCACCTATTCTTTGGATGCCCTATCACGAAACAGCTAGCCCATTTCTAGGCGAGTAAATGTAATCTCCCATGGTGATGCTTACCTTGGGCTTAGACACTCACTTGGGCAAGAAATTCCATATCTAGAAAATGTTTTCATCAGAGCATGTCTGGGTTTTCGTTGGGAGCACTTTGTGACATTATCTAGAAAGAAAGAAACAACATATTTGTTCGAGAACAAAAATATGGCTATGCAGGTCATGAAGATGAAGTTGATCAAGATGGTGAAGGACAAAGCTTTCACCCTCCGACTTGTACAAGACTCTCCTAGAAATAGGCGCTTGCAAAGAAGTAGGGGCATCAATCCTATCATCTTTATTGCTTTGTAAATTTAGTTCTCTCGCCCCTTTCATGGGCTTTGTGCTTATGTATCTCTTGTAAGTTGAGTACCTTTCCACTCATAAGTGTTCCTTAACACTTTGAGTGCAAATTTTTGTGGTGCCAAGTTCTTTAGCCTTATACATCCCTTAGTAAAGTCAATACAATCCTTAACTTATAAAAAAAAAAGTGTCCTCATCAATACCTTTTATATTGTTTGTTGTCAATAACGTCATTGGCGATTTATTGATTTCTTCAAGCTGTCAATTATTTTGTTCATTGATTGCTTTTGCTCTAACCTAGCTCTGCCCACAGCAATAAATCATCCTACTTATCAATAATGACAAAGAGTTAACATTTTTTTGTGTGTGTCGACAGCACAAGTTTGACTCTCGCACCATTAAGTGGAGACAATTTTACATATGCTTTATAATTTGTTTCCTCAGATGGGTATTTTCAATCTTTTACCTATTCAAAGCACTTTTGCCTTGCAAGCATATATCTGACTTTTCTTAACCTTTTAATTTTTAATATCTGAATTCTTTAAGAGAAAATCGAATACTTGATTTTTCAATATCAAACACAAAAAAGAGGTGGGTGTTTAGCAATGGTTGAATATTGGGTGTAATAAAATAAAGTTTCCTAATTAGTTCAATATCAATTATTTAATTTGAAAGATAACTATACGCACTTAAATAATGTTTCTCATAATAACAAAACGACTATATAAAATTCCCAAAAAAAGTCTCTTCTTGAAAGAAGGCAACTAGCTTTACAAATAAGCAATGTTGGCTAATGTAATATCTTGCATAATATGATACACTAATTGTACTTACTATGCTATAAGATAAGAAATTATAGCTACATTTTAACCACATAATTATAATGTTTCTTTATTTTTATATTTGTAATGCATCATCTATACTTCCATAAAATGGAAGTAGGTTCCTGTTTTTAAACAGTCGAACTATCTTTAACAAATTGTAGTTGATTTATGGTATGCACGTACAAATATGAAAACTTAATAGATTATATTGTTCATTTGAATTCATATGATATTTAAACTGATGAAAAATCAATACCTTGATTAGACTATCATCTTTAAATCTCATTTATACTGATATCTATAAGAAATTAAAAACTCAAGATCATGCCATTTTTATCTAATTCCATGATTTAGGCTGCCCCGTAAACTAATTTAACGGAATTATTAAAGTAGATATTGCATCTATATGCATACGATAGTATCATAACATTAGTTATCTGACAATTTACTTTTTATGATCAATACAACATTAGATATTTGGTATAACATTTAATGACAACGCTTATATGACATGACTATAGAAATTCATCATTTATTTTTCCCGACTGTATAGCATACTGTTGTTTTAACACAATTATTGGTTTGTTATGTTACTAACAATAAAAATAATATATTACCAAAAAATAATAATAATGATAGTAATTAAAGAAAATTTACTCTTAAAAATATACTTTGATTTAGAAACTCAAACTAAAATAATCTAACAATTAATACTTATGATAATTAGGAAGCTTTGTTTTATAAAAGACAATACTCAATCTTTGCTGGCCAAAAAGTGCAGAAACGTACCAAAAAATTTCATAAACCTTGGCACTAGTATCAATTTAGTCATGAACCTTTCTATGGATCAATTCAATTCTAAACATTTTGTATTTGTACCGATTGAGTCCATCTAATTAATTTTAGCTGGAAGTCATTGACATAGATGTAAGTAGCACAACAACACAATTTTAATCAGTATGGTAATGAAGTACTAGATGATTTCTTTTGCCCATTTCTCTCTATAATCCATTATTAACAACTTCTTTGAATTCTATTTATTTATTATTAAATATTTTCTTAATTATATTGAGAAGTAATATATATGGAACCTTTGCATGCCTCCATTACCTTTTAAGAGGTCCACGCTCCATAGAAATGTTTTACACCATTACAAATACAAAATCAACTAGATAAGTGGGGAATGTTGAGGTGAACAAAAAAAAGAATGGGTAGAGTTGAATCACGAGCTCTCATGGGTGCTTTCTTTATTTGAGCAAGTGGCGCTAATGTTGATAAATTTTTAATAATTATTTTAAAAATTTTATGGTTTTTTCTCCCTCTTTTTCCTTTCTTCAATTTTTACCCGTGGTTTTTTTCCCTCTCTCTTTTTGGGAGACCTAAGGGCTAGCTAGGGTTGCTAGTCAATCCTCGTTGGCTTTGGGCGAGGGCTGCGACGCCCTAGATGGCCTCACCTATGACTAACTAACACGAATGACCCTTTACATCCACCCCCCACACCTAACCCCCAAAGAAAAGTGAATAAAGAGAAAGAGAAAAAGAAAAGACCATAAAAAATATTTTAAAAATCAAAATATTTTAAAAAAATATTTATATCAATGTCGATCGTCCATGTCACATAGAATCATCGGTATCCACGTTAGTAATGTCCTACCAAAATTGGTTAGATGAACTTAATTGGTACAAATGTAAAACGTTTAGGACAAAATTGACACAAGTACAATAAATTTATGACCCTCTTTTAGTACTTTTCCATTTTTTTTTGTGCTATTAGAAAGGCAATTTTCTAGATTTTCTTTCAATTCAGTGAGATATTCAAAGAAAAGCCATGGAGACGCTTCCATGGCACCAAATGGTCTTAACAGGTGAATGAGATTGAAAGTCGTCTTTTAGGGAAAAGCGAAAAGTTGATAAATAATGAGGGTATGGAAGAACAAAAAGTTCCCAATATTTAGTTCATTGGCTTGAGTTTTAGCACAAATCTTACCACGTATATAGTCGTTGAGGATATTCGATTGATTTGTAATTGATCTAAAAGGGGGCTTTCTCGTTATGTAATTAAAAATGGGGATAACATCTATCTTCACATGGAAGTAAGTGATGGGAGTGCTTTCTTGAATCAAGTGAATGCATCTTAAACTCCATAGTAAGATTTTTATATGGGTGGATCTTTGGGCTTTACTCATTAACAAGAAATTCGTGCTTGAAAAAGTATTGAAAATTTTTGGAGCCCATGACAAGACTGTAATTGATTTCACATACTCAAGTAATAGGTTAATGAGTTTTCAACGTGTCTGATATGAAAAACAATAGATTCCAAATCATAATACTTAAGAGTTAAAGACCAAAGTCAAAATGCGAAAGGAATAAATGCAGAGAAGCTTACGTGATAGAAGCCTCAAGTTTTTTTTTTTTTTTGAAAATTGACAAGGGGGTGCATTTAAAGATTTATGACATTTTGGGCTGTGTTATGATGAAATATTTCGTATGAAAAACGTAGAATATCGGATAGTAGGGTATGAAAATATCCATGCCGTCTAATACTGTGAAACGCTCTAAGCCTTCATAAAAATAGTATATTTAGTTATATACTACTCCTTGGATTATTTTATGACAAAATATTCGAAGTCAATCGGCTAGCGGAGGAAGAAGAAAAGAGAAAAAAAATAGAAAAATCTCATGAAATTAAAATCGTGTCAAACGTATTTTTATTATTTTTCTATTCAAAAAATAGCAGTCACCAAACATGCTCTTTTGCTCATGACTCATTTCGGGATAGAAATAAAAATATGTATCAACATAAAAATAATTAGAATAGAAATTGTTAGAATAGTCAAATCTTAAATCATGTTTTCATATAATAGCCTAAGTTTTGAAAATGTTTAGCAATAGTCTTACAAAATCTCACACGATATCAAAACTAGAGGCCCTAAAATTTAAATCTTTCTAAGCTCCATTTGCCTTCTCAATTAAATATGTCCATGCTTAATACTAGGCGAAAAGTATACTAGACTAAGCATGGAAGGAAGTATTAATATATTTAAAATTAATTCATAGTTTAATCTAACGGCTTAAGTTTTTAAAATAAATAGTTATCCCATAAAATCTCATAGAACTGTTACTGAATGCAGCCTATGTATTCGCTCAAGCCAGCCCGAGCAACAAGAGCCAAAGTCATCTTTAGGCCAGCCTAAGCAAGGATATGTAGTTATGGGGCCTGACCCGGCCCAATTAGGTCCAATTCAAGCCCGCCCGCTGGCCACTTCATTACATATGTTTTTTTGCTCATGGGTAGTCTTGGGCCACCATTTAGGCCCGATTCTAGGGGCCTACAGGGCCTAGGCCCGAACAAGGATAACCCTCTTAACAATTTTTTCAGAATTTCAGAATTTACGACAAGATTCCAGGACATGTTCATGAAGTTTTGAACGTATGAATACGCAAAAAATTGAATTTCCAAATACTAAAAGTTGGAGTTAAAGCCCAAATTTATAAGATGAAAAATAAATGCGACGGAGACCAGAGGATAGAAACTAGAGGGAAATATCCAAAAAGAGTTGGTAATCTTGGTCCCTCTCTTTGCTGAGTAAATTAGGTCGTTCTAATGCTTAGATATATCTAAGAACACCTAAGTACGTTGTCACTATGTAGAATTAGAGAGAGAATCATGATAAAGTAGTCATTTTTACGTGAAACCTCTTGAAAATTACTAGTAGATTCTAGTGTGATTCATTGTTGTTAGGTTAAGAGAATGATGAGAGCTTGGTCAAAAGTCAAATCAATATAAATCTACTTGCAAATTTTTTCATTTATCTAATTTCATTTAGCTATTTGATAGGAGTATTAGCTCTTGATTATTTCTA
>JAGKPW010000205.1:0-147082 GCA_019926035.1 Melaleuca alternifolia
TGGTCGGAACCACCACCCAAAATATCACCACAAGCCCTCTAACGCCACCGCTTCCACCGCGTCGTCATACCGCTCCAACACCGCCGCCACCAACAATAAATCCCGGTTCGAGGCCACCTCCGCCGCTCCTCGATCCTCCGACCCCAAACCCGGCCAGAAGCCTGCCCCCACCAAGCCTTCCCCCAAGACCGGCCCTTCCCCCAGCCCCGCCCGTCCGAGACCCCCCGCAGGCCCGAACAGCCCCGCCCCTCCCCGGGGCACTCCGTCCCGCCCGCTCCCCGACCCCACGGCCCTAGGTCCACCCCCTCCCCCGTCCTACGGCTTCCATATGCTGGATCGCCGCACCATAGTGCTTGCCGATGGCAGCGTTCGTTCCTACTTCGCGCTTCCGCCGGATTACCAGGACTTCCTGCCGTCCCTGCCACCGCGGCCGCTGGACCCTTCAGCTGCCGCCGCAGGGAGGTTCTTGCCGGGAGCACCGAGGCCAGAATTCGGTGGGCTTCCGGGCCCTGATGCCTTCCGGGGTGGCAGAGAGGAGTTGTTTGTTCGTGGGAGGCAGCCGCAGGATTACTGGAACTCGCTTGGGCTGGACTCGGGTCGGTTAGGTCCCGCAGAGGGGCCGTCGAAGCGGAAGTTTTGGGGAGAAGGAGAGGAGAGAGACCGGGTAGATGATGAGCAAGACAAGGCGAGAAAGAGGCAGCAAGTTTTGCAATATGGGAACCCAGACAGGTATCCGGGTCCAGGTCCGGGTCCGGGTGGGTCCTTTGCTGGTCCGAGCGGAGAGGTATTCAGGGGTTCAAAGTATGGGAGCGCTCTTGAGAGTGTGCGCTTGAAGCATCAAGACGTCGATCAGGCCAAGCTGAAGAAGGCATTTTTGCATTTCGTGAAGCTTACAAATGAGAATGCTTTTCACAGAAGGAACTATCTCGATAATGGGAAGAATGGGTCCCTTAAATGTGTTGCTTGTGGCAGGTTTGCTATACTTGCGCTCTATGGCTTTCATTTGTTTGTTGTGTATTATTTGAAGTTGATTGCCTTAATAATTCTGTGGTTCTTTTAACTAATGTCATTGATTATTCATGGTGATTCCTGAAGATTCCATGTTGCGTGGGTTTAGAACTTAGTCTATAGTCTTATCAGTGTATGGTTGCTTTTGATGTGGCAGTTCCTGTGGCAGAGGATTGGAAGAGCCATACATCTTCACATAGTTAGCTTAGAGAGCATAAACCAATTATAGAGTGTTAAACTCTTTTTGCCATCTTAGTTGATTATAGATGTGAGATCTCCTTCATAGCAATAATCATTGTGCGAGCTTTTGCCATTTGATAATGATGCTTTTAATTGTCACGATATTGTTCCTGCTTTGAATTTTTTGGTCAGATCACACGTGTTACTGAAGCAATTAAATGGGAGACATGGATTGAGAAGTGAAGCTGACCTGAACTTCATGCATTGGGTCATATCACTGAATATATATGTATTTGACTGATATAGTCAATTAGCGAACCAACCGGACCTGAACTTGATGTGATGCGGGTCTTATGAGTTCATGACCCAAATTTCATGCTTCATGGTTGGATTAGCTGATTGAGGAGTCTGATATTGGTTTACTTCTTTGCTTCTTCTGAGAAAAATTTTAATTTGATCATTTTTCTCCATGGTTGAGGGCTGATCTTTTTGCTGGACATCCTCCTATCTGTTCTTTCTTTTTAGTTATTGAAAAAATTTCCAGTCACTCGTGGTTGGTGTGGCATAGTTTGCATTTGATTCGATGAAACCTCCTTGCAGTCTGTGATGTCTTTAATATTGCTTTCTCCGTTTACACATGGGATGCAAAGAGAGCTCTACCATACTTTTACGGTAGTTTGAAATGATCTAGTAAGTTTTTGTTGGTGGAAATAGCAAGGAACTCATGCTTGATGCTCCATGTTTTGCTTGTACAGCATGATGGACTGTGGGATGCCATTTAACTTTTGCCATGCTGAATGAAGAACGTTGGAGCAATGATAGTTCAATTAAGAGTAGATAATAAAATTGTCATACCAAGTGATATGATGGCATTGCAAATGAGAATTTGAACAAGTGAGCCATATTGAGTACCCAGTTGGCATCTGCAACATCACTTAGTACCAAATCTATAATCTAGTCCCAGTATACCTAGCGTTATTCACCTATGTGTTAGGATTATGTTTTCAAGGTTGCATGGACACCTTTGGAAGTATATTATGCTCCCCTGGGTATTAAATCTTGAGGATAAAAATTCAAAGATCCTATCTGTATTGTATTGTAATACTTTTGAGTTTGTATCAATGCTCAGTGTGGTGGAATGTGGTTGCCGAATTAGATATATTTACCTAGAAAATTAGATTGGGTCATGAGACAAACTAATTTTTACAGATAGTTTCATTATTGAGTACGCCCTCCTCATTAATTTATGGAAATTTTCACAAATTCATCTTATTATCTCAACTTAGTGGATATTGAAATTACTCTATTTGGATATCAAATACTTTTCACACCTCTGATTCTTCATCATGTAGCGCATGCAAGACCCCTGTTTTAAATAAAAGTTTCTATTTTCTTTTTCTTTTGGGGTTACAAGCAAGTCAAGTTACTTATTGAAACTTAACTAATTGACCTCCCAAGAAGCTTGAGCAGCAGGCTTAAAAATACATGGAGGCCTGATATTAGCATGAAAAGGTGGACAAAATTATATCTTATAAGCATGAGAAAAAGGAACAGGATATCATGTAATTGCTTTTTAATATCAAGTGAGCTAGCTTATACTAGAATAATCTCCAAGCCAATTGCTTTAGGTGGAGTTGAGCTCAACCATAAAGAGTATCTTGTCAAGTAGAATTTACACTTGAGATAGGAATCTTGGTTGACTTCAAGCTGTGTATCAAGTATTGAATTAACGTATCAGCTTGACCTCTAATGATGGTCTCTGATGACTCGACAGGGGTCTGTTTTGCCCCATGCTGCGACACATTTATTGTTTAAAGATTCAGAAATTTGACTGTCCTCGTTGTGACACTGAAGCTTGATACAGTCTTTTCTCTGCTCATAATACAGAGAAAAGTACTTTGAATGTGTGGAGTGAGATTAGGGCACAGCCACAGTCTAAATAGGTTCAGTAGTTGCCTTCACAAATACATTAGCTCCTTGAATTCTGAAGTATAACATTTTTTCCAGAGGCAGATGCCAATCTAGATACATGTTACCGCTTCATTATTATTGATTGGCTTGATGATTCCATTTTGTGGGATCAGATATATTCTGGAAGGGTCTGCGGTGTTTTTTTATGTGCTTGATGTTCTCATACTCCTGTATTTTCTGTGTTGTAACTACAATTAAATATGAAGCTTTGTATTAAAGTAGTAGAATTACAATAATATAGCTTATGGTTGATGAATTTAGGTGTGAATCACCCCTTATTTGTTTGCTCAAGTCACTTTTTGTCTTCCGGCGGTAATCTGATAGTATCGTTGTTAAATTTATCATAAGCAAAAGGGTATATGTGGCTATTTAGAAATTGTTTCTTTATTAGTTTTTCTTTTGGTAAAGAAAAATATTATAATATTCGGACCCCGGCCCGGCCTGGCCCGGCCTGATCCGAGCCGAGCCAGCCGGCCGGCCGGGCGTGCGCGTGGTGGTCACCTAGGCTTAGCTTAGGTCCTCCCTCTTCCACAAAAGTGGTGTACCCTTGGGGCCCATTGTTTCTTTATTAGTTGTTGGCTGTAATAATACAGAAGGTTGCTGCACTAGATATAAGAATGCACTCTGGATATGTGTTTTGCCTATTTTAATATGCTTTATTTGTGAGTTATTCATCTAGTTGAAAGACCATCAGGAATTCATTCTTCTGCCGAGATATGAGTATTTCTTTTGCAGCATTTTGATGATTCATGAATTTATGCATGCAAGATTAATGATTCTCTCTTTTGGGGGATTGGTTTTGATTTCTCAGTAACCATTCCTATGAAGCTCCTCTGTTTGAGTAACGCGCTTATCATCCATTTATCCATTTCTCTGCAGCCTTTCTAGAAATTTAGGCTTTCTTTGTAAAGTTTTTTTTTTTGGCCTAAAAGGACTACTGGATTTCCACCTCTGTTGGTCTCATTTAATTTGTCTGATGAAGTATAGAAAGAATAGATGTTAAATTTGATCTTCTGTAAGGCTGAGCCATGCCTTCTTCAGAACTATGTAATGCTGTATCAGTCCTTATAATGAGCTTTGAAAGCTTTAGTGGATTTAATTGTTGAATGTGTGCTACTTAGGATAAGATGCGAGAACCATTTGAGGTGGTGGTCACATGAAATAGTTCCATTCAGATGTTCTTGTAACCTGATGGAATTTTACACTATACATGTCAAATGAAGTGAACGGAATTGACTTAATGAAGGATATGGGGTACTCAGTTTCATTATGGATATATGTTACTGAATGTAAAACAATTTGCCTAAGATTTTGCAGTAGATGCTAGTGATATGAAGCTGTGCAGTCTTTGGACTTTCCGATTCGTGGGTCTGTCATGAATTGACTACATTTCTGCATGGAATTTGTCAAGTAATAGTGACCACGTAACTTTTTTCCCTCAATTGGTTGGCATTATCATGTCCATGCCTTGAGGATTTGACTATATCAGTAGTGTTGTTCTTAACAGCGTATGTGCCATTATAGTTTTCATTTGTTAGCATGATGATTCTTGTTCGTTTTAAGTCTGTTGTTTGGCGCTTTGTAGTTTTGGCATATCGTCCAAATGGATAGATGTGCAAAGTCATGAAGAGGGGGGTGAAAGGCAGATCTCTAAAACCATCAGCTGCCTTTAGAAGTACCTCTTAGATTGTAGAACCAGGACTAGGAACTGCTTTAGTAAATTTCTATACTTTCTGGAAATGGTTTGTTAATGGAACCTTGGAGGATCCTGATTTTTGGCCTTAGAATTTCTTCATATTTGGAGCTGCTAGGGCCCTAGGATACATGTGTTTCTTCCTTGCTTTCCCTTTTTCTTCCTTTATTTTTTTGCTCTTTGTGAGATATTCCCTTCCAAATGCTCAGGGATGGAAATGAGGGAATGTCTAAAATACCTCGTTTTAATCAGATACAATTTGAAAGGTGATTTAGTGGCAGTAATTGGCAAGGTCGCTTTACAATTAGAGTGCTTTTATGACATGTAATTTTATAGCCCAGAAGGGTGGAGGGATGCTAAGAAGGATGTTTAAATCATGGATCTTATCTAGTATTTGGTACCATATAGGATACAGTGGGGAATATTATGAGAGGATCCATCTAAGCATGGGATTGATTGTTTCTGGTCGACAGGCTGATTAGTGTCCAAAACATCTGGCGCAACCAAAAAGTTAAACTGAAGTGATCAAAACTGATGATTTCTAGGCTTGAAGAGGATTTGTTTTTTTGTCTACGTTATGCGTGTGTAAGCATACAACATTGTGAAGACCTTTTGTGGTATACAAAAAGTGCATTGTTACCATAAATATTCCTGACTGATTTCCTTATGAAGGTACCAAGGGGCTACCTACCGCCCCTCCACGATGGCTATACAAGATTAAACACAAATAAGTGCTTCTGACATTTCAAACAAACTTGAAATATGGAATTGTACCACTCACAATGCACAATGTGAAACCATGCATCTCTGAAGATCTCCCTAGCTGATTCAATCTTTCTTTTTAATTAGCCAAAGAACAAGTAGAGAAATCATTGCACTATCTTTCTTCTTTCCAACCACTAACTAATGGCCCCTCTCCAAGCTCAAGCTCGTGCCTGAAGTTACCTTATTTATTTTTGAAACTACGAAAACATAGTCCAAGTTGTCTAAGCTGATTACAATGTAAAGTGATTCACATACGCCCCCTCATTCTTGCACAAAGTTACTAGTGTTTCATGTCTTTTGATTGTCCATCCAAAGTTACTATATGATGGGATCATAAGATTGTAATAAAAGCTATATCTAAAACATTCTCCAGCTAATTAATTTGCAGAAAGTAACTCTTCTATCAATTACTAGAAACCTGAAAACCAAATTGTAGTGGGACTGGATTTCAGTCTGGTTCTTGTTTTAACTTCAATCTCAGGTCAGTTCAGTTCTAGTTGCCTATAAGAATTGTTAGTTTATTTAGTGTGGATTTTAGCACATAACCTGACCGGTCTGGCCTGTTTGCAATTGTATTGCTAGGTTTGCATTAGTTAGATGCATGCGAGAGCTAAAAAATGGGCCTTTTGAAAAAAAAATTCTCTAAGTAATTGTCATCTACTGCATTTCAACGCTGGTGAGGCAATAAATGGAATGGATGTGGTAGTTCTTCTGAAATTTGACAAGGCAGATCTTCTGATTGCCAAATTATTGTGGTTCATTCATTAGTTTACAAAATGGCACTGATTGCTCACCTTCAATGCGTTCGATTTCCTCTTCATGTCCGGATTCATTGTGTAATCCCTCTGCATTCATTGCTTGCGGGTGCCCAAGAATATTAGGGTATTGTTGAGAAGTTCTTCATTTCGTTTGATATGCAAATACAGGTCGTCTAAAGAGTTTCAAGATGTGCATGGTCTCATCATGCATAGTTACAACTTCGAAAACGCTGATTTGCATGTGGAACACTTGGGCTTACACAAAGCTTTATGTGCTTTAATGGGTTGGAACTATGCTAAGCCTCCCGATAATTCGAAGGCTTACCAATTCTTACCCGCTGAAGAAGCAGCGGCTAACCTGGAAGATCTGATCATGTGGCCACCAGTGGTTATCATTCATAACACAATTACTGGAAAGAGTAAAGAAGGGCGCATGGAGGGGTTGGGAGTCAAAGCCATGGACAATTATGTCAGAGGTATAGTCAACCGCCATGCTTTATTGTTCTTCAAGGTTCTTCCATCTGGTGTGATCCTTTTCTGGTCTACTCTACTCCATCTACCCAACTTTCATCTGCAGCCTGACTTTATAAACCCCTTTGTGCTACATGAAGATAGATATGATTTGAATGTTAGGTCTAATCTGATGTAGTCATTCCTCCACGTGTCCTGACCAAGTTTACTGGTGAGGTCATGCCTAATTGATGACTACATATCTGAGGTTCAGTCAGTAAAGTGAGATACTTCTAATTGATCTTTACTGTGCTGTTGGGCGTACCTCAGAATTTCCATCTTGAAGCAAAGAAATGGTTGGACTAGTTCTGGAAATTTCCACTTGACAGAGCTGATTGGTTCCAGGAACACCATGCTATTTATAGTTGAAGCCTACTAAATTAGGATTGTAGTGGAAATAATACGCTGTTGAGTTCGTATTTTGTTGAGCTTGTGAAAGTACTATGTTGTGGCATTTTGTTTTCTTAGAACCACAATACCACTCGTTCTAATATGAGGATATGAAAACTCTGTCATTTAAATCATCATTTAAATCGAATGCTGTATTCCTGACTAGAGGTTCCCTGATTGTTGAACAATTTGAAATCCCGCTAATCAATTGGAAAATGAGATAGAATGCAATTTGTGCTATAAGGAGTCAAGCATGCTCTCCCTTTTTTATAGAGTTGAAGCTTCCCAAATAAGTGATATAATTTGAAATATGGTATGCTTTGCCCTGATTCATGCTGTTCTACACTCACAGTGGGTCAGCTGAGTAAGTCTTTGTTAATTGGGATTACATCGAGGCTAATGGTGTATCCTAGATCAAATTATGGAAAATTACATGCACATTGGGTGCTTAAGTGCATTTGAACCTTTTAACATCTAATAGATGGTAGGGTTCAGGTGGGTAAGGTACCAGGGACCAAGAGATGTTAACTAATTTCAAGAGGGTATATTATGATGGAGTTGCGTAACGAGTTATTTTACGGCAGTGTTAATATGCTAGTGCTAGCTGTTAGGAATTAATATATATTTTTAACTAGGTATGGAAAGAGCCTCATACAACAATTGGTTTAACTGTTGGTTTGGAGCCTGGGGCCTCAGCTTTTTCCTGATTCTGATTTTTTAAAGTTAATTTATTGATTGGCATCAGAAGTCGGTCAAAAGCCAACCTGAAAAGCTAGAAGCAGGAGCTAGAAGTAGATGTTGCTCCTCTAGCTTTTGGGTACAAGTGAAGGTGAATAAATTCCTTATAATATGTATCTTATTTGAAGGCTCAACTTCTTGTATCTCTTTAGAAAAAGTGAAGTACCAAAACTGAAAGCGTAGGCTTGTTAAGGCATACTTTTAAACGGCATAGGTAGGAGTTTTGTCTGTTTGATCTTGTAAAGGATCAGATAGTGTTTCTTCTGTTTGACAACTTGATAGATGTACTTGAAGTCTTGTAAAACCAAGTGTCAATGTTTCGATTAAGTGTTTGATTCAAGCCAATGTTCGTCTGATAGTTGTTGGTTTCAACTTAACTTTCTTTTTACACAAGTTCATAAAATCTTTGTTGAGCAAGTACCTTTCGATATATTAGTTGTAATAGTTGTGGGTGCTGCTGTCGATGCTTTCCTGTCCTCCCAAAGCTGCAGCAGATGGTATGTAATGACAACAATTTGGGAAGTCATTCACGTCTGTATGATTGAGTATATACTAAAGCTGATCAGGGTAGAAAAGTAGCATCTACTTTTCTCTGCAATGCTGTTGAGTTGATGGTTAGCCTTTCCGCAGGAAATAATGTTTTATTGTACTTTGCCTTTTAAGTTTCTCTTCTTGTATACCACGTGTCTAGAGCTGGTGTCCAGCTTTACTCAACATATTTGCTGATCACAAATATGAACTGTTAATCCATTTAGAAGTTTCAACTGTCTTCTGCATGATGTGTCATTTCTCCGGTTGTTCATGCTTGGGACTGTCTGCAGAATACATGAAACTAGCTGCTTTAAATGAAAATTACTCTGGCTGACTAGTTTAGATCACCATATTGTGGGAAATTAATGAGTCAAATTGGTTCAATGACCATTTGAATGATTGATTCATACGTTTTGGTAATGTTGGGTCGTGATAA
Organism: Melaleuca alternifolia; assembly: GCA_019926035.1. Classification (NCBI taxonomy): domain Eukaryota; kingdom Viridiplantae; phylum Streptophyta; class Magnoliopsida; order Myrtales; family Myrtaceae; genus Melaleuca; species Melaleuca alternifolia. The sequence continues at coordinate 8,981 of JAGKPW010000205.1, forward strand.
ATTATTGATTTGGATATGACACAAGGCTAGCTGATTTCTTCTTCTCGGTTTTCTTTTTTGGTTTTTTTTTTTTTTTTTTTTTGGGGGGGGGGTTGTTTGGTGGGGGCCCATAAGTGGAACTTTGTTAGATCAACCTTTGTTAGGGCGAAGATGTTTGTACAATTGTAGTTTGGTTGGTATCATCTGATGAAAAAAATTCTATGTAGTGTCTTTTCTGCAGTCTTAATTTTGTTCAAACAAGAGTAACCAAGTGGAATAGATAGTGACTTAATTAGAACCTTTTCCAATGATATCCATTTGGGCTAATTGCTGCTTGGTGTATGAGATACTGTAGTTCTTTTTGACTTGTTGTATTCTCTTATTCTTTTGTGGTTTTCAGAGCTTGGATTTATGGGTGGCAAGTCAAAGTCCTTATATGGCAGAGAGGGTCGTCTAGGCATAACCCTGATTAAGTTTGCTGCGAACCATTCAGGCCTTAAAGAGGCCTCGCAGCTAGCTGAACACTTTGAGAAGGACAATCATGGACGCAAGGGTTGGGCTCGTTTACAGCCCTTGACATTGGGGAAGGATGATGAAAATAATCCAAACCTTGTCAGGGTGGATGGGAGGACAGGGGAGAAAAGGAGGATATTCTATGGTTATCTTGGAACAGCCTTGGATATGGATAAGTTGGACTTCGACACACGGAAGAAGGTGGTATTTGAGAGTAAGAGGGAATGCTTATCATCCAGTTAGAATTTGGCTGATCACAACTCAGTGTGCTTATGTCGCATAGATCTTACTGAAAGTATCTCGGGTGTGAATGTCAGCTTTAGTGGCTGTGAGAATGATGAATACCTATGTGTTCAATTGCTGACAATTCTAGATTATCAAGAGGTGAACAGCCTGAGTATGGTTTTCCATACTTTGATATAGTAATAATGATTTTTTAAGCATAATGTTTTCCAGCTTTAAGTTGGATCTGCTAGTATATCCCTAAGGTGTGTTTTTTCGAGTCTATATCTACTGTGGAAAGCTGCAGGAAATCCACACTTACATTTGCTAATTTTCTCATACACTGAGAGATGTGCGTGATTTCTTCTAGTAGAACAGATGTAAAATGAGATTGATTGTTTAGTAATTAAGTTTCTTCTTCTTTTATTGATTTTATAGTAGTTAAGTTTCTTCTTCTTCTTCTTTTTTGGGTGCTCTGTTTTGCATAGTTTTCTTATGGGCCCCTTTTCTCCCTTGTGGTGTCGGTATGTGTTTGTTGGTTCTGTTGCTCAATTGACTGTGTGGTTTGCACCATAAATGCATTTGCTAGTTGTAACGTTTGACATCTGAAGAATTGCTCCTACAGATCGAAGACTAGGAGTAGACAGTTAAGGGACAGGTTCCGTAAGTTGTAACCTAGGCCATTTCTTCTCTATTTAAGGGGCAGCATCTTCTCTTTCAGTCATTAGAATTTAAAATAGTCTGAAGCTTGTGCTTTACTTGAGTGCTAGATGCTTTTATTATAAAGTGCCCATGCTGTCTTCTCCGCCTGAAATCCCACCGGTTCCTGTTGTTGTTCATGGTCTTGGTTGGTGCTGGTTCTATGGACTCCTATAAGAACCATGAAGCCAATCGTTTGATTCTTATTCATTACCGTGCTGGATCTGTGGCTGCTCGTGGAATATCAATTAACATTGCTTTGCCTTGCTCTTCTTTTGTAAGTTTGATAGTCAACAACATTTTAATTTGTGCTGCCTGCAGAAAATAACTAAACCTCTCTCTCTCTCTCTCCCAGCGTGAACAATTTTCTGGACATTTTATCTAGATTCTTGTCGATAAAATTTGACAATCACAGCAGAGGCTGCAAACAATTGCTCTTAGCGGTATGATTAAAAAATACCACTTCATTAGGTGGAATTAACTTTTTTGTTTCACCTGAGTCAGCATTTACTTCCTACATGTGAAGTGAAAATGAAGTGAATGGAGGTGGGTTAAGGAGTCAAGAAGGGTTGAAAGTGGAAAATTCCTCTTCATGTGCTCACTGATGAATGATGTGTGTGGTGCTGGTCATGTAAGCATGCACTTGTAGAGCGCTTCACGCTTTTCTTTTCTGCTTTTATCTAGCATATTTGTGCTAGAGTCAACGTAAACAGGCTGATAATTTGCCCCTTTTAAGTTCTGGGATGCATCTCAGGGTGTGCTTTTGTATGATATACCTATATCTTAGACAACCTTAGACTCATGAGCTGGGTGCATTAGTAGGCTTGTCCTCGATGAATGGCAGTTCAATGCAAGTCCAGCAGCATAATCATGGACTGAGGTGTTTAAGACCTTTCCTGAATTGCAGAGCATGCGATTTGATCCTTAGTAGCTGTGCACAATGCTGAAATGTTATAGGACAGCTCTTGATCAAGGCATTGTACGGGCTGTGACGATGTGCCTCTGGTGATGACACGGTAGAAAGGCAGGACTTAGAATAGTCAAATGGTGCCTAATTTCTGAATGACTGAGTTTGGTAGGCGACTACATTTGATTTAGCGGTCTGGATTTTAAGTTACTGGGTGATTGTTGTCAGGCGCAAGATTCCCAGGCGCCTCAGATTTCTAAAAAGATTTGAATAGAATGATTCCGTGGTCCTTATATCTATTGACTTAACACTGCTTGATTAGACACCAACCTTACTTAATTGCTCGAGTTCTTCACAGGGTTGTTTGCATTTTAGAGTTCAGTTTGGCCGTGGGAGAAGCGAATTTCGCCGAATGTTCTTGTGCATGAGCAGATGCGATTGGGCACTAAATTTGTTGTTTCGAGTAGTCAGGTAAAACGTGCTCGTGCACACGCTCGGTAAGTTCCTTCGTCTTTCCCCTTCCATCATTGAGCCGTCTGGTGTCGGGTTTTGTAATCTATCTCTCTCTCTCTCTCTCTCTCTCTCTCTCTCTCTCGATCGAAAGTGAAAAGCAAAATGAGATTGTTCCATGTGCTGTAGCATCGGTTTAGCCAATTCGCTTTGCTTGATCATTGGTCAAACCCTGTTTCGAGCCATTGGTTACAATCATTCCTCAGATTTGTGACCCTCCCAAAACCCAACATGGACCACCCATCATGAATCTTGGTTTCCAAGTGACGAGCATGATAAAAGCGGTACCCTCGGGTAGGAAACCCAGCACAGATTAAGACACGTTAGCTACTCCCTAATCACGAATCTCTCTCTTGAAATTTCTCGTCGCTTTCCTTTCCTTTGAAAGCGAAAGCAGAGAGGACGCACGAAACGCATGCATGCATGGACGGACTCCTATCCACCGCCGTCATCATTGTCGCCCAATTGCTCTAAATCTCGTTCACGGTCGGATGGATTGAGTCGATGGATCTTTTCGACATCCGTCTATCTTTTCGACGGTTGTTTTCTTAACTCTTTTTCTTATGGGTCCTTCGCGTGTGGTGGGGACGATGTAGAGTTCGCCGTCTCGAGGATGAATCTTTCTTCCCCCATCCATTATTGAGCTCCAGCTCCTCCTCCTCCTCCTCCTCATCCTCCAGTTTCTCCTCCTCGCCCACCAAATTGGACCCACGATCTCTTCTTGTGTTGTGTGTGCTTAACTGTTCCTCCTGGATTGTCATGTCAAGAGCATATTCGTCAATTTGTATATCCACGGACTTTATTCCATACATTATCCTTGGGAAATCTTTTTTTTAATTCCTTAGCACGATGTGTCACGCCAGGTTTTTTAGTGGGAACTTTGAAAAAATCTCTCCCTCCAATGGGCAAGTCTTGAAATCAACGCTGCGCAACGCCCCTGAATTTAAGATCCCCCGAGTTGTACAAACGAGCAGCCATGTTATTTTTGCGCACTTTGCATTGTATGCATCTCACCCGACTTTAGCGTTTGAATTCAAACTCCTGTCTTTTATTTCGGGACCGTTTCTTCACGTGTCGTTGCGTTGCTACGCGCATGCGACCGCTAAATGAACTTCCTCTGAAAGAAATCTGAGTGGTAGTTCGTCGCGTGCGCGAATAGAGGGAGAGTACGAAAGCTCCTATCTTGTGGCCATGGTGACAAAATGCAAAGTCCGGCTCAGTCTTTCTACGCTGATGGTAAGGTAAACAGCTTAATCTACGCTTCTCTATCTTCCAAGTATTCATCTTGCATGGACCGAACTCTTCGGTGAGATTGTCCTGTCATTCCATTTTCGACGCACCACTCGATTTAGTACTGTCCTTTCCCGTCTCGCCGCCGTTACCGCCGTTGTTGGTAAGAAAGTAGCAGGGAGCTGGCTGCTATCTTGACTTTAGAGCACTACCCAATCACGTTTCACCACCGTTACCATCAATGGTTAATTCTTCTCTCTCCTCTTCTTTTTGGGTGAACCGTCATCGTCATCGTTAATATCGCTTCATTTTGAGAGAGAGAGAGAGAGAGAGAGAGAGGGAGAGAGAATCCAATTCATCAAAGGCACCGAAAATGCTCCGTCGAAGAAAAATCTCTTTGAAATATGTAGAGAACGGTTTACTTTTGATATTCTACAGTAAAAAGAGAAACCGGAACTTTCGTTCAGGGGAAAAAAGCAACGGCAGCACACATATTTGCTGCCAAGTCAACGAAAGGCCAACTTTTTCTTTTTCTTTCAATGCAATTTTGGCTGAAATCGATGCGAAGCGATTTCAAATTTTCGCAAGGAAAGAAGAAGAAGGAGGGCACAAAATTATGACGTACAAATTCATTTCTTCTTTCGTCTCTCCATTCATCTCATCTAAAAATTCAAACTTTATCCATTGCGGAGATATGTCATCCATATAAAGGAATTTGTTACATGTGTAGCCGAAATCGAGTGCTTTTTCTTAAGTCGATTCTCTCTCTCTTTTCCCATAAACAAGATCCGTTTCGCCCGCCTCCATCCATCCGACTATTGCCCCGCTTGCGATTCGAGCCAAGAAAATCTCCTCATTCACGGGAGAGCACCCCCCAACGGACGATGGCATGGAAGACAAATTGCGCGGGGGGCGGTCCATGAAGCAAGATCTATCAAAGAGAACAGAGCGCATAAATTGAATTCGGCCGCCGGTCCATCTCGACATACGACTTCTGCGATTACTTTACCCTTTTTCAAAGATGTCCAGAAGTTTATCCACGGCTTTGCTCAAATCCCCTCCTTCTCTCTCTCTCTCTCTCTCTGTCCATCTCTTCATGTGGCACCATGATCGCCTTTTTTTTCTCTTTTTCTTCCCTTACCCTGCTGCGGACGAAGCGCGTGCCTGAGAATTTGGCAGGGGGACTTGGCAGGGGGAGGAATGTGCGCAGGAGGCCACATGCACCTGTCCGTCTTGCCCGTACAAAGGAGATGATAACGTAAATATTATTACGTTTTTATATAATAATATATTTTAAAAAAAACCCAATTAATAAAATTCGATAATTTAAAGAAGAAGAAAAAAATGGAAGAAGGAAGAAGGAGGAAGGAGGAAGGAGGAAGGAGGGGGCGTCCGGCAAATGGCTTTACTTTATCTGACTCAACCCATGTGGGGGTGGCCCCGGCCCCCACCACCCTCCCCACCCACTCCCCCCCATTCATTCTTCGATTTCTGCGAAAGCTCTCTCTCTCTCTCTCTCCTCTTTCTCTCTCTACACCTTCTTCGTCTTCTTCTCATTCTACTACTACTACTGCTAACTGTTTCCCTCTCCTCCCGAACAGGGGCCTCCAAACATCGATCTGGAAGAGAGGGCTTTCGAGCTCTTATCCTGCGCACCCCTCCCCGACTTCAGAGTGGGGAGGTTGCGTATGGCGGTTTCGTGTTTCTGGATGAGCTCGACGTCGTTGGCACATCGTCCGCACCGCGTCGCACGTAATAAATTGGCCCGATGCAGTTTGATGACGTTTTTTCACTTGGGGGGGATGACGGGGAGGCTGCTCGAGATGCTGCACTTCGCCGCGCGATCGGAACCGAGCGATGGAGGATGGAGAAAATGAGGGGAATTCAAAGTAGAATCGGGTCGAGTCGGCCCTACCCGATCGATTTTAATTTGACTCCATCGATCCCCCTCCGGTTCCGAGCCAGTTCTATGTTTCAAAATCTCGAATTGGACCGAACAAGAAAACCGATCTCGTTTTCATATGGTCATGAATAAAAAGACAATGGCCGTGTTTATGATATGTTGCGTACGAGAACCAACTCAAAGTCACATTATTTATCAGGCATTGCGATTACATATATATATACATATACATTCAATTTGTTTCACATAACATAAATGAATTAAAGAGTATTCTTTCCTTAAAAGCGACTGTCCCCATCGCTAACAATAATAATTGAACAAAAATATTTTCATCTTACGTGAATATCTTCATACATAAATTATTATAGATGAGGAAATACTTTTAATTAACTGATTATTTCGAACGATTATAAGAAATCGATTTTTAGGAATATATTTTTTAAATCGTCCGTTTTCTATCAAATAAGTAGAACTAAAATTTCTCTATATATTATGGTCTCCTTGTTCGTTTTTGGGGGTATGATCTTTCTATGTTTCCCTAACCTACTGAAGGGGATGTGTAAATACTCGAGAGTGTCAACCTTTTTATCAAGATGCAATGATGAAAAAAAGAGTCTAAACTCTAGGTTTAGACGACTATAATCAAAGCATCAATGTGCGTCTTTTGGATGCAAAGTGCTTTGCAAAGCAGGAAATGTGCTCACACAGTAGTCATGTAGCAGATATTTCTTAAGGGCGTGGCTTTCTTTCTCGTCCTTTAATCAATAATGAAATTTATTATTTCAATTTCGAGAAACCTCGAAAAAATTTTACATGATTTTGTTTCAGTGAAAATTTAAATATTATTAATAAATATTACTAAAAATCTCAAATATATATATATATCTCGACACAAATATTCAAAATGTTTCTTTTTTAGTCAAAGAAAAATTTCAAACTATGCTCACTTAAATAGAAATACCCTAACTCTTTTTTCCGTAACACTAAAAAATCTAAATTTATACATATATGACACATATAATCCTTATTATAATGCTATTTAGGGTATATAATAAGTCTTGTATTCCAGACATTAAAAAAATGTGGGTTATTAATTTTTATTGATATAAAAATTAAAATATTTTAATTATAATGAATGTACTTTAGAGATTTTTTTTTCTTTTTTGGTGGTATTAGCCTATTTTCAATTAGAAAGAGTTTTAAGCACGTAAGTTGCCAAAATAGCTGAAAGTGTGGGAAAATTTTCAATCTCCCTCTTTCTCAAGCCTTAGCAACCTGCGAACCTTCACGCATCCCTATCAACTTTAGCGCCCTCTCGAACTCTTAAGCTACGCACCCCCGGCGCATTCTAGACTGCCCTTCCCGACTGACTTTTGTTTTTTATCGGGACAGTGCCCGCCTACGCGTGTCACTTTCGCAGCCTTCCACGTCATCACTGGCCCTCGTCCGTCTCCTTCCCCTCTCTCTCTCTCTCTGCGATCTTTTTATCTTCCCTCTCTTTGTACGTCTCTAGGGTTCCTTCTCCCTCTCTCTCTCTTCGCCTCTTGCTTTCTCTCTCCTCCCCACCACCTCGTTCCGCTCAACTCACTCCACCGAGTCGCCCAACAGCGACGACTCACCGGCTCCACCATGGGGTCGATCCCCGATCCGGGCGGCGACCCGGCTCGCCAGTCGCCGCCGCCGAGCTTCGAGGACTTCCAGAAGCAGACCTCGCTCATGACCAGCTGCACCCTCCTCTGGAAGGAGCTCTCCGACCACTTCACCTCCCTGGAGCAGAACCTCATGAAGAAATCGGAAGCCCTGAAGCTGAAGCTACGTGCCCTCGACGAGCAGACCAAGAAAGACCTCACCGTCCTCGACAAGCGCGAGACCACGATCGAGGGCAGCGTCGAGATCGCCCTTGAGAAGGTCGAGAAGAGCAAGGAGGCCGCGCTCGGAGCTCTCGAGCGGAACCATGACGAGGTCGAGCCCAGTTCGCCGGGCGAGGTCGACGACGGCGAGGGGCTGCTGATGAAACTGAAGTCTTTCTGCCTGAGGATGGACTCCAAGGAGTTCTGGAGGTTTGTGACTGGGAAAAAGAAGGAATTGGACGTCATGAGAGAGAAAATGCATCTCGCCTTGGTCGACTGCGTTGATCCGGCGAAGTTCGTGCTCGAGGCGATATCTGAGGTCTTTCCGGTGGATAAACGAGGAGGAGATAGGGGGAACGACCTGGGCTGGGCTTGCGTTTTGATCCTGGAGTCGCTGATTCCCGTCGTGGTCGATCCGGTGATAGGGAAGTCAAGGGTGCTGGTGACGCCGAGCGTGAGGGAGAGGGCGAAGGACATTGCGGAGACGTGGAAGGCTAGCCTGGAGGAGAGAGGCGGCATAGAGAACGTGAAGACGCCGGACGTGCATACTTTCTTGCAGCATTTGGTGACGTTCGGGATTGTGAAGAAAGAGGATGTCGATTTCTACAGGAAGCTCGTGGTTGGGTCCGCGTGGCGCAAGCAGATGCCCAAGCTGGCGGTTTCGCTTGGTCTGGGAGATAAAATGCCCGGTATGTCACCGACTTACTGTGCTTCTTTGTGTCGTAGTCTGTGGGAATCGTTTGTTTTATACACTTGTTGGCTCTCTGCTGCGCTAGTGGTGTCATTTTACTTCTCGAGATTGTTTACTTGTGCTCATTCTTGTTTCTAATTTCTGAAATGAAGTCTAAGTCGGTTAATTTGCTGAAATCTCTGGGAAATTTTCTCCGTAGAACGAAAAGAACAGCAGTGTGAGGATTGTGATATGCGAGGCTAGGATTTTTCATTCACTTCGGTGGATTTTGCGAGTTCATAGTGGTGGTAAAGGAAAGATGGGTTCGCATCTTACTCTTGTAGTTTCCACAGGATCTGGGATTTTCCAGGGAAATGCTGTGGTGATCATGTCTTTTCGATAGGTGCTGTGGTGCAAATAGAATAGTGATCTAATTTACTCAAAGCAAATGGGTGTTAGTTGACATCTATTAAAGGACAGCATGAACTTTGAAGGGCATTTTGTGTACATTGATTTGGAAACTGCAATAGAAAGATAAGATTGAAGCTCTCCCCATCCATTCAAATAGCTTTTGACTAGACATGGGGCTTCTTCTAAGAAGACCAATGAAGTCTGTATCTTATGTTGATTAAAGACTCTGGCGCTGGAAAAAAAAATGTTCTCTTGTGCTGTACTTATTGTAGATGAAGAAGGCCAATTGTTTGGTTCCTCCAAGAATATATTCGTTCTAACAATTTAGCAACCTTTGTTTTTGGAGAAGCCATCGGTACTCACTGGATTTCTGGTGAGAGTATGCTATTGAATGGACAATAGGGCAATTGAGCATCCGGTTTATTCGCTTATCTTGTGGATTATTTCCACTGGCGATATGTTCCTTTGAATTTTTCTTGATTATTTGTTTCCCCAATGAAATGTTCTTTTGACAAGCTAGCTCTCCTAATGATGGGTGATGATGCATTGTCCGGAAATAGCAGTGTCTCTCTTTGACCATGATATGTGAATTCCTGCCTCATCTGTTATTATTATCAGGGGCAAGAATATAAATTGTAAGCCTATCCTGATGTGGAATATGTGGCATCTCAGCCATTACCTGTGAGATTTCTGGGTAATTAAGTGATTAGGTTTTTTGCGATGGATGCTTAAGAGTGATTAGAACTTACCTTCTAGCTTTGATGGACTTGTTAAAGTCCTGCAGAGAGTTAGGATGTGTTGAAGAGTTCTGTAGTATGCTTAGTTGCGAACTTGTCAGTTTTTCGCTCTCTAAAGCAGTGAATGCTAAGTTGGGTTTGTTTCTTGGCTGTTTTATCTGCAGATATTATCAAGGAACTAATCAGCAGGGGACAGCAGCTAGATGCTGTGCATTTTACTTATGAAGTTGGTCTTGTAGACAAGTTCCCGCCTGTACCTCTGTTGAAGGCTTTTCTGAAAGATGCGCGCAAAGCTGCAGCTACTATGTTGGAGGACCCTAACAATGCTGGCCGAGCTGCGGTATTCATCTTTTTCCTGTTCTTATCATACTGGAAGGGATTTTTGGTACAAAAGGCACCACAAAGTGCATAACGTCTAGAGACATCATTCTTCATCTTGTGTGTTGTAATCCTTCGTCTTCATAAGGCCTATGTTATAGAGTATATAGCTTCGATCAACCCCTTGGACTGCTACGAAAATGACCATCGGATTTCAATATATAGTTTTGCAAGAGTTTGTTGTTTGATAGGTGTCCTAGGTATCTCCACTACTCTATGGATTTGTTTCTTTCATTCCAGCCTTCAGCCCACATATAGTAAATAGAATGACAAAATGGGTCGTCATTGAATTTACATCATGGTAAGATCTATCTGAAACTTGGTTTAGCTTAATGGCATGCAGTGCTGCAACACAAGCTTTATGCATGTGCCTCGATAGAAAAAATGTGTCCTTATGCACACTTCAATCTCTGTCTTGCTTAAGGTTTTTGTCGTTGATTCTTCTGCAGAGCTGTGCAGAATAAGGTCGTTTGGAACCAACTAATTGCTGAGTTTCCTGCCTGATACACCATCATAATCCATATTAAGATGTACTTTATGTAGATGGAATTCGCAGTCACCTGTGGATTTTTCCTTTTTTGACAGAACCTGGCTTCGCGCAAAGAGCAGTCAGCACTGCGGGCTGTCCTAAAGTGTATTGAGGAGTACAAGCTTGAAGCTCAGTTCCAACCAGAAAATCTCAAGAAGCGCCTTGAGCAGCTGGAGAAGGTCAAGAACGAGAAGAAAAGGCAACCAGCCGCTGTTCCAGCCAACAAAAGAACACGTGCCAACAATGGTGGACCTATGCCTCCCGCAAAAGCTGGTCGTCTGGCCAATGCATACGTCTCCTCTTTCCCCGCAGCTCCTACATATGTGCGGTCGCCCTCACATGGTCAATACCCAGCTGGAGTCCCGACATACCATTCGCCACAGCCCATGTATGGTGGCTTGAGTCCACCGGCAAACCCCTATGCTTACTCACCTGAAGCAGCTCCACCAGCTCTCGCCGGATCATATGCCGCACCTCCCATGAACTATCCTCCCTATGGTGGCTATGGAAATGGCATGGCACCGGCTTATCAGCAGGCTTACTACCGATAGAGAGAATTGACAAACCTGAAGATGGTAACCACTGATATGATGACCATAATCTGTTTAAGTTCCCACTTGCCTTGTCTGTAATCACTAACCTTCTCAACGGTAGCAGTATCTGTGTGTTAATTTCCTTTTCCCATGTTCTTGCGAAGTCGGCGGTACGGATCTGTATTTCTGATGTTGATCGAAACCTGTAGCGCTAGGCGATTGTGGAAAAAGTAATTATGATGGCATCGTGACAGACTTTGGGACTCTTTGAAGGATCTATTGATGGTAATAGATAGTAGAAAAAGACTTATTAACATACCCTGCTACTTGGGTCATCTTCCCCATCCCTGTTATACATTTCTTGGTTGGCTTTCCTGGGAGGTTCGAACTCACTATGTTTAATTCGATGTGTGGAGATGATCCATGATTTTCTTTGTTACAGGGAGAGTTAATCTTGTTGGCACCTAGGCAGATTATGGTAATCTTGAGACTCTTGTGGGTCAGAACTGTCTTTGTTTTTCCCCACCAATGGTGGATTTTGGTCGGCGAATACGGAACAGAGAAACTAGAATCACGTGTCGTCCAATCGTGTCCTCTGTTACACAAGTTGGTGGTGTCGAGCGTATTGGATTTCGATTGAGCCTTTGAGGAGCGAGGCATTATTGGTGCCCTCTATCATCACATCTCATGGTTGATTGTTGCTTCTTCCTCGTAACTGCTTGCTTTCCATTACGTGTCGGACACTTGCAATGTAAAGACGCAGTGTGGACACTCTGGAAGCGAACATAATGCGACTTAGGAAAGACATCGAGACGATGACACCAGTGGCTTTGGATAAAGGGAGAAACATGACGAGGATCCAGTCAGCGTGGGGACAGATTTTGAGCTGTACGTGCGGTGGATTCTGCAAGACATCGCTATACGACAGTGGTGCGAAACTCCAGTTAAGGAACTCGTAAGCCACTCTGCCTCGACTCCACCGATCAATGCGTCAATCGTGAGTGCTCCCTCGGATGTTTTCCAAAGAAAAGTCCGGAGTCGAGCTTCGGTGACGCTTTGGCAATAGCGGTCCAAGAATCTAATTAAGAAACAGAGGAAAGCTGGAGCAAGACGACGTATTCGGTTCGATGTTTCTTTTGTGAATCTTCTTTCGGCGAGGGTGACTTTTCGGCTCGAAAATTACTAGGAATGATAGCAAGACAAGTTTGGGTGGACTAGTCCTATTACGGGACGCACTCGGTTAAGCTTTATGTACGAAATCAAATCCGGTTTTGAACTCGATGTGAGTTCGCCAACCTATTTGGACCATGCTATTATTCGAAACGCCGACACAGTGCATTTGTTATTTCGGATGGGTGAAGAACATAGTAACTTTATTCTAATGTATCCACGAGAATTATGGTATTGTAAAATGATTAGTCAACAATTGCTTTTGAGCTGGGGTGTCATACTAACCAATATAATTTGTTTTGATTCATTGTCATACAATATAAGTTTAGCAACTTATATCCGACACGACTCAAACTAACCCGACTCATATTGTGAAAAGACATTCATAATTAACTAAGCAAAGGAAAATTTGCTTCATGATTTTTTAAAATGTATTGTTAAAATAATTTTATGTTATACAATATAGTTAATAATTGGTTGAATTTTTTTTTAGTTTTTCGAAATTTTAATTTTTTAAAATCTGTTTTAACTTTTTTGTTTTTCCTCTTCCAGTCATTGGTAAGGCTCTAGCTCACCAGGTTTCAATGAGCTCGACCTCACCGACCTCAAGTGACACTAGAGACCCATCTAGACGAGGTTGAGCTCATCGAAATCCCCTAAGTCTCGACCTCGATGGTCTCAGGCAAGCTCAACCTAATCAGATCTGGCTAGTCTCGAGCTCAGCGGCCTCGGGCAGATTCGAACTTGCCACCACATCCAGCAAAGTCGAGTTGGCATCTTGGACCTCACACCTCACGACTTGACTTCTCGAGCTTACTTGAGGTGAGGTTTGAGCCTCGGTGACCAAGGGTGAGCTTGAGCTCATTGACCTCAATGAGGCTCAAGCTCACTAATTTGGCGAGTTACCAACCTCCTTGGAGTCTGGTGAGCTCGTCCATTACCTCTTGGCTGGGCGATTGGTTGAGAAAGAAGGAAAAATGACGAAATAAAAAATAATCAAAAATTTATTTTTAACATTTTAAATGTAATTAGAATATCCGAATTTTCATACTCTAAAAATAACTTATTAATGACACTTAAAAATAAATAGATAATTCATTTAGAATCAATTCAAGACTCATTAAGTTATTAAGCAACTCATTTAAGGTAATTTAATTTTTTTAAGTTAATTAATTTGTGGTACATAAAGTTAATATTAATATGATGTTTTGACCCATTTTACTACCTCTACTTTTGTAAACTCAATCTCGTCGCGGCGTGTGCAATTTCTTTACTATCCAATCAAGTCCAAGCAAATGTGGAGCCCGAATTAATGCGTAATTTAGTACTCTAGAAACTCAACCTGACCAAACCAAATGTACAGAGGATTTTGTTAAAGAGTCCTCCTAAAATCAACTCTTCCCCGTACTGATAAGAAAACATGCAGATTTTGTTTATCTGTCTTAACCCTTTATAATGTCGATAGACTCCGAAAATGGGGAGAGAAACATTAGTTTGTCTCTTTCCGATGGAAGAAAACAGTCGGGTCTTGCCCTGAGTAGCGGGCCAGTGCACGGCCATGTAAATTAGTTTTCGTTGACACCGTAAAATCCTCGTAAAGTAGCGATTTTGACAGTCTTGACATCTTGGTTGCTTTACAAGATGCTCACAAGAACGCTATGGGGTCTCCGTATTCTCCACTAACCCCCGTGACAATCAGGTCATTCGGTCGATCCCCGTATCCGGAGATAAGGGATCAACACTTTTTGCACTTGTAAAGCCCAGCGATCACCAGAATCAGCATTGCGAGTTAAGCCCACTACTGCTGTCGCTCTGCTGGCGTGAAACGAATGAGTAACAGTAGTCTGCATATGAGGTGTTCGATGAATTGCTCCAATGAAGATTTTTCAGCTCATGCGCCACAATTAATGGGTGTTTAGGTAGAACTCCTCGTGATCATCTTATTTTGACGATTTTAACGTTTTGTCAGGCCGGTTCTATTTCTACGATCCCGCGACATCACCGAGGCGCGCTATGGCATTTGCTTTCTTGAGAAGAGGCGTTGCGGTAACATCCGGGGTCAACTCTCGTTTTCTTCCAAGGTTGGTCAGTATTTGGGCAAGTGCCTCTGAAGTTGCTGATAAGGGAATTGAGAAGGGTTGGTCCGGGTCGGTTGATAATGGGCCAAAATCAACTGCTCACGGTTCGAACAGAGTGCAGCTTTCTCCATTGTTTGTTGATAGCAGGCCTTCATTAGATAGTTTTTCCATTGAAGTTGTGGACGACGACCAGTGGCAGGTCTCGGCTGGATTGGCACAGGCATGGCAGGGATCGCGGAGGTCATTGGGAACAGAAAATTTAGCCGAAACGACAGATGAATATGACGACCATTCTTCATCTGTTGAGGAAGACTTTGATGAGATTGATAACATGAGGGTTAGAGGCAATCTTTTTTACAAAATTGACAAGGCATCCAAGGAGTTTGAAGAGTACAATTTTGACTTCCATAGGAAGAAATCCCCAAAGCGGCGAGAAGATCCAAAGGAAAGCAAAAAGAAGGAAATCCGAGGTTTAGTCACCAGAGATGAAAAACTTCCCAAAGCTGCAAAGAAGAAGAATGTGCCTTCTCTGCTGGATGAAGCCGAAGTTGACTGCGCTTCAAACAGAAAGAGACTGAGGACTCCGACATTTAATCAACTCACGGGTCCATACCATGAACCCTTTTGCCTGGATATCTACATATCGAAGGCCTCTGTCCGTGCTTGTATAATTCACAGGGCGACATGCAAAGTTGTCGCTGTGGCACATTCTATCTCAAAAGACATGAAGTTCGATCTAGCTTCGACTAGAAATGCAGCTGCTTGTGCTGCTGTCGGTGAAATTCTGGCTCAGCGAGCGTTGGCTGATGACATCTATGACATAATCTATACGCCGAGGAAGGGGGAGAAATTGGAGGGAAAGCTTATGATTGTGCTTCAGGCTGTTATTGACAATGGGGTTAACGTGAAAGTGAAACTCAAGCAACGAAAACCGAAGAAAGCCAACCATCAAGCCACAAGTTAGAAGCAGTGTTATCAGCACTATAATCTCGTGTGCATCAGAATGGAATTGTGGTGTGCTGGTGGTGACTGTTTACGGGAAGATGCAACTTCTGCTTATATGATCTCGAGTATGTTGCATGGTATTGTAAGTCATCACTTTCTCCTGGATACGAGTGTTTGCAGAGAGAGCAAGAGTAACATTTGCTCATTTTTCTACAAAGATGGACTATTGATCAATGATATCCTGGGAAAACTGTAACAAACCGAAGTTGCACGAACCTCTAGTACAGTATAAGCTTTCTTGTCCTCTAGTCAATGCACAAGGTTTTTGTTCATAAGCCAAAATATTTTCTGAGAGAAATTCTAGTCGATCATAACTTGTCTGCAAATCAGTACATCTATCTTATTATTATTATTATTATTATTATTATTTGGCGGATAAGTGTCAATAATCTCATGAATCCTGCAAACACCAATTCCAAATTAGCAAAAAATCTCCTCCCGTTCGATGGTTTTCAACCCAAAATTCCTACTTTAACTTCCTAAGGAAGTTCATGTAACTAAGATAAGTTCGTTCCCTTCATCACCAAGTCGGCAAGGCAACCATATCCCACTTGCAACCACAGACTGATTTCAAGCTTTTCAATGCAGAGGTTATCTTAATCCACCTAAAATTACCTTCCCCATGTTTATACAGTGTGACGTTAACGATAAGAAGATTAAGAGTCACGTCTCTTCTTGAAACTCCTAGTCCTCAGCGTTCAAATGCTAAGGGAACGGCGATTACCCATTCAATGCATAACAAACTTCTTACGATCCGGGGTTGAACTACGACGGGTCTTCTGTCATCTCCTAAAATCAGCCACAGCCACATCATGGCTGCACTCCTTTTTAGCAATCTACATTCCTCAACAGTAGAATACCCAACTTATAGGATTGATTTTCGAATTGATGCCACGGATCGTGGAATTTGATTCATTTATCAAATACCTACTCTTAAAATCAATATATCAATTAGTATCGAAGTAGCAGCATCACTCTTTAGCCACCAATACAGCTATGCAGTCCAAGAATGTCCACCCATGAATAATTTCAGAACAAGATAAGCGATGAACACTTCAGTCGTAATCTCTACCCATTAAAATAAACCAACACCTAATGCATGAAAATCCCACCAGGTATAATCGAAGGGGAGTGGAAAAAAAAAAGTCAAAAGCTAAAAAGAACATTTCGACGTTTTCTGGCACAAAAAGGAATTCATTTTTAGTCATTAGCAGTTGCCAGCTGCAGAGACAAGAGCTCCTCCTCGGGGATAGTCTTGATCGTGCAATCCGACGTCGGGTACGACACGCAGAGGAGCGCGTACCCACGCTCCACGACGTCGTCGCTGAGCATACCCTCGCTCTGGTCGACGGAGCCGCTGACGAGCCGGGCGGGGCAGGTCATGCACACGCCAAGCTTGCAGTCGTGGGGGACGGGCAGGCCCAAGTCGATGGCCTTGGACAGGATGGTCTCGTCCGGCTCCACCTCCAGCTCCGTGGTCTGGCCCTCGTGCTCGATCACCACCTTGTGGGCTCTGATGGGCCGCCCGGCTGCGGAGGAGGAGCCGCGGCGGCTAGCCTGGAGGAGGGCGGGGAGGGGAGGGGAGAGGGCGGCGGCGGAGGTGGGCGTCGGGTGTTTGAGGAAAGAGAAGGCAGGAGTGAAGTGGAGGAAAGTGGACATGGCTGAGGCGAGACGAGCGCGATAGAGAGAGAGAGAGAGAGTCTCCGCGTGTTCTTGGGAGGGGAAGGCAATGTGTGGTGCTGGGAAGCCTGGAGGCGATAAAAAAAGTCTCAGCACAATTCCTGCAAAGAGTTTTTCTTTCTCTCTTTGTTTGGCTAAGGGAGCTCTTGGTAACTTACCAATTTCTCCATTATTCTTTTTGTTTCTCGAAATAAAAATGAAACAGAAATTTATTTAATAACGTCACTTTATCTTTTCTATTCTTGAAAATTAGGCGACAAAACCTTTGGGAATGTGTAAACACAATAGTTCAAGATACTAAGGTAATGTTTACTGAGAATCCTTTGTCGACATCCACTCTTTACATCGAGGATTATTGCTGATTTGGTTTTTCTTTTATTACCAAAGTGTCGACACTAAGGTAATGTTTAATTACCAAAAAAAAAAAGACACTAAGGTAATGTTTTACGTGAACAATCCATTTGATTGCTAAACAACCGTCATGAAATCTCGTTATCTTTCTTCAGACTTTCATGAAAGTTTATCTTCTAGATTAAAGAAAATACTTGAAAAACTAAGGCTCCGTTCGTTTCGCGGAAAATACAGCATCTTTGGAAAATATTTTCCCGGAAGTCATTTTCCCGGAAAATGACAATATTTTCCGTTGTTCGCTTGAAACTTAAAAATGAGCTGGAAAATATTTTTTGCTGTTCGGTAGATAAAATATTGGGGAGGAAAAAGAAAGGGGAAGAGAGAGAAATGTGAGGAAAAAGGAGAGGGATAGAGAGGATTTCGGCTGGGGGAGGGGAAAGAGAGGAGAGAGGAGAGAGAAGGAGGTTGTTAGAAGCACATCTCAATGATTGGAAAATATTTTCCTTGTTTTTAAAAGGATAGTTTTCTTTGATTGGAAAATATTTTCCTTGGTAAGTTATTTTCCGCCCCCCGAACACCACAATTTCCGGAAAATATTTTTCGGAAGAATATTTTCCGTGAAACGAACGGAGCCTAAGATTCAGTTTGTTTCCCAAAAAACATTTTTTAAGAGAACATTTTATATATTTTCAGGCGTTTGTTTCGCTTAGAAAAATGAGTAAATTGAGAACTTCTTTGGAAATATTTTTCAATATATAACTAGGTATCAAAGTAGTTTTTTGACAAAATATTCGTTCTTATAAAAATTATTTAAAAAATTCGAATTTTTAATTATTCTTATTTTCTTTCTTATTTTTATTTTGCTTAGATATTTGTTCGTGACTAGCCAAAGGTGAGCTTGAGCCTTGCAAGCCGTCGCTGCCGTCGCCACCATCACTATGGTGGAAAGCTAACGAGGAAGAAGCAAAAAGAAAAGGAAAATAAAAGAAAAGAAAAAAATGGTAAAAAAGAAAATTAAAAATAATAAGAAAATTATGAATTATGAATGTTTTTTTAGAATTCCCCCAGGAAAACCAAATCAAGTTTTTCCTACCAAATGAAGAAAAATAATTTTGTCATGTTTTAGCCAAACATTGGAAAATATTAACTTCTTGAAAAATATTTTTTAAAAATGCTACATTTTTCACGGAACAAATGGACCGTTAGTTTCAAACATACTTCCCGATTTAAAATCGATCTAATGTGCAAAAGAACCTCCCAAATGCTTTTCTTTTTATTACTTTGAAATGGGAAGATCCATATTTTTAGTGCAAAAGAATTCAATCACAAGCGTATGTACATCTCCTCAGTTTTTACAAAAGCAACACAAATCAAGAAAAGGTAATAAGATCCTTCAGTTGTGATACTATATACTTTATATTTCAACTTTGAAATTTTCTTAATCTATATTTCACCACCGTACAAGTAACCATGATTAATTTTACTCTATGATTATAACCAAAATAAGATTTCCTAGTGCATAAATCCATAAATTGGCTGTGTATAGAAGATAAAACCTAATCGAAAAGTGTAATAGATCGCATAATTTACTCTATCTAATTTGACTTGCAAAAAATCTAGCATTTCGGTTTTTAATATTCTCGAGGACAAGCGATGCTGATTGATGTGGTGCTAAATGCGATGCTGCATTAAAAAAAAAGACCCAATATATATATATATATATATATATATATATATATATATATATTTTAGAGGACAAGTGACACTGATGTGATGCTACATTAACAAAACACTCAATATTAAAAAAAAGAAGTAGAAAAAAACAAAAGCTACAGTATCTCTTGCTTGTGCTTGAATGAATAGGAGGATTACAAGTAAACCTCCAAAGATCGACAGAAAGTTGTAATAGCACAAATAGAAAGTTGTGAGTAGTAACGATCGAGCTGGAGTCGACGAAACAAGTATTGAGGACGTGAAGAAATTAGTGGGGAAAAGAGAAAGTAGTCGCAGAGCTTCAATATCTTCAAATGCTTGAAACGGACGAAGAAGATGACACACTCAACTGTCCACATTTGGACAATGATTTTTGGACGGCCATTTCCCCCTCTCATAAACCAAGCCAATCGAGTAATCTTTTTGGCTATGTTTGGCTATAGTTTTGGGGAAGACCGTTAGGGAAATCCAAAGGACTTTAGGTTCAATGAGTTTCTCAAAATATAAAATTGTGTTTGGTAAAATTTAATTTAGAAGTGCATTGGGAAGTAATTTTATTTAAATGTTGTTTGAAAAAATAACATGACTTTTACAAATTTATTTTTAAAAAATAGATCAAACCTTTCGCTATCAATGAAGGTTTTAGGCCATAGCCTAAGGTATTTGACCTAGGCGAGGCTAGTTGGCTCTACATCTGGTCCACAATGGCGTTGCCAGTGATGTCGCGCGAGGTGGTCCGTAATGATGGCATTTTTGAAATTTTGAAAATCTATTCTTGTGAAAATTGGAAGTAAAAAATGTTTTAGCATTTCATAAATGGTAAAGCCCGAAACTTCTTTGGATTTGCCTTGACCTAAGAGATTTTTGAAAATTATAAATGCAATGCATTTAGCCAAAACACTAAAGAAAGTATACCAAATGTCTTAGTATTTGCTCAATGGCCTTTATAAGCCCAAAGGGCTATAGAAAAAGCTACTCTGAAATGCACTTTATCTTGTTTCCTTGAAAGTTCTTGCTTAGTGTCCAGTGAAATCATCTGACGGAAAGCACATATACCTAAATGAAATTAAATATCCAAATATAGCCAACCCTTGGTGTGGAAAAGTTATTACTAAACCAAATATATTAATATCATTAGAAACATCTATTAGATATCACAAAATAGGAACAAAACACTTCAATGTTGTTTTCAAGATTAATGGAAATATCATAGTGCATTTAGATTTGAATCTTTGCATCAAGTCAAGCTGTGCTGGGAGTTCTGGAGACCTCAATCAAGTTATTGGAAAATTTTCAAGACTTACAACATCGACTACGCATAACAAAAATGGCGAAAGCAAACCATGCACAACAATTTGCGAAATAAAGAAATGATCAAAGCATGGATAAAGATAATATAGCTAAATAAGATTATCACCTAGGCCATTTTAATTGATTGAGAAGTCAATGTATAATTAAGCATTTTTTCTTAAAAATAAAATATTGATTATCACTAGTTACGATGGAAGATGAATTAAAGGAGGTGTGTGGATGCAGGAGTTAATAAATGAAATTCGGTATCTCTATGTCCACCGTTTGAGCATGGCATCTAATAAACATCTTAGTGCTGGATGATATAATACTTGAACTTTGTTTTCTCAAAGGGATTCGCCCACGAGAAGTGCAAAAACTTGTTACGAAAATATAAAAAACTAAAATTTATCATGAAAGTACAACCGAATCTAATCAATGGTAGGACTTGATTAGATCAATTTGACAAGTTTCATGACTTGAATGCAATTTTCAAAAGTTTTAGGATTTAATTACAATTTCATAACAAGTTTTATTACTTAATTGTATTTTTTAAAATTTTAGGGCACAATTGTACTTCCATGACAAGTAAGACTTCCAAAAGACTTAACCTTTTTTTTTTAAATTTGGGAGAACCATGTCTCTTTTGCACTTTTTGTGGCCCATCTCTTGCAATTTAAGATGCACGACGACATTATAAATTTGGGAGGACGGGTCGTTATGTTGGAAGGACTCTTTCATACATAACGTACATCTGGCTACATCATGTCATGAACAACTAAAGAGTCTCGCAAGCATATATAGGCATGCTAATGCCATTTGGCAATATAACATTATTGATGCTTTGATTATTTCTGGATTTCACATATTGCTATGAATCGATAACCATTTAAATGCACGATGACTTTTTCAGTAATCTTGAAAAGCAACACCGAAGTTTTTTTTTTTCCTAATTTTGAAATTCAATAGATCTTTATAATGCTGCCAATGAGTTGTGTTTAGTAGTAATATTTACTTTAAGGTGACTAGTTACATATGGCTATTTAATTTCTTCCGCTCGTGCGCAATCAAATTTTTAAGGAGCTCCACTTTAAGGAATTTGCTTTCTGCGAGCAAATCTTCCCGAGCATCAATCAAATCCCAAGGTCTTCAAGTCACAATGTAACAAAGAGCAATGCTCTTTATTATTATTACTATGGTTGAGCGACTGATTTCAGGAATATAATTTGAGTTGGGTGATCTAATCCAGTCACGTGTGGAGTTCTGACCTATATGGTTTTGCAAAATTTTGTGTAATAACACCTTTATGCATATAATTTGCGGTCGCTACTCCAAGTTGTAGTGGTGCAATTAGATAAAATATTGGGTGCCTTAAGCGCCGCGAGATAATTTTCTTAGATCCATTCATTAGTTGCGACGGGTGCGGACTCGGGCCAGTTGATTTCATTTTCATTTAAGATGTAAATATTAAGTGGAATCCACTGTGTACGAAGTTGCTTAAACCAAACCAAGCACGGCATGCAAATGGCTCCCACTTTGGCTTAAAAGAAATACCACAAACGAGGTTCGAATTTCTTTCTATTCACAGTTTACCTGCTCTCTTTGATCTCTTTCTTCTCTCGCTGTCTTTTTATTCTCTCTCCTTTTACTCTTTCTCTCTTCTCTCACGTTCTTTCCTTCGTCCTCTCACGTACTCTCATGTAAGTTCTTTTCTTCGTTCTCTCACATTCATATGAATGTGAATGTGAGAGAACCAAGAAAAGAACATGCGAGAAGAGATGGGTAAGAAAAGAATGTGAGAGAATATGGAAAGGGAGCGGGTCTCATTTGATATTTACATCTTAAATATGAAAATGAAATGATTTGGTCCGTGCCGACGTGGCAACCGATGAGTGATTTGCGTAAACCGCATGAGGCACTCCAGGAATACCTGATGGTGCATTTAGCCTTGGTGCAGACACCCCGCAAAGGAGTTCAACAGACCATCGTCTAACTTTGGAGAAGACGATTTTCAAGTTTCAGAGTTCAAAGATGGATAACGATCGTGTGAGCGCAGATACTGGTGATCACGAAGTCTGGCAGCAGAGAATTGCCAGATTGAAAGCACTAGATTCGGGAAACAGAACATACCCTTCAGCAGAAAAAAAATATCGCGTGTATCTGCTACTCCGCGCTGCCGTGGAAAAAGGCGACGTCGACGAGTTCATTGTGGCCCTTGAAAAGTGTTCTGCCGAGGAGCAGGTCTCTTTGTCTGACATTATCCACATTCAGGGTCCTTCTAGGAACTTGTTGATCCACGTCGCAGCGGATATTGAGAAGGCCGACATTCTCCAAGCCCTCCTCGAGGTCATCCCTGACGAGCGGCTCGTCGCCAAGGCAAACCGCCTAGGGGACACTGCCCTCCACATCGCGGCAAGAGCTGGCAGGATCCGCTCAGCCGAGCTCCTCCTCGACCATGGCAGTATTGTGGACAAGGTGAACGAAGCGGGGAACACGGCGCTGCATGAGGCTGTGAAGAATGGTCACTACGAGTTGACCCGTCTGCTCCTGGGTCGAGGCTCAAGATCGGATCGTCCAAATAACGAGGAGAGCAAGTGCCCGCTGTACTCGGCAGTTGAGAAGGGGGACTTGAAGATTCTCGAGCTTTTGGTGGAAGCGATGGGTGAAAGTGAAGTCCCTCGGTCCATGAAGCGAGGCATGTCGCCGGTTCACGGAGCCGTGATGCACAAAAGGATAGGTTAGCGATCGTACCGTGTGCATATATATATATATATATATTTGTGTATGACTAACTTTGAATTCGTACGAGCCGTTGAACATGTAAGTCTCCTTCATAAAGCAGCTGACCTCGCGTGTTTTGTTCTTCTTCTGGAATGATTAAACCTTACCTTCTAGAGTCTCTAACAATTATTGAAAGCTCCCTATGAACTTTTGCCCAGAAGAACGCAGCTACTCATAGTATAAGCCTTTCTACATACTGCACTACTTATATTATTGTCCATTGACTCTCTCTCGTAAAACCGGAAGAGACTGGTGTCATGGCTGCCCCTTATTACTCCAATTTGGTAAACGTCTTGGAAATGAATGCGTCAAAAGTTTAGATTTCAATTATGTATTCCATGTGTCGCATCTTTGTTTCATTTTAAGAAAGATTATAATAGTTAGAGGTTAAATTTACCAGATCCTAGGCCACGATCATGACACTAATTCATTCATTTCCTGCTCTCTAATTATGTAGATATGCTGAAAGTAATGTCCAGTCGGAAGAGGGAACTATTTGATTTAGATCATGGTGGATTCGGTACCCCCCTCCATCTAGCAGCATTTATGAATTACGTCGATGGAGTCAAATTCTTGGTCGAACAGTTTGCTTCGAGCGCCTTTAAGAGCGACAGCGAGGGCTATCTTCCGATCCACGTCGCATGTAAGATGGGTCATGTCAAAACAATCAAGGAGATGCTTCGACATTGGCCAGAACCAGAAGAGTTGCTAGATCATTATCAAGGTCAGAATATACTTCACATTGCGGCAAAGTACGGAAGGGCCTCGGTGGTGAAGTTCATGCTCGGCGATCCCGAGCTTGGGATGCTTATAAATGCAAAAGACAAGAATGGAAACACGCCTCTACATGTGGCCACATTGGAGTGGCAACCCGAGGTTCTGCTCTCTCTCATCCGGGACAACAGAGTCGATCTTAAGCTCGCAAACAACAGCGGCTGGACGGCTCTCGACATCGTAGATGAGCAACTGGAAATCGATGCTCCGCTTTATAAGGTAATGATCTCTACAGAATGGATTAACAAGTTATCTACTCCTGTTTTTCACTGTTATTTTAGCTGCTTCCTTTCTGGGAGACACGAAAAGAGTTAAAAGTTTACTTTGACCCGTTGACCTCCCGCCGAAGTTACCAAGTGGAATTAAGTTTCTATGGTAAGCTCAGAAAAGATTGCATTTGCAAGTCCGAGTATTACTTTAGAAGGTTTCGTAATTTTGAATCCTTAATCATTGATTGTTTATCCATCTTCATGAATAATAACAGCCTCATTTTTTCCCCCATTACGCTTAACCAGAGCTTAACACAAATAATCTTAGTATCTGCTGGCGCACCCAGAAGAAAAGAACAAGCAATTTTCCAGCCAGGCTCAGGTCCGGAGAGGCATCTGGATCCTCTGGCTCTGAATTTGGATAGACTAACGGAAACGGCCAATGCCCGTATAGTCGTGGCAACGCTCGTTGCAAGTATGACATTCGTTGCTGGCTTTTCTATTCCTGGAGGATATAATCACTCTGAACCAGATGCGGGAATCGCTATGCTGTTGAACAAACCCATGCGCGGCATCTTCGTGATCTGCAACACCGTAGCCATGTACAGCTCGATAATTGCAGTTGTGATCCTTCTTTGGACGCAGATCAATGATGCGCATGCGGTGCACCATGCCCTGAGAAGGGCAACTCTGCTGCTGCTTCTAGCTCTTGCCACTATGTACGTGGCCTTCATGGCCGGGGTCTACGTTACCGTAAGCAAACGCATGTGGATTGTGGCCGTCCCCTCGATAGTTGGAATCACCGCACTCATCATCTCAGTTCTTTGCGTTGCATCGGTCGTTTTACTTGGGTGCAATTGTCGTCACCTCCAGCCCTTAGCCGACTTCATCATTAAAGTTGGAATATCCATTTCAAGGAGTGTGACCGGAGCAAGGGCCACACGAATACAACCTCCTCATTTCGAACGCTTAGACCAGCACATTTGGGAATTTCCCGCCGCTATGTTTCCTATAATTGCTGCACTAAATTATTCGGAAACTGGGGACTCCGAGGAACCTGATGACTCTGCGGAAGCCGAGGACTCTGAGGGCTGAGATCATTTTCCTTAAAGTGACCCCCCCCCTCCGGTTGCTTCAGGGTCAAGCAAAGTCACTTCAAGGCTGCAATCAAAACACCAAATCAAGAAGAACCTCATGCTTACTCGCAGATGATTCTTCCTAGTCCTTGGATTTGGATTGATTGCACATCCTATTTAAGTAAATACTATACTCTGATGCCATGGATGATTTCAAATTTGGTAGCGTCATGCTTACGTAATGATTATATCACTAGAGACCTTGAAATACACAAGGTCTGTGATGACAATTCATACTGTAAAACTAGTGCTGCTTGTTCTAATCGCCAGTTGATGGAAAATTGGTTTTAGAACTATTATATAATTTAGGGAGATTGGTTAACACAAAATTATTCTTTTCACAATGAATAATCTTTTCGTTTGTTGATGATCCATATAGGAATTTCACGACCGCTCCCCGTCACTACTCTTTTGAGAAACCAAATGGTTGATATTGGCTTTGATTACACTCCTTAACTCTAAAGTCATCTTAGGAATCTAATGGCTATGTCGAAATTATATCTAAATTTTTTAGAATACCTTAATTATGATCAATCTAGTTAGTACATGAAAGTTTAGGATATCACAGATGATGGTAATTTAGCATTACCGCTTATCTTATGTGCACACAGAATACAGAAAAGTAGCTATAAATTAAATCAACATTGATGGCGCATACATAAGGCATTGGGGTCTTAGGCCAAGTAAGAAAAAACAAACACCAAAAAAGTCTCAAGCTATTGCATTGATACTATTTAATCATAAACCTTTCAATTTAATCCATTTAGTAATAATTTTTTTTTTTTGCTTTGGTACAAATTCAGTCAATTTGGCCAATTTAGATAGGAAATTGCGGACATAGATGTTGCATGTCCTACGTTACACAACACACAACTAATACTAACGTGGACAATTTTCTAAATCTTTTAACTTTTTCTTTTTTTTTCCCCTATCCATGGCCTAGGGAGGATGGCAACCACTAGTGAGTTCTGGACGAAGGCCCAGAGGCCCTCACCAGCCAAAAGGGATGGTGTTGGGCCCTTGCCCAAATGTCGACGAGGGCCGCGATCCTTGTCAGTTGGCTATTAAGGGCCATGATGCCCTCTCCTAGTCTGGGCGAGGGGATCGTTGCTCTTGCTAGCCAACATGTGAGGGTTACAGCCCTCATCGTGGCCCTTGCCTATGGCTAGTAATGATTGGCTAGGACCTCGCCCTCCTAAAGCACTAAAAAAAAGAAAAATATGATAAAAAATTTCAAAAAATATTCAAAAATTGTCTACATAAGTGCTGGCCGTGCCATATAGAACGTTGGGCATTGATGTCAACAATTCTCAGTCTAAATGGGGTAGATGGACTAAATGGTACCATTGTGGAAATATTTAAAATAAAATCGGTCCAATTGAAAGGGTTATGATTGAATTAGTACTAATGCAATATGTTTAACCACAAACTAAACCTTTTTTGTGCTTTACTTTCATACCCTTCTCTGCCATTCGAATCCACATGGCAATAAGTGCTTTCAGCCTTGTTTTCCTCTAACTTGTGGGCAAGACTCTCCATTCCACCTCGCAGAAACTATCATCTTTTCTTTACTTATTCTCATCCAATGGATTCTTACGTCCTAAAGCATGGATATCGTGGTAATGTTGTTGCTCGAGAGCACCTCCAAAAGCACTTTTGTCGAGCCTTTGCTTTGAGACTTTTCCTCCAATTAGCTTAAATACGTCTGGCGTTGATCCTATGTTCTGCCATGGGTAAAAAGCTCTTGAATAGTTGATCCATATAGTTTGAAGGCTGACACAGAGGTAATGCCTTGCGTGAGCGATTCATTCATGTTTGATTAAACTATTAATGTTCCGTTATTGAAGATCTAATCTGATTATTATCACTAAATTCTGTGATTTTTCTTTACAAAGTGTGTCTTCTACATAAAACAGAAGATAAGTTTCAAAAGTAATTTATGGTTTAAATTGAATTGATGTGCAAGAATCCTTCGAAATGCTTTTTTCTTCTTCCCAAAATTGGAAATATAGGTTTTGGCAATAAAAGAATTCAAGTACAAGGGTATGTGTCTTTTCTTAGGTATTATAGCAGTAACACGAATTAAGATTTGCTTGCATAAATTCCTACAATGACTGGGTATAGAAGATAAACTCTCCCTGAAAAGTGCAATCAGTTACATATGTTAATTGTATCTAAATTGAGTTATGCAATAATCTAACAAGTCATTTCAAAAGAAAAAAATTTTCGAGAATAAGTGGTGCTAATCGATGTGCCATTGAATGTATCGACACGTTGGATAAAGTCCAAGTATTTTCTAAGGACGATTGATGCTGCATTAGAGAAGGACCCAATATTATCTTTTCTTGTTGGGGACAAAACATTCCAGGTGAGTTATGTGCAGTAAAGACCGAGAGATGGAGTCCAGGAAACAACTATTGAGAATGTGAAGAAATTAGTGAGAAAATGATAAAAGCGTGACACAGCTTCTATATCTTTAAATACTGAATCTCACCCTCCCCTCCCTCTCTTGTTGATTTTATTTGTAGTTGACCATTTATTTCTTTTTTCCCCCTTCTCTCCCTACTATGTTATGTCTCTTCTCTCAATCTAGTTTTAGATCGGAGAACCTAAATTCTCCAATTTAGCTTTAGATCTGGGAGTTATCCTCTCCTGATCTAAATTAGCGAGTTTAATAAATATGAAAATTGATATCCCTTTACTTTGTCCGTTTGTAGGTTTTTTACCTCCAATTTATCGGTAATCACAATAACTCTGGTGTCTCATTGAACCATGAAAATTTGCTCTTCCAAATATTAGGCCTGTGTTTGTCTAGCTTTTTTTGGTCATTTTCATATCGCAACGGTTTAGAGGAAGATGAACCTAGGCACACTCCACCAAACGGCAACGCCGTGGTTATTGGAGAAGAAATTTCCATCCCGTAATTATCATTGATGAAGTTACGAGATTGAGTGATTGAATGCTGATTATTTTGCTTCACAAATCTATTTTTGTAGAATGAGTATATGCTTAACTCTGTTGATTTTCTTTGTTATTTGGATTTGACTTTGCTTTATTGTATTCTAGGCTTTACTCTATTTCGATTTCTTTTGTCATAAAATCTACGTACTTCTTATTTACGGATTGAGCTAGATTCGTTAAAGAATTTGTTTTCCATCTCGTTAATAAGTGTCTCAAGACATTTGTAAGCAACCACACGCACAAACATTATAACATGTAATCAATGTATTGAAAATCTTGAACTCTGTGATTTAGTTCAATCACGTGCGAGAGCTATGGCCTGAACTATTCTGCAAAATTTTGTTTTGTGATACTCTTGTGCATATAATTCGGACAGAATTCTTATGTATGCGTGTGTGAAGTGAATCTAAAAGACATTCTCGAGTTAAGTTCTACACATTTTTGAAAGATTAGGTAACTATCTATGTTGTGACTCAGCTCAATATTGAGCAAGAATTGTGAAAAATTTTCAACAAAAATGAAAATTTTAACTCAATACTTAAACTTGAAAAATGAAATGCCGATGTTTAAAATCTTACAAATGATTATAACTTCAGAATGGGTGTATAAATTTTCTTTTTTCAGTATAATTTAGCATTTTTCTTATTGATCTCACTAAAAGAATAATGTTAGTCTGCCACTGCTAGGGGAGTAGTTTAGTTTTCTTTGGATTTTCGAGCAGCACTTACCTTGCTCTAAATTTTCATATCAGGCCAATGCTGTAAGTCGCTCTTTTTCCTTCCACATCGTCGCAAATCCATCTTACTTTGAGAAAGACAGGATTTCAAAGTTCGATCATTTTGTGATCGAATAAGAATCAGAATTACTCGCGGGATTAGTCCGCACGGGCAACGTTCCTAATATGAATGCAGCACGATGTTTAAGAATAGATTCTGTGGTTATTGGCCAACGCGTGATATGCACACAGACAACCAGAGAAAAAAGAGAAATCTCCAAGGTGTTGGCTGTGCACTTAAATCTTGGAGAAGAGGCACGGCGAGAGCGTTCATCCTGACTATCGTCTAACGTCGGAGGAGACGACATTCGGATTTCAGGATCTACCGGAAAAGACAAATGGGGAGTCGTTAGGAAAAAAGAGAGAGAAGGAGTCGATAGGGAATACTGGACTGACAATATCAACTAGGGAGAGGAACAGAACAAAATGAATTAGGTAGGACTATGAAATGCACTTTAAGCCTGAACCTTGTACCTAGGGAAAAGTTGGTATTAGGTAAGACAATTAAAAGTTGGTATTAGGTAGGACAATTAAATGCACTCTAAGTTTGAACCATGTACCTATAGAGAAGTTCATACTAATTCTCCTTGATCGCAAGTAATAGCAGACAAGTTGCAAGCTATAGATAAATCTCATACACGGGACTTGGTTGAATTGCCTTATGATTACTCGACTGCAGAAGGTTTGACAAATCTCGTACAGGGACTTGGTTGAATAGCCTTATAATTAGTCTACTGTGGGTTTTAAATGGATATACAAGATTACACAAAGGCATGTGATATTGTGGATTGTTAGAAAATTAAGCTAGTGGCGAAAGATTTTACTCTGAAATACATACTTGACTATGAAAAGACTTCTTGTCCTATTGCACGCCTTTTTTTTGTTCACAATTAGATTGCATATTATTGGCATAAATATATTTCAGGCATCGGTTATTTTGACCAAGAATAATTTTTTTCAATAGCAAAAGTAGCGTCACTAAAACTTGAAAAACCCATGTTACAGTGAAAATTGTCATACTCTAAATCCAAACCGATATATTCACATAACTTTGACAAACATTACAAGATTTAAATTTTAGTTCTCAAAATTTATTTTTTGCATGACTGCAATTTTGGTTCTCATCAGCATTGAATATATGTTACAATACATTCAAATAAGGTAGGTTTGAAGGACATTTTCAAGTTACCTTTTGTTAATGAGAGTCTCTAGATAATTATTAAGTAACCACATATACAAAAAAATTACGTATTTCAATGTACCGCTTCTCTTGTATTTTGTGTAATCAATGTAGTGAAAATTGAAATACTCCTTATCATGTATTTTTAACTAGTGTCCCAGAGACAATTCTTCACTAATAACGAAACTCTTTCTAAGTTAGCTTTGAGCGACTTTATATCAATAATGCAACTGTGTTGTGTGATCTAGTTCAATCACCTGCAATTGTTACGACCCCAATTGTTTTGCCAAATTTTGTTTTGTCACATTTATGTGCATCTAATTTGCTGCCTCAATTCTAATATGTGTGTATCGGTGTGAACTGACTTTAAAGGATGTTCTTTAGTTAATTTTAGACTATTTAAAGGATCAGGTAACCAGCTAAGTTAGGACTCAGCTCGATCATGAGGAGGAATTGTGAAATATGTTCAACAAAAATGATGATCGTGGATCAAATTGACATTGAATTAGCAACAAAGTCACCGGAAGGAATGAAATGACAACGTTTAAAAGGTTTAGGACTGAATTAGCAAAAAGAAAAGATTTAGAAGTGAATCGGTAAAATTTCAAAAGGTTTAAGAATTTTTGGATAATTTCCCTCACGGACTCCAAGGTTCAAGCAAGGTCTGAGATGAAGCCTTTTATGGACTTGCTTAGTTGTTTTTGTTTCGATTGTTGGAAATATTCATCCAAAGCTTGACCGAGACAATGGACTCTTGCAAAAGTAGGAAACTCCTTTAAATGGCATAGCATATATAAACATATAATATGGCCGAATAGAGGGCTTTTACTTGAGAAAGTGAGCAGCCGCGCGGAGGGAAAAATAAAAGAAGCGTACAAAGAGACCTCTTGTTTTCAGCCGTACGTAGAGCTCTTGCTGTGGAGCTCTTGACGCGGACTTGAACAGACGGTGACTTAAGTTTGAGATTAAATACTATGAGTTTGAGCTTAATTATAGATGATTATTTGGCTCTCTCATATGTTAAGATTCGGCACAGAGATACAACGAAATAGAAAGTAAAAGGTGAAGAAAGAAATCGAGACATAAGGTTTTATTTTGATTTACCCTTAAACTAGGGCAACATCTAACATAAATTTACTGCAATTAGCACATCGTACCTTACACCTTTCTATTGCCTTTCTCAATTGTAACAGCCATAGATTATATATAAGCAAGAGCGAATTTCATACTAGGAAATTTGCTTTTAGGGAACTTTTGACAAACATATTCAAAATAGGAAACCTAATTGAATTAAAGAAAATTTTTTTTTGGACACCCTCACCCATTCACCGTGAATCGGACCGAGCACATTTCTATTGGTAGGAAGTGTGAATTGAGTAGGTGACAACATCCACGAAAATCTCTAGTACCCTTTATTATTTCTCATTATATTTCTAGTGATTTTTATTTGTATTGACTCAATTGCAATATTCTATCGGTTTCTGCGTTAGTATTACAACATTATGAACGCGGGATGATGTCACGTCCCGCTCTTCGAGCACGTAACAACCCATGAATTTCTTCTTCCTTTCCTTCGATCTATGAGTGCGACATCCCAGGACTTGTCGTCGTCCTTCCAGTCTCCAACTGAAGCGCGGGCCTCCATCCTGACGACCCCCACAAGACTCACCTCTAAAGTCAACTCAAACCTGAAAAGTGGTAAATAACAACGGGTTGAAATATAAATATCTTAGTGAGCCAACCCCCTAATCCAAAACTAGGTCTGCCATTTCCATAGGGTCCCTATTCGCACCTCACGTTTCCTCAGTCACCTAGGACATAGTCCAACCAATCTCTATCCTGTCATACTTACTGTCCACTAGTCTCTCTATTCTGCGCTCATCCTATCCAAGAGCCTACCGGTCTATCTTAAATTTCCGACACTTTGCCCAACCACTTCTTAACTCAACAATTATTGCAATAATTGAATAAATTGCCAGTAATTAAATAAATTGCACAATTAAATCAATAATTAAATAAATTACATAATTAAATCAATAATTAAATAAATTGCACAATCAATAAGTCGCTCATCCCCACATCGCAGTTCAACCTCCACTAATGGTCAACCCACCAGTCTCCAATTGGACTTCTTTTGATATCCAATTTATATCTCGGGCCCAATTGGCCTCGTACTCGCTCCATTGCATCATACTTCCCTGGTTTTCGACACCCGGCTATATTAGATTGATCTCATCCACTCACATCATAATTCACATAATTTTTCCTAATATTCTACTAAAGCAATAAACATGCCTAATTAAGATTTAAGGGTTTACACACATCAATTATATGCGATTGGCAATGACGCGATTTTTTTGAAGTTTCGGTCGCCCTCGAGCTTGCTATGGACCTTCAATCTCCGGTCTGACACCACCCATGGGATGGTCCAGCTTCGAGGCAGCTTCGGGATGGCTCTGCCGAGCTCCGGCGAGCTTCCCGGCGGTAGTCCTTGGTCGTGGGAGGGTGGCCGAGCTCATAGGTGAAGCGGCGGGAGCTGTCAGAGAGCCAATCGGCTTCGGCGAGGCCCGAAACAACAGTAAATAGTGGCTGGTTCTGTGGTTGACAACAAGGGAAACGGGGCACAGAAGGCTCGAGGGTGAGGGCGACGCGATGATGTAAGCTGCGACGGACTTCGTACGGCGTCACACGGCTAGGGCGGCACTGGGAGAAGGCGGTGATGGCCAAGGAACAACATGGACGGCGTTGAGATGGCGGAGTTCCGCTGCTAAAGCAACAGACGATGACAAGGCCATGACGAGCAGGGGTGACGTCGTGCGGCGCAGAGTGGCTGAGCGAAGCGGCGGCTGGCGGGGCGAATGAGGCAGAGCTTCAACGAGGGCAACGAACAATGGAGGATGGAGCGACCAGCAGAAGCAGAAGCAGAAGCGAACCAGAAGAAAATCCCCCCCGAGGAAGAAGACATCGGAAGCGAAGGGGAAGAAGAGAGAGAATGAGGGAGGATCCGGATCACCAGCAGTGCTCCATGTGCAATCTCAGCCGTCCGATTAAGATCGGACGAATGGAATTTTATAGAAAAAGTTTTTAAAAATTTTTAAAATTTTTTGACTTTTTTGAAAATTTTCTCAGCCGTCCGATCGAGGAGCAAAGCACAACAGCCTGCTGTGCTCTGCACGCACAGCAGGCGATCTGCTTCCAATGAGGGAAAGTTGGGGCACAATCGTGGGCCCCCTTCGCCTGTTAGATAAAAAGATAGAGGAGAGAGAACGAGAAAGTCAACAAATCAAAAAAGCGGTGGTAAAGCAGCAGTCCAGGAAAAAGAAGAAAAGAAAGAGAGAGGGAAAAGAGAATGTCGGCAGAGAGTGAGAGGGAGGAGAGAGAGCAGAAATGGGGCTGTCACAATATGTTTGAGAATGAATTCTGTGGTGGATGTTAAAGGCGAAAGATATTTTCTTTTCGAAAAATTGCTCTTGGCCACATGACAAGCACGAGAGCTAGAGAAATGAAATTGTCATTTTCTGGCTGTGCTATAAATCTTGGAGAAGAGACCCCGCAAAAGAGTTCAACTGGACTATCGCTAACTTTGGAGGTGACCGAATTCAAATTTCAGAGTCTAAAGATGGATCGCGATGGCGTGAGCATAGTAACTATCGAGGATGATGAAATCTGGGAGCAGAGAATGGCCAGACCGAAAGCAGTGGATTTGGTAACCCAACCACACTGCCAAGGAGAATTCAATTACCAAGGATATCTGCTGCTGCACCGCTCCATGAGAGAAGGCAAAATGGAAAATTTTATCAAAGACCTCGAAAAGTATTCCGCCGACATTACCAATATGCAGGGCCCTTCCGGGAACTCGTTGCTCCACATTGCAGCGGGTATCGAAAATGCTGACTTCCTCCGAGCCCTCCTCGGGGTCTTCCATGACAAGCAGCTCGTAGCCAAGGCGAACCGCCGAGGGGACACCGCCCTCCACATTGCAGCAAGAGCTAGCTGGATCCCCTCAGCTGAGCTCCTCCTCGGCTGCGGCAGTATTGTGGACATGGTGAACGACGCGGGGAACACGGCGTTGCATGAGGCTGTGAAGAATAGTCATTACGTGTTCACCCGCCTGCTCCTGAGTCGAGGCTCAAGAGCGGTGTGTCTGGAGAACAAGGAGAGAAAGTGCCCGCTGTACCGGGCAGTCGAGACTGGGAAATTGGAGATTCTGGAGCTTTTGATGAAGGCGATGAATGAAAATGAAGTCTCTTGGTCTAGGATGCAAGGGATGTCGCCAGTTCTCGGAGCCGTGATTCACCGAAAGAAAGGTCAGTGATTGTACTCATGGCTCTCGGTTGAATGAATTTATTAGTCGAACCATGCCCGTTTCTATGGCAGTCTACCTCGGATCCATCCGAGCCGTTGAACCAGTCGGCCTCATTCGTAAAGTATCTGACCTCACAAATTTTTCCCCACTAGAACGCGACTAATGCCCTTAAAAAACGTCAATTTCAATTTGATTTTTTATTTGCTTTAAAAAGAAAAAGGCACAAGCAATTCTAGGTCAAACTAATTTTTTTTCCATAAAAACGCAAATTTTAAGTCAAATATCAATTATGATACAAATTTTTGGTTGTCTTGTAGAAAAGTACCAACTTTTAATTGGTCCCTAAATTTGGCCCACGTCAAGTTTCTGTCCATGAGGCCATTAAGTATTCAACATATCATTTTGTATGTACTTAATGGAAACTTGACCGAAACTTAATGGGGGCTAGAGATATTGATTGAAAGTTGATCTTTTTATTATGAAATAAAAAAAGTTTGAGTCGGAATTTGAACATGAGTTATAATTGATGTTTTCTAATGAGACAAAAATATTAGGGCGAGAATTGGGATTTGAACTAAAATAAGTACTTTTTAACCTTTTTTAAAGCCAGCGTCAATTATTTAAAATTTCCTGTAATTATTGGCCTAGAAGGAGGCAGATTACCATCCGTTTGGACTTGGGTCTTAGCAAGACTTTAACCCCGATGAATGTCATCAATCTAATACTTCGGGAGTCGATACTCACAGTATGAGCCAATATAGATATTATAACAGTTTTATTATTGTCCAAGGACCTCTGTAAAACAAGAACAGACTCATGTCATGGCTACCCTTGATAACTCCAGTATGGTAAGCTGCCGCTTGAAAATGAATGTTTCTATGCTTTGAAGAATTCTCTAATGTTCATATTGAAATTATCCCCCAAAAGTTTAGATTTCAATTAGTTATCACAACTTCGTTTTGTTTTTAGGAAATTATAATAGAGTTGTATGGTAAAGTTACTAGACCCTTGGTCACGAGCATGAGGCAAATCATTCATTTCCTGCTCTCCAATCATGTAGAAATGCTAAAAAGGATGTCAAAGTGGAAGAAAGAGCTATTTGGCTTGACAGATGGTCGAGGTGGTACTCCCCTCCATCTAGCTGCATACGTAAATTATGTTGATGGAGTCATATTCTTGGTCGAAAAGTTTGCTTCGAGTGCCTTTAAGGGTGACGAAGAGGGCTGTCTTCCGATCCATGTTGCCTGTAAGATGGGTCATCTCAAAATAATCAAGGTGCTACTTTCATATTCGCCAGACCCGGAAGAGTTGCTAAGTCTTGAGGAGGGGCAAAATATCCTTCACGTTGCGGCAAAGTGCGGAAGGACCTTTGTAGTGAACTACATACTCGGCGATCCTAGCCTTAAGAAGCTTATAAATGCAAAAGACAAGGAAGGAAATACGCCTCTACATGTGGCTACATTGGAGTGGCAACCCAGGGTTCTGCTGTCTCTTACCCGGGACAACAGAGTCGATCTTAAGCTTGTAAACAATAGCAACTCGACGGCTCTCGACATTGTAGATGAGCAACTGAAACAAATCGATGCTCCACTTCGCCAGGTAATGATCTCCGCAGAATAAACTAACAAGTTATCTAATTTTGTTATCCCCTAATGTTTTAGCTACTTCCGTGAGAGAGACGAAAGGGTCGATAGTTTGTTTGTAAAACAAATAAAGGGGTGTCTTGTCCCATGTAGAAAATATAAGTGTCTAGACCAATAAGTAAGTGTCAATTAAAGACCACGAGTTAAGTAAATTAGACCCTGCACTACTGGCATGTGGGTGTGCGATTTTGGTGCACATAGCACTTAGCACACTTGCGCGATTGTGGACCAAAATTGACACTTATCGACGGATTTTTTTTTTCAAACTTTGAATTTACCATTTTAAAACCAGAATAGTTGTGTCCTTTTGAAACAGTATGTTTGTTCAGAAAAGGGTTTTGCTATTATAAATTCAAAATTTATCGTTTAATTATTTTTTTCCACTTTCAATTTTCATTTCTTTCTTAAAAAATGTAGCATTTATTCTCTAATTGTTCCTTTTGAGAGTTTTTGGAAAAATACCACAAATTGTTATATAGTATTCTCATTTTGAGATTTTGTTGTATCCAAGAGGATTATTACTAGTAACCATCAGCAATCTTATGGGGCAAACAGTTCCTTTAGACAATGTATTCATGTCTCAAAGTCTGATTCAATTCTTCATAATTATTTTCTTACATGAACTACACTGATAGTTACTAAGTGGAACTAACTTTCTACAAAAAGCTTGGAAAATATTGCATTTGCAAGTCTATCTATCACTTGAGAGGGTTATATTTTTCAAATTCTAAATCTATCTTCATGCATAATAAACAGCCCTTTTGAAATAATATATTTGTTCACAAAAGGATTTCACTATTGTATATGCAATGCGTTCAATTTTTTTCACCTTCAAATTTCGTTTCCTTCTTAAAAAATACAGCATTTAATCTCCAATTCTATTTTTAGAGTTCTTGGAGGAATACCAAAACTGCTACTTATTTTTATTTTAAGACTTTGTCGTATCAGGAACGATTTTTGTTGGTAACTACTAGGAACTTTATGGAACAAACAAGTCCTATTCATGTCTCAAAGTCTGATTTCATTCTTTCTAATTATTTTCTTACCTAAACTACCTTGATAGTTACAGAGTGGAATTAAATTTCTAAAATAAGCTTAGAAAATATTGCATTTGCAAGTTTGTGCATCGGTTGAGAAGGTTTCACTTTTCGAATTCTAAATCCATCTTCATGCAAAATAAACGGTCTTCTTTTACGTGCTTGACCAGAGCTTAGCACGAACTATCTTAGTATCTGCTCGAGCACCCCGAAGCAAAGAGAAAGCAATTTGCCTGCTAAAAGGCTTAGGCCCGGGGAGAGTTCTGGAGCCACCGGATTTGAATAGACTGAAGGTTGAGGCCAATACCCGTATGGTCGTGGCTACGCTCATTGCCACTATGACGTTCGCCGCTGGTTTTTCCGTTCCTGGGGGAAATAATGATTCTCAACCAGATGCAGGAATTGCTACCCTGTTGAACAAACCCATGTACGACGTCTTCGTAATCTGCAACACAATCGCCATGTACAGCTCGATAATCGCGGTTGTGAACCTTCTTTGGACACAGATCAAGGATCCTTGGGGGATGCTTCTTGTCCTTAGAAAAGCAAGGCTACCGCTCCTCATAGCTCTTGCCACAATGTCAGGGGCCTTCATGGCAGGGGTCTACGTGACCATAAGCAAACGTACTTGGATAGCCGTTGTGGTCTTGATCATCGGAGTCGCTGCTCTCTTCGTTATCTTGAGTCTTTACATTGTCTTGTTTGTGCCGCTCGTGTGCAAATGTCGTCTTGCCCAGATCCTTGCCGACTATATTATCACTGGTATATTAATTTCATTAAGTGGCACCGAAAGAAGGCCCACACAACCAGCTCGTCAAGGAAAGTCAAAGTCAGAGGATGGGGCTCTCTCGGTGATGGCTTCTGCGCTGGAGGTGGCGGATGAGGCCATCGTGGTGACAGGAACATCAGTGTTAGAGGATGGGGCCCCCTTGATGATGGCTTTTGAGCCGGAGAATGCTCTTGCGTCAGAAGTAACCCTCGAAACTCATCTGGCACCGTCAAAAATTGGCGGTGATGACCCGGAGAACCTTTATGAAATCACTGGGCCGCCATTAAATATGGGTGATGAACCTGAGGACACTTTAGGAATCCGTCGAGCAGAGAAGAGCATTGGAAAGCAGACAACGTAAGGACATCAGCCTCAAAACCAAAAGGGGAGCTTCTCTTAGCGAGCTTCAGCATAGAGAGGAAAGAGAGACAGTTCGCTCTTATCCGAGAGAGAAATAATATAATAGAGTTGAAAGTGTCCTTTTATAAGGTAGTTTGCTCTGAGTATTTGTATGTGGTGTGACAAAATAAATTGCAAAATTGATGTGTCGTCTTTTGCTATTCACATATGATGTGTGTAACAATTGTGGGAAATAATATTTCGTCTGAGTGTTATATTTGTATTGCATTCTGGTATTAGTGTATTTCGAATTGCCTATTATAATTTTATCATATTGACACAACCTCATTTTCGTATCCAACACATAGTACCAAGGCAATGCTTCCACACTAAACAAGTGGCCTTAGAGTAAGATTTTAATGGAGTTGTGGAGTCCAATAGAGGAAAATAATGTTAATTAGAGAGGCTTTTTCTTTTTATGGTGTATGAAGTAAATTTCAGTGAAAAAATTGACTTACCTCTTGTGAAATGATTAGAAAATTATCCAGGAATTACGATTAAATTACTAACACGTATTAGATTAATCTTCTACTCGACAACAGTCCCGAATATAATCACGGGAAATATATTCTTATTTCATAACGTAAATGTCGATCGTTTTCTCATGTGGCCACATTGGAGTGGCATCTGGATCCTCTGGCTCTCTCTCATGTGGCCACATTGGAGTGGCAACCCGAGGTTCTGCTCTCTCTCACCCGGGACAACAGAGTCGATCTTAAGCTTGCAAACAACAGCGGCTGGACGGCTCTCGACATTGCAGATGAGCAACTGGAAATCGATGCTCCGCTTCATCTGGTAATGATCTCTACAGAATGGATTAACAAGTTATCTACTCCTGTTTTTCACTGTTATTTTAGCTACTTCCTTTCTGGGAGATACGAAAAGAGTTAAAGTTTACTTTGACCCGTTGACCTCCCGCGGAAGTTACCAAGTTGAATTAAGTTTCTATGGTAAGCTCAGAAAGATTGCATCTGCAAGTCCGTGTATCACTTGAGAAGGTTTCATGTTTTTGAATCCTAAATCATTGATTGTTAGTCCATATTCATGAATAATAACAGTCTCATTTTCTTCCCTATTACGCTTAACCAGAGCTTAACACAAATAATCTTAGTATCTGCTGGCGCACCCAGAAGCAAAGACAAAGCAATTTTTCAGCCAGGCTAAGGTCCGGAGAGGCATCTGGATCCTCTGGCTCTGGATTTGGATAGACTAACGCAAACGGCCAATGCCCGTATACTCGTGGCAACGCTCGTTGCAAGTATGACATTCGCTGCTGGCTTTTCTATTCCTGGAGGATATATTGACCCTGAACCAGATGCGGGAATCGCTATGCTGTTTAACAAACCCATGCACGGTGTCTTCGTGATCTGCAACACCGTCGCCATGTGCAGCTCGATAATTGCAGTTGTGATCCTTCTTTGGACGCAGAGCAATGATGCGAATGCGGTGCACCATTCCCTGAGAAGGGCAACGCTGCTGCTGCTTATAGCTCTTGCCACAATGTACGTGGCCTTCATGGCCGGGGTCTACGTTACCGTAAGCAAACGCATGTGGATCGAGGTGGTCGCCTCGATCGTTGGAATCACCGCACTCATTATCATCTTAGTTCTTTGCATTGCATCGGTCGTTTTACTTGGGTGCAATTGTCGTCACCTCCAGCCCTTCGCCGACTACATCATTAAAGTTGGAATATCCATTTCAAGGAGTATGACTGGAGCAAGGGCCATACGAATACAACCTCCTCATTTCGAACGTCTGGACCAGTGCTTTTGGGTACTTCCCACAATGTTCCCTATGGTTGATACACTAGGTTAAATGGAAACTGGGGACTCCGTGGAAACTGATGACTCTGAGGAGGATTTGGATCGCCTGCTGTGTGTACGGCGCACAGCAGGGTGCTGTCCTTTGCTTCTCAACCATCCGACTCCGAGAAAATTTAAAAAAAAAACCAAATTTTTTTTGAATTTTTTTTTTAAACTTTTTTCTATAAAATCCCAGCAGTCTGATCTTGATCGGACGGCTGGGATTGCACAACAGGCGATCCAAATCCCTCTGAGGACTGAGATCATTTTCCTTAAAGTGACCCCCCGGTTGCTTCAGGGTCAAGCAAAGTCACTTTTAGGCTGCAATAAAACAACCAAATCAAGAAGAATTTCATTTGCTTACTCGCATATGATTCTTCCTAGTCCTTGGATTTGGATTGCTTGCTCATCCTATTTAAGTAAATACTCTACTCTGATGCCATGGATGATTTAAAATCCGGTAGCGTTATGCTTACGTAATGATTAT
The DNA here is from genome assembly GCA_019926035.1 of Melaleuca alternifolia. Classification (NCBI taxonomy): domain Eukaryota; kingdom Viridiplantae; phylum Streptophyta; class Magnoliopsida; order Myrtales; family Myrtaceae; genus Melaleuca; species Melaleuca alternifolia. The sequence continues at coordinate 49,598 of JAGKPW010000205.1, forward strand.
ATCATTAGAGACCTTGAAATACACAAGGTCTGTGATGACACAATTCATAGTGTAAAACTTGTGCTGCTTGTGCTAATCGCCAGTTGATGGAAAATTGGTTTTAGAACTATTATGTAATTTAGGCAGATTGGTTAACACAAAAATATTCTTTTCACAATGAATAATCATTTCATTTGTTGATGATCCGTATAAAGGAATTTCACGATTTCTGGCTCCCTATCACTACTCGTTTGAGAAACCAAATGGTCGATATTGGCTTTGGATTACACGCCTTAACTCTAAAGTCATCTTAAGAATCTAATGGCTATGTCAAATTATAGCTAAAGTTTTTAGAATACCTTAATCATTATTAATGTAATTAGTACATGAAAGTTTAGGATATCTCATATGATGGTAATTTAGCATTACTTCTCTCATGTGCAAACGGAATATAGAAAGGTAGGGTCCTAGACCAAGTAAGAGGAATGCACCAAAAAAGTCCAAAGCAATTGCATTGATACTATTCAATCATAATTTTTTCAATTCAATCAACTTGACAATAAGTTCTTTGCTTTGGTACAAATTCAATCCATCTAGCCAATTTAGACAAGAAATTATGAACATAAATGTTCGTCGTCTTACGTCGCACGACTAATAGTGACATAGACAATTTTCTAAATCCTTTAATTTTTTTATATTTTCTTTTCTTTCCCTAACTATTGGCCTGTGAGGATGGGCCACAAGTGAGTTCTGGACAAGGGCCCAAAGGCCCATGCTAGCCACAAGGGAGGGTGTTGAGCCCTTGCATAAATGCCGGCCTAGGGGAGGGCATTGGGCCCTTGCCCAAACGTCGACGAGGGCCGCGATCCTCGGCAATTGGCTAGCAAGGGCTGTGATGCCCTCTCCTAGTTTGGGCGAGGGCATTGTTGCTCTTGTTGGCCAACATGTGAGGGTTGTGGTTGTGGCCGTTGCTCGTGGTCGACGATGGTTGGTCAGGACCACGCTGGCCTAAAGTTTTAAAAAAACTTAATAAAGATTTTAGAAAATATTAAAAGTTTGTTTACATCGGAATCAGTGTCGGTCGTGCCATATAGGACGTCCAACATTCATATCAATGATTTCTAGTCTAAATAAGATAGATAGACTAAATGGTACCATTGTGAAAATATTTAAACAAATTGGTCCGGTTGAAAGATTTATGATTAAATTTGTACTAATGCAAAATATTTAGCCACAACAACTTTTTTTTTTGTGCTTTACTTTGATGGATCCGGATACTAGGCAGGGAATTTTAAGAGGAAAAAGAGGGTGGGCCCCACTTTAATAGGGGGAAAGGTTTTTGTTTTGTTTTTTTTTTTTTGAACTTTCTCCAGTTGTCTGATTCATATGTCCATGCCCAGCAAGTACGCTGGGCCAGGAATTCATTTGCTACTTTGATACCCTTCTCTGCCATTCGAGTCCACCTGGCAATAACTGCTTTCAGACTTGTTTTCCTCTAACTTCATCAGAACTTGTGGGCAATACTCTCCATTCCATCTCGCAGAAACTGTCATCTTTTCTTTAATTATCGTCGTCCCTTGGATTCTTCTGTCCTAAAGCATGGATATCGTGGTAATGTTGTTGCTTGAGAATCTTCCTCCAATTAGCATAAATATGTCTGGCGCACATCTATCTTCCGCCGTGAGTAAAAGCTCATGGATAGCTGGAACTAATCTCTGCAAATTAATTTTAATAGTGTTTCTAAATATGTAAAAAACATTTTGAGACACAAGACATAATCAGAATAAATACATAACAAAGATTAGAAAAGATAACTTTAGTTAATCGAACATTAAGGTCCATCCGGGGACCTTTCAATTTCCATCCCCATAACATGCATTAGATTACGCAGACAGCATAACTAAGAATCCTTTGTCTAACTGCACCTTTTACGGCAGGCATTTTGTTGATTTTTGTTTTGTTTTCATTGGCAAAAGCTGACACAGAGGCAATGTCTTGCATGAACGATTCATTCATGTTTGATTAAACTACCAATGTTCCGTTATCGAACATCTAATTTGATTATTATCACTAGATTATGTGATTTTTCTTTACGAAGTGTATATTCTACATAAAACAGAAGATAAGTTTCAAAAGTAATTTACGGTTTAAATTGAATTGATGCGCAAAACTCCTCCGAAACACTCTTTTTTTTTTTTTTCAAACTCGGAAGATAGAGGTTTTGGCAATAAAAGAACTCAAATACAAGGGTATTTGTATATCCTTAGGTATTACAGCAGCAACACAAATTAAGATTTGCTTGCATAAATTCCTAAGATGACTGGGTATAGAAGATAAATTCTCACTGAAAAGTGCAATCAGTTACATATGTTAATTCTATCTAATTTCAGTTTTGCAATAATCTAACAAGTCATTTTAAAAGAAAAATATTTTCGAGAATAAGTGGTGCTAATCGACGTGGCATTGAATGTATCGACGCGTTGGATAAAGTCCAAATATTATCTAAGGACGATTGGTGCTGCATCAGAGAGGGACCCAATATTATCATTTCTTGTTGGGGACAAAAAATTGAGGTGAGTTATGTGCAGTAAAGACCGAGATGGAGTCCAGGAAACAAGTATTGAGAAAGTGAAGAAATCAGTGGGAAAATGATAAAAGCGTCACACAGCTTCAATATCTTTGAATACTGAATCTCACCCTGCCCTCCTTCTCCTGTTGATTTTATTTGTATTTTACTATTTATTTCTTTTTTCCCCTTCTCTCCCTACTATGTTATATCTCTTCTCTCAATCTAGTTTTAGATATGAGAACTTAACTTCTCCAATTTAACTCTTTTAGCTCTAGATCTGGGAGTTATCCTCTCCCAATTTAATTAAATTAGCGAGTTTAATAAGTATGAGATTTGATATCTCTTCACTTTGTTTGTATGCAGGTTTTTTTGCCTCCAACTTCAATGGTAATCACAAGAACTCTGGTGTCTCATTGAACCATGAAAATTTGCTCTTCCAAATATTAAACTTGTGTTTGTCTAACTTTTTTTGGTCATTTTCATATTGCAACGGTTTAGAGGAAGCTAAATCTAGGCGCACACTACCAACCGGCAACGCCGTGGTTATTGGAGAAGAAATTTCCATCCCATAGTTATCATTGATGAAGTTACGAGATTGAGTGATTGGATGCTGATTATTTTGGTTCACAAATGTATTTTTGTAGAATTAGTATATGCTTAACTCTGTTGATTTTCTTTGTTATTTGGATTTGGCTTTGCTCTATCGTATTCTAGGCTTTGCTCTATTTCGATTTGTGTTGACATAAAACCTACGTACTTCTTATTTAGGGATTGAGCTAGATTTGTTGAAAAAATTGTTTTCCATCTCGTTAATAGGTGTCTCAAGACATATGTAACCAAACACACGAGCAAACATTCAATGCACTACTTCTATTGTCACGCCCCAAACCTGAGTACGCGACAGTCCTCGTAATTTGCTTTCACAAGTTGTTATATTTTCGATAATCCCAGGTTGTTATCGATTAATCAATTAATTAATTAAAGATACAAAATTAATACATAAATAATGCAGCGGAATAAATTAAATAAAATCCCGACCAAATCCTGAGGTATCTCAATTATTACAATTCTCCAATAAGCTACTTAAATATCTAGAAAGAATTCACAAATTATCAAACATTATTTACTTGTTCAACCACAAGGATAAATGCGGTAAATAATTTCCTCACAAAATAAAATCTTCTAATCAATAATTAAATCAACTATGATCATCTTGCTGCGCCTTCTGCTTCACCTGGTCCTCGAGGGGGAGCTGCAATATTAGGACCTAAATCCAAGCTTCTAATTTAACAACGACTGCAACTTTTCTGACGAAACTCCGGCAAAGCTCCGGCGATGGTCCGACGAGGATTCCGGTGAGCTGTCCGGACTGCTTGCGTGTGGGTCGAGCGTTTGGATGGGCCTAAATGGTTGGATCAAAGCCCACCGTGGCTTATCTCAAGCCCACAGAAGCTGCAAACAGCTTCTGTTTGTCTAGTCCAAGCAAAAGGGAGGCACGTGCGAGCTAGCTTCCTTTCTTGTGAGCTGTAACGTGAGCAAAAGGGCGGCGTGAATCCACGGCGAGGCAGCTGGTTGCGACGACTAGGCGAGCTGAGGCGGGGGTCGAGCTTGGACGAGTTTGACGGCGTGAGGAGGGCCTCGGGTTCTCTGGTTCTACCGAGCCAAGCTGGAGATCCAGCTGCTGAGTCGGTTGGTTCAAGCTAAGGCGAGGCTCGACACAGCGTTAATGGCGGTGTGAGACTTTGTGGACGGTGTCTGGGTCGCGGTGGAGGCGTCGACGGCGTGGAGGACGGCGAACGACACCGTGACGGCGAGGAGGGGGTCTCGGCTTCTCGGGTTCACGGACCTCAACCCGAGCCAATCTGGAAATTCCAAAGAAAATTGAGACTACCTTGCTGGGTACGGATCAAGGAGCCTTTGAGGAACTTCTTGAGCAACAACGGTGGCTAAGGAAACTTGGGTGGCCGGCGGCAACAAAAGCAGAAACAGGGGAGCTTCGGGTTCGCTTTTTGTTTGACTGAAACGCGTGCCATATGGAGAGCAGCGTCTAGGGTTCTATAGGGGCGTTTGCGCGAGGAATCTGCTGAGTCCGTTGTGGAAGGAGATCGTGGGGGCAAGCCGTTGGCGTGAACGCGATTTTCTCGTGTTGTTTGGATGCGGCGTGACGGCTAGGGTTCGTAGAGGAGGGGAGGTTGCGTGAGGAAGATGATGAACTGGAGAAAGGAAAGTAGAGGTGTGGGCTGGTGTGGGCCCACGTGCAAAGGACAAAAGGAAATAAGAGAACATAAAAAAATATAGAGAATAAAGAAAGGAAGAGGAAGGAAATTTATTATTATAAAAGTCAGGCTGTTACAATTCTCCCCCCCTTAGGACATTTCGTCCTCGAAATTTACATTGCTAGTTTCTCCAAACAGATAAGGGTATTGGCTTTTCATAGCTTCTTCACTTTCTCAGGTCGCACCTTCCGTGTCATGATGCTGCCAAACTACCTTGACTAGGGAAATCACTTTATTCCTCAAGCGATGTTCTTTGCGATCTTCAATTTTGATCGGTCTCTCATCATACGACACTCGGTCATCGACTTCTATTTCCTCGAGGCTCAGTACATGCGAGGGGTCAGGCTCATACTTCCTCAGCATCGATACATGGAAGACATTGTGAATATGAGCCAAATTCGGTGGTAAGGCTAGACGGTAGGTTGCTGCTCCTATCCTTTCAAGGACTTCAAATGGCCCCACATATCTAGGGCTCAACTTGCCTTTCTTGCCAAAGCGTGACAATCCTCTCTTAGGTGACACTTTCAAAAACACGTGATCACCCTCTCGAAACTCCAAAGGCCTACGTCTCTTATCAGCATAGCTCTTCTGGCGGCTCTGAGCTGTCTTCATTCTATCCCTGATGACTTTGACAGCTTCTATAGATTGCTGAACCAGCTCTGGACCTGTGATTTTTCGTTCTTCAACCTCCTCCCAACAAACTGGAGTTCGACAGGCACGACCATATAATGCCTCATAAGGAGCCATTCCAATGCTCTGTTGGAAACTATTATTGTATGCAAATTCCACCAAATGTAACTGATCCTCCCAGCTACCCTTGAAGTCTAAGACACATGCTCTCAGCATGTCTTCCAGAGTCTGGATGGTCCTTTCAGACTGTCCATCTGTCTGTGGATGGTAAGCAGTACTGTATTGCAACTTTGTCCCTAAAGCAGTCTGTAAGCTCTTCCAGAAGGCAACTGTGAACCTCGGATCACGATCAGATGTGACCGTCACTGGTACTCCGTGGAGTCTAACAATCTGTCGAACATACAACTCAGCCAATCGGTCCAAAGAAAAATCCTTACATACCGCAATGAAATGAGCAGACTTGGTCAGTCTATCCACTATAACCCAAATTGCGTCATGGCCTCGCTGAGTTTTGGGTAAACCTGTCACGAAATCCATTGTGATATGCTCCCACTTCCATTCTGGAATCTCTAATGGCCTCAATAAGCCTCCTAGTTTGCAGTGTTGCGCCTTTACCTGCTAACACGTCAGACACTTAGCCACGTATCTTGCCACATCAAGCTTCATGCCATTCCACCAATAATGTGGCTTCAGGTTCTGATACATCTTAGTACTACCAGGATGAATACTGTAGTTGCTCCTATGAGCCTTTGCCAACAAATCTTCCTTAAGTGCAGCATCATTAGGTACACATAGCCTTCCTCTGAACTTTAGTATCCCATCCTCGGAGATTTGGAAGTCCGGTTTCCTCTTATCGTTACTTCCCTGGATAATCTTATGAAGAGTTGGGTCCAGTGGCTGTAAAGACTTAATCCTTGTTTGAATCTGCTGTTCCACTCGTAAGGTGGCCATCAAGCATGAGAGATAACTTACCTCGAATTTAAAGTCAAAATCTCTCGCCTCTTCTAGTAGATGCCACTCCTTCGCCATTAAATATGCTACCGACGATTTACGACTGAGGGCGTCAGCTACCCTATTGGCCTTTCCTGGATGGTACAATATATCGCAGTCATAGTCCTTCAGCAACTCCATCCAGCGACGTTGTCTCATGTTCAACTCCTTCTGAGAAAACAGGTACTTAAGACTCTGATGATCCGTGTAAATCGGGAACTTCTCTCCACATAAGTAATGTCTCCAGATCTTGAGAGCGAAGATGATTGCAGCCAATTCTAGATCATGTGTCGGATAATTCTTTTCGTGAGGCCTCAACTACCTCGATGCATATGCCACAACTCGTCCATGCTGCATCAAAACACACCCCAATCCTTGATAAGATATAAATTTCATAACCACCTGGACCTGATGGAATCGTCAATATTGGTGCAGTGGTCAATCTCCTCTTCAGCTCCTGGAAGCTTCTCTCACACCTATCTGTCCATTCAAACTTAGTTTCCTTCTTCAGAAGGTTAGTTAATGGTGCTGCTATACTCGAGAACTTCTCCACAAAACGTCGGTAGTATCCGGCCAAGCCTAAGAAACTCCTAACCTCAGTCACCGTCGTAGGCCTCGGCCAATCCGACACTGCTTCAATCTTAGCTGGGTCCATTGAAATTCCTTCGCCTGAGATCACATGGCCCAAGAAAGCTACACGACCTAACTAGAATTCACACTTGCTGAACTTGGCGTACAATGCGTGCTGTCGAAGAGTCGTCAGTACAATCCTCAAGTGTTGTTCATGCTCCTCTGAACTTTTCGAGTACACCAGGATGTCTTCAATGAAGACTATGACAACCTGGTCCAAGTACTCCTTGAAAGTTCGATTCATCATATCCATAAAAGCAGCAGGGGCGTTTGTCAGCCCAAACGGCATCACCGTGAACTCATAATGACCATACCGCGTACGAAATGCGGTCTTCGGGACATCTTCCTTTCTAATCCTCAGCTGGTGATAGCCAGTCCTCAGATCGATCTTAGGGAATACTAAGGCTCCTTGCAACTGGTCAAACAAGTCATCAATCCTCGGTAGGGGATACTTGTTCTTAATCGTCACTTGGTTCAATTGCCTATAATCAATGCACAACCACATTGACCCATCTTTCTTCTTCACGAATAATACTGGTGCACCCCATGGTGATGCACTAGGGCAAATAAATCCCTTGTCCAACAATTCCTGCATCTGGACTTTCAGCTCCTTCAGTTCTGACATCGACATCCGATGGGGAGGTTTAGAAATAGGTTCAGTACCAGGAGCCAGTTCGATTACGAACTCAATTTTTCTCTCCAAGGGTAATCCTGGTAGTTCCTTAGGAAATACATTAGCAAATTCTCGCACTACGGCGATTTCTTCAATTTTCGGTCCCTCTACCGACATATCTACTGCCGTGGCCAGGAAACTCTAGCACCCATCCTTGAGTAGTTTCACTGTCTCGAGGGATGAAATCAACGGCACAGAAGGACCTCCTCTACTTCCTACGATGTCATAACTAGGACTATCTAATGGTTGAAACTGGATAACCTGATTATAACAATGAACCGTGGCCCTCTGATCTCTCAACCAATCCATTCCAACAATTACATCAAAGTCATACATACACAATGCTGAGTCGGTTGGTTCAAGCTGAGGCGAGGCTTGACACAACGTTAATGGCAGCGTGAGACTTTGTGGACGGCGTCTGGGTCGTGGTGGAGGCGTCGACGGCATGGAGGACGGCGAACGACACCGTGACGGCGAGGAGGGGGTCTCGGCTTCTCGGGTTCACGGACCTCAACCCGAGCCAATCTGGAAATTCCAAAGCAAATTGAGACTACCCACACCAAATTGGAAGTGGCAAGTTGCTGGGCACGGATCAAGGAGCCTTCAAGGAACTTCTCGAGCAACAACGGTGGCTAAGGAAGCTTGGGTGGCCGGTGGCAACAAGAGCAGAAACAGGGGAGCTTCGGGTTCGCGTTTTTGTTTGACTAAAACGCGTGCCGTATGGAGAGCAGTGGCTAGGGTTCTATAGGGCCGTTTGTGCGAGGAATCTGCTGAGTCCGTTGTGGAAGGAGATCGTGGGGGCGAGCCGTTGGCGTGAACGCGATTTTCTCGCGTTGTTTGGGTGCGGCGTGACGGCTAAGGTTCGTAGAGGAGGGGAGGCTGCGTGAGGAAGATGATGAACAGAAGCAAGGAAAGTGGGGGTGTGGGCCGGCGTGGGCCCACGTGCAAAGGACAAAAGGAAATAAGAGAACAGAAAGAAATATAGAGAATAAAGAAAGGAAGAGGAAGGAAATTTATTATTATAAAAGTCAGGCTGTTACATCTATTGTATTACATGAAATCAATGTATTGAAAATCTTGTACTCTGTGATTTAGTTCAATCACGTGCAAGAACTATGGCCTGAACTGTTCTGCGAAATTTTGTTTTGTTATACTCTTGTGCATATAATTTGAACCCAATTCTTATGTATGCTGTGTGAAGTGAATCTAAAAGACATTCTTGAGTTAAGTTTTACCCATTTTTGTGCTTGTGACTCAGCTCAATCATGAGCAAGAATTTTGAAATATGTTCAACAAAAATGAAAATTTTAACTCAAGTTAATATATAAACTTGAAAAATGAAATGCCGATGTTTAAAATCTTACAGATGATCATAACTTCAGAAAGGGTGTTTACTTTTTCTTTTTTTCATTATAATTTATCATTTTTCTTATTGATCTCACTAAAAATATAATGTTAGTCTGCCACTGCTAGGGGAGTGTTTAGTTTTCTTTGAATTTCCAAGCAGTACTTACCTTGCTCTAAATTTTCATATCAGGCCAATGCTGTAAGTAGCTCTTTTTCCTTCCACATACATCGTCGCAAATCCATCTTACTTTGAGAAAGACAGGATTTCAAAATTTGACCATTTTGTGGTCAAATAAGAATCAGAATTACTCGCGTGATTAGTCCGCAACGGCAACGTTCTTAATATGAATTCTGTGGCTATTGGCCAACGCATGATATGCACAGACAACCAGAGAAAAAAAAGAATTCTCCATGGTGTTGGCTGTGCACTTAAATCTTGGAGAAGAGGCACGGCGAGAGCGTTCATCCTGACTATCGTCTGACGTCGGAGGAGACGACATTCGGATTTCAGGATCTACAGATGGATCGTGATCGTGTGAGCATAACTATTCAGGATGAATCTGGGTGCTTACGTAAAAAATGATGAAACGGCGAAGTGACGAGACAAAGGGTGGCCACTCCCACGGGTCGTTGTCCGCTTCTACGCCCAAGTCTCCATCCCTCACGAGAAAATATTAGGTACACAAGTCTCCATCCCTCGCCTGAAGAAGCGGTGTTTGAAATCATTCCATGTCACCTGAAAAAGAAAGAAATTATGTGGTGATATTGAAAAGCGCGATAGGGATATTTCTACTTTTATGATAGAACATGCTCATCGGGAACACGTGAGACACGTTTTTTGCCCTTTTTTGTCATGCATTTATTCTTTATTAAAGCAAAAATATTTGTTTGTGGGGGCACTAGGCCATGCGACCACGTGATGGATATTACAAGTACCCACTAAAGAGGCGATGAAGCAGAATTAAAGTCTAAAGTCTACCGGAAAAGACAAATGGGGAGTTGTTAGGAAAAAAGAGAGAGAAGGAGTCGATAGGGAATACTGGACTGGCAATATCAACTAGGGAGAGGAAGAGAACAAAATGAATTAGGTAGCACAATTAAATGCACTTTAAGTCTCAATCCTGTATCTATAGAGAGGTCGGTACTAATTTTCCATGGTGGCAAGTAATAGCCAGAGGAAGAGAAAAAATGAATTAGGTAGGACAATTAAATGCACTTTAAGTCTGAACCTTGTACCTAGGGAAAAGTTGGTACTAGTAAGACAATTAAAAGTTGGTATTAGGTAGGACAATTAAATGCACTCTAAGTTTGAACCTTGTACCTGTAGAGAAGTTGATACTAATTCTCCTTGATAGCAAGTAATAGCAGATAAGTTGCAAGCTATAGACAAATCTCATACATGGGACTTGGTTGAATTGCCTTCTGATTAGTCTACTGCGGGTTTTAAATGGATATATAAGATTACACAAAGGCATATGATATAGTGGACTGTAAGAAAATTAAGCTAGTGGCGAAAGATTTTACTCAGAAATAGATATACTTGACTATGAAAAGATTTCTAGTCCTATTGAACACCTTACTTTTGTTCACAATCAAATTGCATATCATTGGCATAAATATATCTCAAGCATCGGTTATTTTGATCCAAAATAAATTTTTTCAATAGCAAAAGTAGCCACACTAAAACTTCAAAAACCCATGTTACAGTGAAAAATGTCATACTCTAAATCCAAACAGATATATTCACATAACTTAGACAAACAGTACAAGATTTAAATTTTAGTTCTCAAAATTTATTTTTTGCTTGACTGCAATTTTGGTTCTCATCAGTATTGAATATATGTTATAATACATTCAAATAAGGTAGGTTTGAAGGACATTTTTAAGTTACCTTTTGTTAATGAGAGTTTCGAAATAATTACTAAGTAACCACAAATACAAAAAATTTACGTATTTCAATATACTGCTTCTCTTGTATTTTTTGTAATCAATATAATGAAAATTGAAATAGTCCTTATCATGTATATCTAACCAGTGTCCCTGAGACAATTCTTCACTAATAACGAAACTCTTTCGTAATTAGCTTTGAGCGACTTTATATTAATAATGCAACTGTGTTGTGTGATCTAGTTTAATCACCTGCAAGAGTTACGACCCCAATTGTTATGCCAAATTTTGTTTTGTCACATTTATGTGCATATAATTTGCTGCCTCAATTCTAATACGTGTGTATCGGTGTGAACTGAGTTTAAAGGATGTTCTTAGTTAGTTTTAGATTATTTAAACGATCAGGTGACCCGCTATATTAGGACTCAGCTCGATCATGAGGAGGAATTGTGCAATACGTTCAACAAAAATGATAAGCGTGGATCAAATTAACATTGAATTTTAAAAACTAAAGTAATTTTTTTTTAATTCAGAATCGTGCATAAATTATATTATTAAAAAAATCGTGCGTTTTATTCATTGACCTCACTAAAAGATAATCTTAGCTCTGACGTTGCTAGTCGAGTTTTCACTCTTCCTTGAATTTTTCACATACATTTTTGCAAATCCATCTTCATTTGAGAAACATGGACTTGCTAATCTGATCAATGTCCAGCCGAATGAGAATCGGAATTGTTCTTCCAAATCGTTTCGAATTTAGTTTGAAGCCCTATGCAATTTTGCAAGACCCACAGTATTCCTGGATTTATTTGTGTAGAACAATCTGCACCAACACCTACCCATAGTTAGCCTAGCTGGTTAGGATGAACTTGGTTCGATTCCCCATGAAAGCACCTTTGATTTAAGTGAGGGCCATGGCGATAGGTTGTTGTGCTAGTCTCTCCCGAGAAATAATTGAGGTGAGCGTAGGTTGGCTCGGATACCTCGGTTACCAAACAATCTGCACCAACAATTTTGTGATGTGTTAAATTATATCTCGAATTTGAGTCGTGTATAAAAACCCAATCCGATTGGAGGATGTGAATTGATTTGTTAAACTGAAGTAGTTAAAAAGAAGAAATCTCAAGAAACCTACTTTCTTATTTGAATTAGAATTTTTTCCGATTGCCTAACGAAGGCGTCACACGTATTTTTGGTCTTCGGTTACTTTGGTCAAAGTGGATATTCCTTATTCGTACGTGCCGGAGCCAGCACGCCCTGCCCCCACAATTGGGCAGGTATCTTTTCTTTCCTTTTCCCTGATAATGGCCTATAGATATTTTACATATCAAGAACTCGAGACAATTATAAAAAAAGTCCTAAATTTATTAAAATTCTGTCGATTCAGTCCTAAACCAGTCTTAAATCTTTTGAAATATTGTCATTTCAGTCCTTTCGAAAACTTTGTGCCGAAAGATACCTACATGATGGCAAAGTTAAAAAAATTTAGGACTTTTTGAATAATTATTCCTAGGACTTTGAGATTCAAGCAAGGTCTGAGATGAAGCCTTTTATGGACTTGCTTAGGTCCGGTGTTTTTGTTCCGATTGTTTTGTCGAAAGCTTGACCGAGACAATGGACTCTTGCAAAAGTAGGAAACTCCTTTAAAAGGCATAGCATATATAAATATATAATATGGCCCAATAGAGGGCTTTTACTTGAGAAAGTGAGCAGCCGCGCGGAGGGAAAAATAAAAGAAGCGTACAAAGAGACCTCTTGTTTTCAACCGTACGTAGAGCTCTTGCTGTGGAGCTCTTGACGTGGACTTGAACCAACGGTGACTTAAGTTTGAGTTTTATATTCAATTCAGTTGTCTATTATAAATAATATGGTTTGAGCTTAATTATAGATGATTATTTGGCTGTCTCATATGTTAAGATTTGGCACACAAATACAACAAAATAGAAAGTAAAAGGTGAAGAAAGAAATTGAGACATAAGGTATTATTTTGATTTACCCTTAAACTAGGGCAACGTCTAAGATAAATTCACTATAATTAGCAAATTGTACCTTATACCATTCTATTACCTTTGTCAATTATAAGAGCAATGGATTATATATAGGCTAGGTTAAATTTCATATTAGGAAACTTGTTTTTAGGGAACTTTATGCAAACCTATTCAAAATAGGAAACCTAATTGAATTAAAAAAAATTTCTTTTCTTGGACACCCTCATCCATTCACCATGGATCGAACCGTTCCTATTGGTAGGAAGTGTGAACCATAGCCTAATACTATTGAGTAGGTGACAACATTCAAGTAAATCTCCAGTACCCTTTATTATTTCTCATTTATTTTTCTAGTGATTTTATTTTTGTATTGACTCAATTGCAATATTTTATCAGTTTCTACGTTATTATTACAACAATATGAACGCATGATGATGTTTGAGAATGAATTCTGTGGTGGATGTTTCAAAGGCGAAAGATATTTTCTTGTCGACTCTTGGCCACATGACACGCACGAGAGCTAGAGAAATGAAATTGTCAATTTCTGGCTGTGCTATAAATCTCGGAGAAGAGACCCCGCAAAGGAGTTCAACCTGGCTATCGCTAACTTTGGAGGAGACCGAATTCAAATTTCAGAGTCTAAAGATGGATCGCGATGACGTGAGCATAGAAATCGGGGAGCAGAGAATGGCCAGACCGAAAGCAGTGGATTTGGTAACCAAACCAAACTGCCAAGGAGAATTCAAATATCAAGGATATTTGCTGCTGCACCGCTCCATGAGAGAAGGCAATGTGGAAAATTTTAGAAAAGACCTCGAAAAGTATTCCGCCGACATTACCAACATGCAGGGCCCTTCCGGGAACTCGTTGCTCCACACTGCAGCGGGTATCGATAATGCTGACGTCACCCTCCTCAGGGTCTGCCATGACAAGGATTTCGTAGCCAAGCCGAATCGCCGAGGGGACACCGCCCTCCACATTGCAGCACGAGCTGGCAGAATCGGCTCAGCCAAGGAGCTCCTCCTCCGCTGCGGCAGTATTGTGGACATGGTGAACGACGCGGGGAACACCGCGTTGCATGAGGCTGTGAAGAACGGTGACTACGACTTGACCGACCTGCTCCTGAGACAAGGCTCAAGAGCGGCGTGTCTGGAGAACAAGGAGAGAAAGTGCCCGCTGTACCTGGCAGTCGAGACTGGGAAATTGGAGATTCTGGAGCTTTTGATGGAGGCGATGGATAAAAATGAAGTCCCTTGGTCCAGGATGCAAGGCATGTCGCCAGTTCTCGGAGCCGTGATTCACGGAAAGGAAGGTCAGTGATTGTACTCTTGGCTCTCGGTTGAATGAATTTAATAGTCGAACCATGTCCATTTCTATGGCAGTATACTTTGGATCCATCCGAGCCGTTGAACCAGTAGGCCTCATTCGTAAAGTATCTGACCTCACAATTTTTTCCCCCACTAGAACGCGGCTAATGCCCTTAAAAAACGTCAATTTCAATTCAATTTTTATTTGCTTTTTCTAAAAAAGGCACAAACTTTAACTCACGTGCAATTCTAGGCCAAACTTTTTTTTTTCCATAAAAACGCAAATCTTAAGTCAGAACTCAATTCTAATACAAATTTCTGGTTATCTTGTAGAAAAGCACCAACTTTTAATTGGTCCCTAAATTTGACCCACGTCAAGTTTCCGTTCATGAAGCCATTAAGGATTCAACATATCATTTTAATGTACTCAATGGAAACTTGACGGAAATTTAACGGGGTGTTAGAGATACTAATTGTAAGTTGATACTTTTTTTAATGAAATTAAAAAAGTTTGAGTCGGAATTTGAACATGAGTTATAGTTGATGATTTCTTATGAGACAAAAATATTAGGGCAAGAATTGGGATTTGAACTAAAATAAAGACGTCTTAACCTTTTTTAGGGCCAGCGTTATTTATTGAAAATTTCCTGTAAATATCGGCCTAGAAGGAGGCAGATTACCTTACGTTTGGACTTGGGTCTTAGCAAGACTTTAACCCCGATGAATGTCATCAATCTAATACTTTCGGTAGTCGATACTCAGAGTATGAGCCAATGTAGATATTACAACACTTCTATTATTGTCCAAGGACCTTTGTAAAACAAGAACAGACTCATCTCATGGCTACCCTTGATAACTCCAGTATAATAAACAACCGCTTGAAAATGAATGTTTCTATGCTTTGAAGAATTCTATAATATCCATACTGAAATTATCCCCCAAAAGTTTAGATTTCAATTAGATATCAAAACTTCATTTTGTTTTAAGGAAATTATAATAGAGTTGTATGGTAAAGTTACTAGACCCTTGGTCATGAGCATGAGGCAAATCAATCATTCCGTGCTCTCAGATAATGTAGATATGCTAAGAAGGATGTCAGAGTGGAAGAAAGACCTATTTGGCTTGACAGATGCTCGAGGTGGTACTCCCCTCCATCTAGCTGCATACGTAAATTATGTTGAAGGAGTCAAATTCTTGGTCGAAAAGTTTGCTTCGAGTGCCTTTGAGGGTGACGAAGAGGGCTATCTTCCGATCCATGTTGCCTGTAAGATGGATCATCTCAAAATAATCAAGGTGCTACTTTCATATTCGCCAGACCCGGAAGAGTTGCTAAGTCTTGAGGAGGGGCAAAATATCCTTCACGTTGCGGCAAAGTACGGAAGTACCTCTGTAGTGAAGTACATACTCGGCGATCCTAGCCTTAAGAAGCTTATAAATGCTAAAGACAAGGAAGGAAATACGCCTCTACATGTGGCTACATTGGAGTGGCAACCCAGGGTTCTGCTGTCTCTTACCCGGGACAACAGAGTCGATCTTAAGCTTGTAAACAATAGCAACTCGACGGCTCTCGACATTGTAGATGAGCAACTGAAACAAATCGATGCTCCACTTCGCCAGGTAATGATCTCCGCAGAATAAACTAACAAGTTATCTAATTTTGTTTTCCCCTAATGTTTTAGCTACTTCTGTGAGAGAGACGAAAGGGTCGATAGTTTGTTTGTAAAACAAATAAAGGGGTGGCTTGTACCATGTAGAAAATATAAGTGTCTAGACCAATACGTAAGTGTCAGTTAAAGACCACGAGTTAAGTGAATTAGACCCTACACTACTGGCATGTGGGTGTGCGATTTTGGTGCACATAGCACTTAGCACACTTGCGCGATTGTGGACCAAAATTGACACTTATCGACGGATTTTTTTTTTCAAACTTTGAATTTACCATTTTAAAACCAGAATAGTTGTGTCCTTTTGAAACAGTATGTTTGTTCAGAAAAGGGTTTTGCTATTATAATTTCATCGTTCAGTTATTTTTTTTCCACTTTCAATTTTCATTTCTTTCTTAAAAAATGTAACATTTATTCTCTAATTGTTCCTTTTGAGAGTTTTTGGAAAAATACCACAAATTGTTATATAGTATTCTCATTTTGAGATTTTGTTGTATCCAAGAGGATTATTGCTAGTAACATCAGCAATCTTATGGGGCAAACAGTTCCTTTAGACAATGTATTCATGTCTCAAAGTCTGATTCAATTCTTCATAATTATTTCTTACATGAACTACACTGATAGTTACTAAGTGGAATTAACTTTCTACATAAAGCTTGGAAAATATTGCATTTGCAAGTCTATCTATCACTTGAGAAGGTTATATTTTTCAAATTCTAAATCTATCTTCATGCATAATAAACAGTCCTTTTGAAATAATATGTTTGTTCACAAAAGGAGTTCACTATTGTATATGCAATGTGTTCAATTTTTTTCACCTTCAAATTTCGTTTCCTTCTTAAAAAATACAGCATTTAATCTCCAATTCTTTGTTTAGAGTTCTTGGAGGAATACCAATATTGCTACTTATTTTATTTTAAGACTTTGTTGTATCAGGAACGATTTTTGTTGGTAACTATTAGGAACTTTATGGGACAAAGTCCTATTCATGACTCAAAGTCTGATTTCATTCTTTCTAATTATTTTCTTACCTAAACTACCTTGATAGTTACAGAGTGCAATTAAATTTCTAAAATAAGCTTAGAAAATATTGCATTTGCAAGTTTGGGCATCGGTTGAGAAGGTTTCACTTTTCGAATTCTAAATCCATCTTCATGCAAAATAAACGGTCTGCTTTTACGTGCTTGACCAGAGCTTAGCACGAACTATCTTAGTATCTGCTCGAGCACCCCGAAGCAAAGAGAAAGCAATTTGCTTGCCAAAAGGCTTAGGCCCAGGGAGAGTTCTGGAGCCACCGGATTTGAATAGACTGAAGGATGGGGCCAACACCCGGATGGTCGTGGCTACGCTCATTGCCACTATGACGTTCGCCGCTGGTTTTTCCGTTCCTGGGGGAAATAATGATTCTGAACCAGATGCAGGAATTGCTACCCTGTTGAACAAACCCATGTACGACGTCTTCGTAATCTGCAACACAATCGCCATGTACAGCTCGATAATCGCGGTTGTGAACCTTCTTTGGACGCAGATCAAGGATCCTTGGGCGATGCTTCTTGCTCTTAGAAACGCAAGGCTACCGCTCCTCATAGCTCTTGCCACAATGTCAGTGGCCTTCATGGCAGGGGTCTACGTGACCATAAGCAAACGTACTTGGATAGCCGTTGTGGTCTTGATCATCGGAGTCGCTGCTCTCTTCGTTATCTTGAGTCTTTACATTGTCTTGTTTGTGCCGCTCGTGTGCAAATGTCGTCTTGCCCAGATCCTTGCCGACTATATTATCACTGGTATATTAATTTCATTAAGTGGCACCGAAAGAAGGCCCACACAACCAGCTCGTCAAGGAAAGTCAAAGTCAGAGGATGGGGCTCTCTCGGTGATGGCTTCTGCGCTGGAGGTGGCGGATGAGGCCATCGTGGTGACAGGAACATCAGTGTTAGAGGATGGGGCCCCCTTGATGATGGCTTTTGAGCCGGAGAATGCTCTTGCGTCAGAAGTAACCCTCGAAACTCATCTGGCACCGTCAAAAATTGGCGGTGATGACCCGGAGAACCTTTATGAAATCACTGGGCCGCCATTAAATATGGGTGATGAACCTGAGGACACTTTAGGAATCCGTCGAGCAGAGAAGAGCATTGGAAAGCAGACAACGTAAGGACATCAGCCTCAAAACCAAAAGGGGAGCTTCTCTTAGCGAGCTTCAGCATAGAGAGGAAAGAGAGACAGTTCGCTCTTATCCGAGAGAGAAATAAGAGAGTTGAAAGTGTCCTTTTATAAGGTAGTTTGTTCTGAGTATTTGTAAGTGGTGTGACAAAATAAATTGCAAAATTGATGTGTCGTCTTTTGCTATTCACATATGATGTGTGTAACAATTATGGGAAATAATAGTTCGTCTGAGTGTTATAATTGTATTGCATTCTGGTATAAGTGTATTTCGAATTGCCTATTATAATTTTATCATACTGACTCAACCTCATTTTCGTATCCAACACATAGTACCAAGGCAATGCTTCCACACTAAACAAGTGGCCTTAGAGTAAGATTTTAATGGAGTTGTGGAGTCCAATAGAGGAAAATAATGTTAATTAGAGAGGCTCTTTCTTTTTATGGTGTATGAAGTAATTTTCAGTGAAAAAATTGACTTACCTCTTGTGAAATGATTAGAAAATTATCCAGGATATTACGATTAAATTACTATCACGTATTAGATTAATCTTCTACTCGACAACAGTCCAAATATAATCACGGGAAATATTTTTTTATTTCATAACGTAAATGTTGATCGTTTTCAAATGTGGCCACATTGGAGTGGTGTAACAGCCGCGAAGGGTTCGGCCCAGCTGAGCCCAGCCCATCGCCTGAGCAAGCTCATGTCGCAGCCCCTCTCTCTCCCCTATTTTCTCTCTTGCGCGCGGAAGGTTGGGAAGCTCGTTGTGCGGGCCCCACGCCGGCAAGACGCCCGGCCATTCGCCCGGGGACTGCTACAGCAGCCCTGGCGAACCGGTCGGACATGACCCCGGCCAATGGGAGCTCGTCGTGGATCGCGACCGGCGATGAATCTTCCCCCGCAAGCCACAACCCCTGTTTTTCATTTGTTCGTCTGACCATCTTTGAAATCATTTTTCTTTCACCTCGGATCTCCGTTTGAGACGTGGTTGGTGCCGTTGGAATTGTGGAGACACCACCTTTGAGTAGCTGCCAACCATTGCCGCCGATTCACCTCCTCCGTTGCCGAAAGCCCTCGAAACATTCCCCCCTGTAGCTCGGCTCTCCTGTTTTTCAGTAAGCTATTCAAGCTTATTTTGGACCGTAAGTTGCATATCTTTGATCTTTGGCTCAAATGGTTGTTCCCAAACGATTTGTTGGCATTGTTAAACCCTTGATTTGTTTCTGATTTGGTCCGATTTGGTTGATTTGAGATTGATTTCATTTTTGCCCCAATTTCTTGTGCCGAAACCCTAGTTTCTCCAATCCGTCATTTGAGACCTGCCCATCCTCAATTGATGCTTCCATTAGATTCCTATGGTGTAGGTAAGGGTATTTTATGGGTTTGATTGAGTCGATTTGAGCTAGAATGGGAGGATTGAGGCTCGAACTCGTGATTTTCTTCCCAAAATTCACTGAACCACCGCCCCCTACATTTGAAGTTCGATTTCTTCCTCCTCTGACCACTTCAGCAACTGGGTTTGGTGTCGTTGGACTCGTATGGATGTCCTCTACAAAGCTCAACCCACCTCATCTCTCGATTTGCTCTGTGTAGGATGAATCAAGGCGAAAATCGAGCAAAGCTCGCCCGAATCCATCCGCAAAGCTAGTCGTTGTTCATCCCCGCGCGTGGGCCTCACGCGAGCACCGTGGCCCAGCTTGGTGGGCTTTGACCAGCCCAGGTTAGTGGGCTCTAGTTAATTCAGCCCGCGGAAGAAAGAAAAGAAATAGAGGAAGGAAAGAAAAGGGGAGAAAACAAAAAAGGAAATAAAAGGAAAATTAATCCGCGGACTGCCGATGTGATTTTGGATCGCAATTGAAGATGAGGGAATTTCCTAAACCGCGATTAGGCATGCATTTGCGCTAGTTAATATTGTTATTATTTTATTATTATCGTAATTATTATTATTTAGTATTGTTATTAATTTTATTATTATTAGTATTATTATTATTAGCTTGCTTATTATTGTTATTATTAGAATTGTTAGTAATATTATTATTTATAGTAGTTAATATTATTAGCATGTTATTTTATTATTATTATATGTTGAGTAAATTAGAATTTTGGCCAAGATTATTGGATTGCGAAGGTGAGGTTGGGACTTTGAGGAATAAATAGGACTTAAGTCGGTAGTAGATGGCTTTAATTATTTCCTTTAGACATGCAATTTATTTACTTATTTTCTGCAATTTATTTATTTAATTACAACATTTATTTATTTAAAATTCTCGTATTATTTAGTATTGCTATTGGTTGGTTACCTAGACTTCGTGATTAGCCTGAACCACGGGACTTGGGCTTAGACTGGACTTGAGAGACGGATTAGAAGATTTGAGGTTGATGTTGAGCGTAGCAGGAGGTTTAGAGACAAATTAGGGACACTAGAGCCGAGGTAAACCTAGTTATGGGATAGAGAGTTAATTTGCTGAGATACCCAGTATCTCACCCCACCACCCCAAACCCTCTTAGGTAAGGAGCATGAAACACGAAGACTTTGAATCACCTGTACCAGTTAAACCCGATGATGGCGGTTGGGTGATCAATAGGAGATTGACCAGAGGAGGTTGGACTTATGAGGATCATGAAAGGACATTGTGGGATTTCGATGAAGTCTTTTGGGTCTGGGTGCCACACCAGTACGTGCTCAGATTCATGGGAAGGATAGGCGAACCCTTGGAAATTTGTAGTGAGCGACACAATCACCCTTGGGAGGGTTCGTGGAGTACGTCCAGGACCGGTGGAGAGAGGATCCCCCTGATGGAAGCGTCATCGATCCTTAAGGCGGACCTAGTTGACGTTAATCGGTTGTGATTTTTGACGAGTAGCTAGCGTGTAAATTAATTATTAGATTGTTTTAGTGATTTGAAGGAGACGTTGAGTTGTAATATATTAGTTAGCAGCTATTAAGTTGTGTTTAATTATCTCGTTTGTCTGCGTTTTACTCTGAGCTTCAGTTGACTGTGTTGGAGACAAGAAATGGAAGAACTGGAACACGTGGCGTGCTCGAAAATCGGGGGGTGACAAGTGGCATCTGGATCCTCTGGCTCTCTCTCATGTGGCCACATTGGAGTGGCAACCCGAGGTTCTGCTCTCTCTCACCCGGGACAACAGAGTTGATCTTAAGCTCCCAAACAACAGCGGCTGGACGGCTCTCGACATCGCAGATGAGCAACTGGAAATCGATGCTCCGCTTCATCAGGTAATGATCTCTACAGAATGGATTAACAAGTTATCTACTCATGTATTTCACTGTTATTTTAGCTACTTCTGGGAGATACGAAAAGAGTTAAAGTTTACTTTGACCCGTTGACCTCCCGCGGAAGTTACCAAGTTGAATTAAGTTTCAATGGTAAGCTCAGAAAGATTGCAGTCCGTGTATTACTTGAGAAGGTTTCATGTTTTTGAATCCTAAATCATTGATTGTTAGTCCATCTTCATGAATAATAACAGTCTCATTTTTTTCCCCTATTACGCTTAACCAGAGCTTAATACAAATAATCTTAGTATCTGCTGGGGCACCCAGAAGCAAAGACAAAGCAATTTTCCAGCCAGCCTCAGGTCCGGAGAGGCATCTAGATCCTCTGGCTCTGGATTTGGATAGACCAACGCAAACTGCCAATGCCCGTATAGTCGTGGCAACGTTCGTTGCAAGTATGACATTCGCTGCTGGCTTTTCTATTCCTGGAGGATATAATGACTCTGAACCAGATGCCGGAATCGCTATGCTGTTGAACAAACCCATGCACGGTGTCTTCGTGATCTGCAACGCCGTCGCCATGTGCAGCTCGATAATTGCAGTTGTGATCCTTCTTTGGACGCAGATCAATGATGCGGATGCGGTGCACCATGCCCTGAGAAGGGCAATGCTGCTGCTGCTTACAGCTCTTGCCACAATGTACGTGGCCTTCATGGCCGGGGTCTACTTTATCGTAAGCAAACGCATGTGGATCGAGGTTGTCGCCTCGATCGTTGGAATCACCGCACTCATTATCATCTCAGTTCTTTGCATTGCATCGATCGTTTTACTTGGGTTCAATTGTCGTCACCTCCAGCCCTTCGCCGACTACATCATTAAAGTTGGAATATTTATTTCAAGGAGTGTGACCGGAGCAAGGGCCATACGAATACAAACTCCTCATTTCGGAAGTCTGGACCAGCACATCTGGGTAATTCCCACATTATTGCCTATGCTTGATACACTAGATTGTACGGAAACTGGGGACTCCGAGGAAACTGATGACTCTGCGGAAGCTGAGGACTCTGAGGACGCTGAGGACTGAGATCATTTTCCTAAGTGACTCCCCGGTTGCTTCAGGGTCAAGCAAAGTCACTTCTAGGCTGCAATAAAACCACCAAATCAAGAAGAATTTCATATGCTTACTCGCAGATTACTCTTCCTAGTCCTTGGATTTGGATTGATTGCTCATCCTATTTAAGTAAATACTCTACTCTGATGCCATGGATGACTTAAATCTCATTAGCGTTATGCTTACGTGATGATTATATCATTAGAGACCTTGAAATACACAAGGTCTGTGATGACAATTCATAGTGTAACACTTATGCTGCTTGTTCTAATCGCCAGTTGATGGAAAATTGGTTTTAGAACTATTACATACTTTAGGAAGATTGGTTAACACAAAAATATTCTTTTCACAATGAATAATCTTTTCGTTTGTTGATGATCCGTATAAAAAGGAATTTCACGATTTCTGGCTCCCTATCACTACTCTTTTGAGAAACCAAATGGTCGATATTGGTTTTGAATACACTCCCTAACTCTAAAGTCATCTTAGGAATCTAACGGCTATTTCATGTCAATAATTTCCAATCTAAATAAGATAGATAGACTAAATGGTACCATTGTGAAAATATTTAAATGAATTGGTCCAATTGAAAGGTTTATGATTGAATTAGTTCTCATGCAAAATTTTTAGCCACAAACTCAACCATTTTTTGCGCTTTACTTTGATACCCTTCTCTGCCTTTCGAATCCACATGGCAATAAGTGATTTCAGCCTTGTTTTCCTCTAACTTTATCAGAACTTGTGGGCAATACTCTCCATTCCACCCCGCAGAAACTGTCATCTTTTCTTTAATTATTGTCGTCCCTTGGATTCTTCTGTCCTAAAGCATGGATATCGTGGTAATGTGGTTGCTTGAGACTCTTCCTCCAATTAGCATAAATATGTCTGGCGCACATTCTATCTTCTGCAATGAATAAAAGTTCTTGGATAGCTGGAACTAATCTCTGCAAAATAAATCTAATAGTGTATCTAAATATGTAAAAAAACATTTTCAGATACAAGACATAAGAATAAATACATAACAACTATTAGAAAAGATAACTTTAGTTGATCGAACATTAAGGTCCATCCTGTGACTTTGCTTTCAATTTCCATCCCCATATCATGGATTAGATTACGCAGAAAGCATGACTAAGAATCCTTTGTCGAACTGCACCTTTTACAGCAGGCATTTTGTTGATTTTTCTTTTGTTTTCATTGACAAAAGGCTGACAGTGACACAGAGGTAATGTTTTGCATGAACTTTTCATTCATGTTTGATTAAACTACCAATGTTCCCTTATCGAACATCTAGTTTGATTATTATCACTAGATTCTGCGATTACAAAGTGTATCTTCAACATAAAACAGAAGATAAGTTTCAAAAGTAATTTATGGTTCAAATTAAATTGATGTACAAAAATCCTCCGAAACACTCTTTTTTTTCTTCTTTTTCAAAATCGGAAGATAGAGGTTTCGGCAATAAAAGAATTCAAATACAAGGGTATGTGTATATTCTTAGGTATTACAGCAGCAACACAGATTAAGATTTGCTTGCATAAAATTCCTACGATGACTGGGTATAGAAGATAAACTCTCACTGAAAAGTGCAATCAATTACATGTGTTAATTATATCTAATTTGAGTTATGCAATAATCTAACAAGCCATTTCAAAAGAAAAATATTTTCGAGAATACGTGGTGCTAATCAATCTGGCGTTGAATGTATCGACACGTTAAATAAAGTCCAAATATTATCAAAGGACGATTGGTGCTGCATTAGAGAAGGACCCAATATTATCTTTTCTTGTTGGGGACAAAAAATTGAGGTGAGTTATGTGCAGTAAAGACCGAGATGGAATCCAGGAAACAGCTATTGAGAACGTGAAGAAATCAGTGGGAAAATGATAAAAGCGTCTCACAGCTTCAATGTCTTTAAATACTGAATCTCACCCTGCCCTCCCTCTCTTGTTAATTTTATTTGTAGTTTACTATTTATTTCTTTTTTCCCCTTCTCTCCCTATTATGTTATATCTCTTCTCTCAATCTAGTCTTAGATATGAGAACTTAAATTCTCCAATTTAGCTCTAGATTTGGGAATTATCCTAATATGAGATTTGATATCTCTTTCCTTTGTTTATTTGCAGGTTTTTTTACCTCCAACTTCAATGGTAATAGCAAGAACTTTGGTGTCTCATTGAACCATGACAATTTGCTCTTCCAAATATTAGGTTTGTCTTTGTCTATCTTTCTTTGGTCATTTTCATATGGCGACGGTTTAGAGGAAGCTGAACTTAGGTGCACACCACCAGCTAGCAACGCCGTGATTTTTGGAGAAGAAATTCCCCTCCCGTGATTATCATTGATGAAGTTATGAGATGGAGTGATTGGACGCCGATTATTTTGCTTCACAAATCTATTTTTGTAGAATGAGTATATGCTTCACTCTATTGATTCTCTTTGTTATTTGGATTTGGCTTTGTTTTATCGAATTCTAGGCTTTACTCTATTTCGATTTATTTTTTCATAAAATCTACGTACTTCTTATTTGCGGATTGAGCTAGATTTGAGGAATTTTTTTTCCATTTTGTCAATAAGTGTCTCAAGACATTTGTAAGCAACCACACACAAACATTTATGGATGTCAATGCACTACTTCTGTCGTATTACATGTAATTAATGTATTGAAAATCTCGCACTTTGTGATTTAGTTCAATCACGTGCGAGAGCAATGGCCTGAACCGAACTATTCTGCAAAAATTTGTTTTGTTATACTGTGCATATAATTTGCACACAATTCTTATGGATGCGTGTGTGAAGTGAATCTAAAGGACATTCTTAATTTAAGTTTTACACATTTTTGTACGATTAGTTAACTAGATGTGTCGTGACTCAACTCAATCATGAGCAAGAATTGTGAAATATGTTCAACAAAAATACTCCACTGCTACTTTATCACAATCGTTGATGGACTCAATTGCCATTGACATCTTCAAAGTCCAAACGGCACTTGAGCTTTGCCATAATTATAGACCTCATATGGTCACCAGCTCTATCTGTACATTTAACTATTTAACAGGGATAAGTTGACACAAATAAAGCAGACCCACAGTCTTGTCACGACATTAGCATGCATCTCGTAAACTCAATGGTTATAGTAATGATTGGCTCTACAAGCTCCACTTCACTACGAGCACCATCTATCTTAGCTACCGAGCAAGTATTCATTAATTCAAGAGTTTCTAGCTGTAATTTGACATTGAGCTAGACACCGTTTAGATTCGTATAAACACTATCATAATTATTTCAAACCAGAAGCATTTGAGATTTCTCAAATGTAATTTTTTTTTGGCTGATAATAGGTGAATTTAATTATGAACATCACGATCAATAGCCCAAATCATGCATTTTCTTGCCAATAACTCAGACAACCAAATATTATAAGATAGAATAGTCAACAAAGTCAACGAACCATACTCTTTCAGCATTTCGGTATTTAATTGCGACTAGTCGATAGAGATTATTCAATATGCACCATGCTATGCACAATTGCTAGGAACTTCTTATCCAAAATAGCACCAGATAACATTTTATGGGTTGCCTGTAGTAATTTTCCGCTTATCAACTCTACACGCTATTATGGTTCACTAACACCAGTGTGGTGTCTTACTATACATTCCTTCGTACATAGTTTGTTTAACAATTAATAGAATCCCATGCTATTGTTGATTTGCACATGATTGATCATTTTATTAGTCTCACTTTTGATACAACTTTTATATTTTTTTATATAGACAACATCATCAAACGTGTGCGTAGCATAAATTCCGTATAAAATTAAAACTATTAGCATAAATCTAATAATATAAAATTATCCGTATAACTCTTTCTTGAATTTGGATAACTATTAGCATAAATCTAAAACTCTTTCTTGAAGGATATCATGACAATCTGCGAACATGTAAGTGAGTCAACTCTGCAGTTTAGGTGGTTTCTCTAATACTCATACCAAACTTCATTTTATGATGTCTACTTAAGTCACAACACTTGCATACATTCAATTCTTTGCCACATAACCACATGGGAGATTTCTTCCACTCAAAACCTTCAGGCTTTTTCTTACCAATGTGCCTTAAATGCATATGCGATAATTTAGACTCTCAAACAAATGCATTCGTTGTCTTTGCGATGAACAGTCAACTGTGGTCCATTCCTCTCACTATCACTAGGGCACCTAAACAGACTTTCAAAACTTCACATTTTCAAGTGTATTGACACCTCGCTGAATTTGATTGCTCGACGAACTTAGCTTCTTCTTCAATATTGAACATCTCTAACTCTAGTCTATATCCTCACGATTGTGTAATGTATTCTGATTCTAATATCGCCAATACCTACAAGATTGCACTTAATGTTATACCCCAATTGCAGTGTATCACTATCCATGAATTGATATATAGTAAACCAATGCCTATTTGTTGAAGTGTGATATAAACAAGAAGAGCTATAACCCATTTGTGAAACGACGGATCCTCGTTGATAGACAAGACATATACATCATTACCCGAGACATCGTCAACTGTTATAATACTGGACTCTTCTCGCACTTTAGCTTAAGCAATCCTTTTTGAGATGGCCCCTCCAGCCATAATTCCCAGTTGAGAACATTGTAGTCCTAGGCTACATACGTCTATTCAAGTTCACATTGCTCCTGCTGACACAAGTATAAGCTCTTCCTCCAGCTTCATTTACTAAACAAGTAGACACGAGTTCAGA
Organism: Melaleuca alternifolia; assembly: GCA_019926035.1. Classification (NCBI taxonomy): domain Eukaryota; kingdom Viridiplantae; phylum Streptophyta; class Magnoliopsida; order Myrtales; family Myrtaceae; genus Melaleuca; species Melaleuca alternifolia. Next base: position 76,803 of record JAGKPW010000205.1, read on the forward strand.
TTCTCTCATACAGATGTCTTCACCCATGATCAAATAGCGAAGAACTTCTCATATATACCACATCATCAAAGTCAATGTCTATTGAGGATAATAATAGTATTCTAACTATCAGGTAAAAAGATAATAGAATCAAAACATACACCTCATCACAAAAAGTCAATCTGAACTAAACTCGATTGACTATTGACTGTTGAATTCATTGATATGCTTAGCAACCAACTCACCTTCACCCATCTCTAAATGAAAATGTTTTATAAAGCAAACCTCATTGATATGTAAACGACATTGCTTATTTTTTTTATTTTACATTGCACAAGCAGATATTATAATAAGCTTCTTTTTGTAGTAAAAAGAACTATGCAATGCATTGGATTATAACATGTCATTCAATTTTTATAGAAAGCTTTTAACTTGAGTTATTTCAATGCCTAAAGAGCATTGTTTTATCTGAGTAATAAGATAAAATGTACATAAAATGGTATGCAAATGAATGGACACGGTCTTGAACTGACGAATTGCTTCACGTCTTGCATTGACCGGTTGGATAACAATATAACAATATAGATGTTTTATTAGATTGGAGAATAGATTGTACATTGAATGAATTATTTGATGAGAATAATATGCTTAGGTACATTTTGCGTGCTAAGCAAAATATTTTTGACATGTTTAGAAAGATAAATACCCTCTTATTAATGTAAATCACATTCATTTCTGTTTAAGTGTATTATATAAGATTATATCCAATGGAAATGAACTAAGATTGCATGCGCGTGGTCTACTTAATAATTTCGATAATATTTGAAAGAATCACATATCAGGAAGGCAAATAGGGGTCTAAAGGAATTTGAATTTAGAACTTTCTCTTCTACTATCATGTAAGAGTGTTCAAGCTAAAAATTTGAGCTATTATATATAATTGTGATTTATAACTTAAATAGCTTATTGACATCCTATGTAATTGGAACTACAAATCCTTTTTGGCTGAAGTCACTGGTCTCTCTCATCAAATGAAGAAGATATTCAACTTTTTATGCTCCGGAAAGTATAGTTAGCACGAGTTTTTCGGATTGACTATCCTTGTCAAGTGCTTCTTACAGTAGCCATGGCACTATTTGAAACCCGAGCACCACGTTTTTTGTTTTTAGCAATATGTATTTCATCATCATTTTTCCGACAAACTTTCTTGGGATTCTACTTCCAGACAAACATCGCATTGACTGGAGGGCGAGGGCGACGACTAAACACATAGCTCCCGGCCAACGCATTTTGAGTTCATCAATGGCAACCTGGATCTGTTTGTGGGACCTTCCATAGATGTCAATGATGGGGTGACCGTCAGATCAAAATGAGAGTGCATCTCCTCTTTTGATTTCGCGAGAGTCGTGATCACATGCTTACTATTGATTAGTCAATTAATTAGCATTTAATCAAGACTTATGTGAAACAAAAAATAAAAAAAATTGATGAACCGGAAAGCGGAGGGACGAGACAAGTGGCCACTTTCTGGGCATGTTGCCCACTCCTCTGCCTAAGTCTTTAAGCTCTCGTGCCCATTTGAAATTATTTCACATTTACCGGAAAAAACAATGACATTACTTGATATATTTATATGGGAATTCCGCTTTTGTGAAAGACAAAAACATGTTCATGAAGCAAACCTTTTTGGACTTATGTGGTCGTACGTAAGGCACTTTTTTTTTTGTATTTCCTTTATTGCAATTTGCAATGCATTTCTCGTCTGTTTGTTTCATAAAAAGTAAATATTTTTAAATAATTCTATAAAATAGATCACTTGTCTCTCTTGAAATAATTTATAAATTATTATTGACAGCAATTAATATTTAAACATTTTCGTGAATGAAGAAAATATTTTTCATTTTTATAGGTTATAAAAGTCATCGGTTTTAGAATTTTCTTTTATGGAATGAATGGAACCAGAAGCTAAGACATTAGTTTGTGGTGCAATTGACTCAAATGGTTTGAGTAGCGCGCTACTCGCTAGCACATGCAAGCACGTGGTGGTTCTATTACTAGCCAGTGGAACACATAAAATGCAATGACTAAAGTCTACCGGAAAAAGACAAATGACGATTCGTTAGGAAATACAGAAGTTGACAACGTCATCTAACCGAGGAAGAGAAAACGTGAATGAGTTGGAACACCTACGTGCACTTTGATTAATCCCCTAAGCCCCGATAAGTTAAAAGCACGAAAATCATAGATCGAAACTTCCTATGAGTCCACGACCCAATTGCATAATGATCCAGTTGAAGTAGTTCATGAAAGGGTCAAAATACTTATCTAAGATTGATCGCTTGTATTACTTGAAATAATAAATAAATAGAAAATACTTTCATAGTTCATGAAAGGGTTTAGACCCAATATGGCACTACATTATAATAAGATCCAATATTAAAACCAAAAAGGAAATCGAAAGTTACACATCTCTCTCTCTCTCTCTCTCTCTCTCTCTCTCTCTCTCTCTCTCTCTCTCTCCATAATCCATAAATAGGAGGATTTCAAATAAACATGCCGATATCAATGTAGAATTACAGACAAAGAGAAAGTCATCAGCAATAAAAATCAAGATGGAGTCTAGAAAACAACTAATGAGAACATGAAGAAATCATTGGAAAGCAGTAGAAAATCGTCGCAGAGCTTCATCATCTTTAAATCCTTGATACTTGAACACGCTCAACTCAGGCAGATCTTTCCCGAGTTCAGTTTTAGCTTTGATTGCATGTTTTTCTTTTCGCTATTTGTCCTGTGAATATGATTTCCATATTTTCGTAAATGTGATTTGAGGCGACATTAGGTCTTGGAAGGTTGTGATTTCTAAGCATAGATATTCAAATCACAGGTCCTTCATCTATTAGCATAAATATTCTAAGCATCGGTTAACTCGATTCCCTTAATTCTATAATTTGATCCCAATAGATTGATCTTTTTGAACAACTGAATCAGCCTCACGAAAACATTAGAAACCCAAGTTACAATGAAAAGGTTAGAATTAAAAACCAACTTGATATATTCAAATTACTTCGACAAAAATTGATATAATAAATCATGAATTTTGAGTTTCCAAAATTCCATGACTCTTGATTTAGGTCCTCATTAGCATTGAGTTAAATGTCAGAACACATTCAATTGAGCTCAATTTGAAGGATAATCTTATGTTATATCTTGTTAACCAGCAGCCCTAAGATAAATTATCAAGCAACCACGCATAAATTACAGATTTCAATGTATTACTTCTCTCGTATTATCGTATAAGTTTAACCAATGTCCCAAAATTACGGTTCTTTTTTAATTAGCTTTGGCTAACTTATGTCAATCACGTAATTGTGTTGTGTGATCAACTTTCATCTTGAGCGAGAGTTTTGCCCTCGTGTGAACCCTACACACGATTACATGACTTATATAATTCACGCCTTTCGTCGCACCCAAAGTTTTTCGGGAACTGATTGCATAAGATAGTCTGCACGGCGGCCGCGTGATGTGCACTGACAGCTAGAGTAGAAAAACTCTTAAAGTTGTGGCCGTGCTGTTGATCTCGAAGAAGAGACACCAAAGAAGAGTACAACCAGACTATCGTCTCTCATCGGAGGAGACGATATTGAAGTTTCAGAGCCTAAAGATGGAAGGCGATCACGTGAGCATACCTATTGACGATGATCAAATCTGGCGGCAAAGAAAGGCCAGATTGAGGGCACTAGAGTTAGTAAACAAACCGCACTGACAAACAGAATCCAAATGGCGCGTGAATCTGCGGCTCCGCGCTGCTGTGAAAGAAGGCGACGTGGACAAGTTCATCGATGCCCTCGAGGACTATACCGCCAAAGAGTGGATCTCTTTGTCCGACATTTTCGCAATCGAGGGCCCTTCTGGGAACTCGTTGCTCCACGTCGCAGCGGGTATTGAGAAGTCCGACATCCTCCGAACCCTCCTTGAAGCCCTCCCTGATGAGCGGTCCGCCACCATAGTGAACGACCGACTGGATACCGCGCTCCATGTCGCAGCAAGAGCTGGCAGGATCCATACGGCCGCGGTCCTCCTCGACTGTGGCAGTATTGTGGACATGGTGAACGACGCAGGGAACACGGCGCTGCATGAGGCTGTGAAGAACCATCACTATGAGTTCACAAAACTGCTCCTGCATCGAGGCTCTAGATCGGTGAATAAGGAGAACAAGGAGAGCAAGAGCCCGCTGTACTTGGCAGTTGAGACAGAGAACTTGAAGATTCTCGAGCTTCTGATGGAAGCGGTGGATGCGAATGAAGTCCTTCGACCAAGGATGGAAGGAATGTCGCCGGTTCATGGAGCCGTGATGCACCGTAGTAAAGGTCAGTGATAGTATTTATGGCTCTTTCTTGGGTAAATTTATTAGTCGGACTCTATGCATTTACCGCGTGTCTACTTTGAGTTCGTACCAGCCGTTGGACCTGTGAAGTCTCATACATAAAGCAGTTAACCTCACATTTTTCTTCTTCTGCTAGAATGGTTTACCCTTTTCTAGAGCCTAAATCAATTGATGAAATTTCCTATAAATTTTGCCCCTGAAGAAGGCAGATACGATATGTTTGGACTTCAATACTAGCAAGACCTACCCCGGGAAGAATGCCATCAAATAATACTTGGATGGCCGATACTCATAGTGTAAGGCCCATGCATGACTGCCCTTGATTACTCCAATGTGGTAAACTACTTGGAAATGAATGTCTCCATTCTCTGAAACATTCTCAGATATCTATACTGAATTATCCCCCCAAAAGTTTAGATTTAAATTATAGAAACAATTTAATATCTCGTTTTTGTTTCATTTTAAGAAATATATAATAGTTAGATGGCAAATTCATTCATTTCCTGCTCTCTACTGATGCAGAGATGCTAGTTCTGATGTCAAAGAAGAAGAAAGAACTGTTTGATTTGACAGACGCTGGATTTGGTACTCCCCTCCATCTAGCAGCGTACGTGAATTACGTCACTGGAGTCAAATTCCTGGTCCAAAACTTCGCTTGGAGTGCCTTTGTGAAGGACGAACAGGGCTATCTCCCTATTCACGTCGCCTGTACGATGGGTCACCTCGAGACAGTCGAGGATCTGCTTCAACATTGGCCAGATCCGGAAGAGTTGCTTACTTTTAACGAAGGGCAAAATATACTTCACGTTGTGGCAAAGTACGGAAGGGCCTCAGCGGTGAAGTACATACTCGGGGATCCCAAGCTTGAGAAGCTTATAAATGCGAAAGACAAGGAGGGAAATACGCCTCTCCATCTGGCCACATTGCAGTGGCAAAATGAGGTTCTGTTCTCCCTTACCCGGCATGAGACAGTCGATCTTGGGCTTGTGAACAATGGCAACTTGACAGCTCTCGACATTGTAGATGAGCAACTCAAAAAATTTGATGCTCCCTTTCGTGAGGTAATGATCTCTGCAGAATGGGTTAACAAGTAATCTACTGTTGCTTTTCCCTGTTTTCTTCACCTACTTGCTACTTTCCGGGAGAGACGAAAGAAAATAAAGTTTTTTTTGGACCCGTTGACATCCCCCGGCAGTTGCCAAGCAGGATTAAGTTTCTATCGGAAGCTCAGAAAAGATTGCACTTGCAAGTCTGTGCATCACTGGAGAAGGTTTCATATTTTTCAATCCTAAATCTTCCATCTTCATGGATAATAACCCTCTCTTTTTCTTTTCTCTCCCTATTATGCCTAACCAGAGCTTAACACGGATAATCTTAATGTCTGCCGGAGCAACCCGAAGCAAAGACAAAGCAATTTGCCAGCGAAAAGGCTTAGGCCTGGGGAGAGATCTGGCGCCTCCGAATTTGGATAGACTAAAGGACCAGGCCAATACCCGTATGGTCGTGGCAGCGCTTGTTGCCACTATGACATTTGCCGCTGGCTTTTCTGTTCCTGGAGGATATAATGGCTCTGAACCAGACGCTGGATTCGCTACCATGTTGAACAAACCCATGTACGACGTCTTCGTGATCTGCAACTCTATTGCCATGTACAGCTCGATAATTGCAGTTGTGATCCTTCTTTGGACACAGATCAATGATTTGCATGCGGTGCATCATGCCCTTAGAAATGCAAAGCTACCGCTGTTCATAGCTCTTGCCACAATGTCCATGGCCTTCATGGCGGGGATCTACGTGACCACAAGCAAACGTACTTGGCTCGCCATTGTTGCTTTGATCGTCGGAGTCACTGCCCTCTTCATTATCTTGGGTCTATACATTGCCTTGTTCCTTCTGGTTGGGTACAATAGTCGCCTTGTCCAGCTCTTCTCCGACTTCGTCATTAAGACCGGGATATCAATTTCAAGAAATGTGACCCAACGAAGGGCCACAAGACGCGCTCGTTTCAAGAAACCAAACGAGAAGTCGGGCCAGCCTAACTACCGGGCACTATCAAAAAATTCCCGCGATGAAAACGAATGGTATGATGCGTCAGAAGACCTTCCGGATGCCTTTCTTTGAAGTGATATTTGCCCCCACTGTAATAGCGTCCTGGTTAAGCACCGTCATTTCTAGGCAACCTAAAGCCAAATCGGGAAGAGCATGATTTTCTTACTGGCAGTGGCAGACGACTCTTCTTAGTTCTTGGATTCGAATTGATTGCAAATTCTATTTTAGTAATTAGTAGACTTTGATGTCATGAATGATGTAAAATTCAGTTATGTGATGCTAATGTTATGGCTTTGTCATTGGAGCCATTTAAACTCGTAAGTTCTGTGTAGATAATTCATATCTTGACCAACAATTTAAAACATTTGGCGCTCGTTCTAATCAACCGTCGATTAAAAAAATGGTTTGGGAACTATGTAATTTAGAGAGTGATCATGAAAATAATTTCTTGGCAATAATAATCTGTTCTTTTTTGTAGCATCAGTCGCTACTCGTTTAAGAAACCAAATAGCCAATATTGACTTTGAGCCGGACATTTCATAATCGGGTTTAAGACTAATGTATATATCCTCCCATGAAACATTAGCAAGGTAGTATTTACCTACCAATTTTATGTAAAGTTTGAACATGTTTCAGGAAAGTAGGATAAAATGTTATATAAGATAGAATAGTCTATACCTTCAGGAATTTTCATTGCTTGAGGCCTTCAAAGTTCATTTTTGAATATACGAGAGTCATGTGCTTTGCTTTCCCAACCGGCCAACACATAAACGAATTTTAAATCAAAAGCAACAGTTGCAAGAATACTTCGCATCGTTTTCTCTTTTCGACCACAAAATTTCCTTGAATTTCCCGAGCAACTTATGCACAGACATGAGTACCATCAAGAGCTCCAACACAATTCTAATTGTTGCGAGATCTTCTCTCTTGTTCTTGGATAGAAGATATTATTGATATTGGGCATTATTCTTGTTTCTTATTTTCTGGTGTTTCCTTTTGTAAACGGTTGTCTATTGCTTTTGTTGTAAGCAACCGTACGTTGTATATATATGATGAATAATAGTAGATCTACTCCCAATGGAAAAAGAAGAGAGGGGGAGTTTTGTCCGTGGATGTAGGCATATTGCTGAACCAAGTTAATTCCTTGTGTTCTTACTTGTGTGTTTGATCATGCTAAACTTCAACATGATATCAGAGTAGGTTGTGTTTTGATTCTATTATCGATTCCATCTTTGTGTTTCTACAATCGACTCCTTGTCTCAATAGATTACATTCTTTTGTGTCTGCACTGCTTCTTCTGAGGCATGGCTACAAAACGAGAAGAAGGCTTTGGATTTGATCCTTCAAAGGCTGTTGTTCATGAGTCACACAACCAACGTCCGACTTCCTTGTTGCTGAATGGAAACAAATTTCTTCCTTGGTCTCGTGCTGTGACTATTGCCCTTGGAGGAAGGTCTCGACTTGGACACATCAATGGGTAGATTCGTGCTCCACCGGCAGATAGCCTAAAATTTGAAGAAGAGTGGCAAGCTAATGACCACAATGTTATGACATGGATATTCAACTCCATGGAAACCCGCATCTATGAGATATTCGCATATTCAGATTCTGCTCAAACTTTATTGGAGTCATTGTGCGAAGTGTATGGACAAGCAAATAATTCGTCTAGAATCTTCGAGTTGCAGCAAGGGATTGCTAACTCCAAGCAATGTTCAAATCAGTCTTTCACTGAGCATCTGGGAAATCTGAAGAGATAATGGGATGAACTTCGTCAATATAGGTCCCCTACTCAGATTGTTACCGACTACATCAAACGCGAAGAGCAAGCGCCTTTCAACTTCTGTCTAGCCTTAAGCTCGAGTTTGAAGAAACCGAGAGACAAATTCTGATTGGTCCAGAATTGCCATCCTTTAATGCTGTGTGTTCCATTATTCAGAGCGAAGAAACAAGACCAAAGGTGATGCAATCAGATCATGTGTTGGTAATAGATTCTATGGAACATTCATCCAACAACGTGGCTACCATGCCTAGACAAGGTGATATGGCCACACGATTCATTAAAATTAAAAACAAGAAATCCATCCACTTTCATTGTGATCAGTGTGACCATGATGGTCACTCTAAGGAGAGGTGTTGGTTTCTTCACCCTCATCTTCGCCAAAATAAGGAGAAGAGATCAAATGCCAATGTTGTTATTCAAGGAGATTCAGTAGATATTCAGACAAATCTTGATTTTTTAACTTAACAAGTGCAGTGGTTGATTCAAACAAATGGGCTTGGGATGAATACTGCTAGCAAAGAGTCCGTGAATCTTGCCACGACATTTGGTAATGAGTACGCACTTTCTGTTTTTCCTAAAACACGATTTATTGTGGATTTCGGAGCCACGGATCAATGTGCAAATCTTCAAATATATTATCTCATACTACTTGTAGCACTTTGCATCCTCCTATCACGATTGCTAATGGAATACAGGTTCCTACAAGAGGAGTAGGAAAAATTAAATTCTTTTCAAAAGAATTGGAAGCTTTGTTGGTTCCTGAACTATCATCAAATTTGATGTTCGTAAGCAAGTGCACTAACCAATGAAATTGCAATTTTATTTTTACCCCTCAGAAGGTGCTCTTGTAGGATCGCACTACCGGGAGGACGATTGGTGAGAGGTGTTTGCAAGACAGGTTATACACCCTGAAACTTTCTAATGCAGATTTGACAACAATAAAGGGAGGATGCGACAATTCACGAGTTTGGCATTGGCGTATGGGTCATCCATCCGATTGAATATTACACGCTCTTGGCGTGTCATTTTGTCATGATTCAAAAAATTGTGATCCTTGTCACTTTGCCAAATAGTAAAGATTACCGTTTCCACATAGCAATATTAGATCTACTGAATTGTTTTCTATTGTTCACTATGATGTTTAGGGCAGTTCACCCATTGTTTCTAAGGAGTGTTTCAAATACTTTATTACATTCATTGATGATAAGTCTTGTGCTATGTGGATTTACCTTTTAAAATCCAAGCCTGAAATTCTTGATGTATTTCAAGATTTCTACAACATGGTGAAAAATCAATTTAATACCTCTGTGAAGATACTACATGCTGACAATGGTACAGAATACACCAATTAGAGTTTTCAAGCAATCCTGAGTAGTTTGGGAATATCATCAAACATCATGTGTTAGGACCCCGCAGCAGAACGGTATAGCATAACAGAAAAATCAACACATCCTTGAAGGAATCAGGGCCCTGTTATTTTCAGGACACATGCCTAAATCTTATTAGGCAGATGCTGTTCTAACTAGTTGTTATTTGATCAACAAGTTGCCAAGTCATGCTTTGGGTTATGTGACCCCTATGGAGATCTTGTATGGATGGAAGTTTGATATTTTTTATTTACGAATTTTTGACTGCATCTGCTATGTCCACTCTCAAAATGGTGGAAAACTAGATCCTCGGACCCATAAGTGTGTATTTGTTGGCTACTTTTCCACAAAAAAGGCTTACAAATCTTATGATCTTAATACTAAGTGAGTTTATTTTTCTCGCAATGTGTTTTTTTATGAGACAAACATGTTTTTTTTTTCCAACAGGGCTAACATTCAGGGGGAGGACATCTATCAAGATTTTTTTTTTATAAGTGGTTGGCAGCATCGAAAATAGAACTAGAAATCAGGAGGTTGAAGCTAGGGCTGTTACGGAAATTCACAAAGGGAATGAGACTGCTATCGAAAGTTAAGAGGCTGAGGTAATTAGGTCCTTGTCATCATTATCAGGTATGTTGGTGCCTGATAAAATTTTTGAAACTACAGGTGAAGAGTTGATAAATGAGACTTCAACAACAGAGATTCTTGCACCTATTTATATTCGCAAGTCAACTTGTATCCCTAGACCTTCAACCCGTCTTCGGAATTTTTCTACCTTTCATACAATTCAGCACCCAATTTGGGTTTTGTTGGTTATGACAGTATCTTACAATTACTTGAGTTTTTTGTCTGCCATTGAAGAACAACATGAGCCCAAGGATTTTGAAGAAGCTAATACGAAAAGTGTGTGGATCAAAGCCATGAAAGATGAAATTGAGGCATTGAATCGAAACCAAACTTGGGAGTTGGTACAGCTACCAAGAGGAAAAAAGACCATGGGATGCAGATGGATCTACAAGATCAAATATAATAGTGATGATGTGGTAGAGAGGTACAAAGCTAGGATTGTCACCAAAGTATATACCTAAACCTACGATATAGACTATAAAAAAACATTTGCCCTTGTGGTTAAGATGAATACAGTGCGAATACTTATGTCTGTAGCAATTAATCATGTGTGGCCTTTGTTCCAAATGGATGTGAAGAATGCCTTTTTACATGGGGACTTAGATGAAGAAGTTTACATGGATTTACCACCTGGGCATTCATTACAAGGTAAGGATGGAATTGTTTGTAAACTGAAGAGAGCTATCTATGGCCTTAAACAGTCACCCAGAGCTTGGTATGGCAAGCTTAGCATAACACTCATCAAATTTGGGTTCAAGAGAGGTGCTTCAGATTCCTCTACGTTCACTAAGTCGAATGACCAATGTATTGTTATTATTCTTGTGTATGTTGATGATTTGGTCATTACAGGTAGTAACCAACCTGTGATTGAAGCACTCAAGCATCATTTGAACAAAGAATTTGATATCAAAGGCCTTGGTAGTTTGCCTTATTTTTTGGGCATTAAAGTGGCGCACTTTCACAAATGACTATTTTTATCCTAGAGAAAATATGTTCTTGATTTATTAAAAGAGACTGGTAAGTTGTGAGTTAAACCTGCAAGTGTCCCTATGAAGTACAACAGTAAGTTTGTTTCTAACAATGTACTACTGAAGGATGTTGTGTAGTTTCAGCGGTTAGTAGGATGCTTGATATACTTAACTATCACGAGACTCGATATTGCATATGTTGTAAGTTATGTGAGTCAATTTATGCATAATCCCACTGAAGGTCACATGGAATTGGTGGATCATCTCCTTCGGTATTTGAAAGCTTCACCAAGAAGAGGAATTTTAATGAAGAACAATGGTCACACATATATAATGGGTTACACTGATGCAGATTGGGCTAAAAGTCCAGTGGATAGAAAATTCACAACTGGATTATGTACATTTGTTGGTGGTAATATTGTCACTTGGAAGAGCAAGAAACAAACAGTTGTTGCACGTTCAAGTACAGAAGTTGAGTATCCCACCACTACTAGTGAAATTGTGTGGCTGCGTTGTTTGCTTCAAGAATTGGGATGTAAGCGCTCAACTACACCTATAAAGCTGTTTTGTGCTAATCAAGCCGCAACTCACATTGCTTCTAATCCGGTCTTCCACGAGAGAACTAGACACATAGAAGTGGATTGTTACTTTGTGAGAGAGAATATTTAGGAAAAAACAATTGAGACTCCCCACATTCGTAGTGAGGATCAACTTGCATATGTCTTCACCAAAGTGTTGTCAAAAGGTGTTTTCCAAACTGTGGTGGACAAGTTGACATCCGATGAAATCTTTGCCCCAACTTGAGGGGGAGTGTTGCAAGATATTTTCTTATATTCTTGGAAAGAAGATATTATTGATATTGGGCATTATTCTTGTTTCATATTTCCTGGTGTTTCCTTTTGTAAACGGTTATCTATTGCTTTTCTGTAAGCAACCGTACGTTGTATATATGATGAATAGTGGTAGATCTACTCCCAATGAAAAAAAAGAAGAGGGGGAGTTTTGTCCATGAATTTAGGCATATTGCTAAACCACGTTATTTCTTTGCGTTCTTACTTGTGTGTTTGATCCTGCTAAACTTCAACACTAATGCACTTAAATTCATAAGTACAATGTAACGACAAACATTCAAGTTGAACTTAATGACATTAGACATGTTACATACCTTAAGGTATGGACAAAATCTTCTATTTTTGAATATTGTTAGGGCGCAGTGCCATCCAATGGTCTCATAACATGCTTGTATAATTTTATAATTGCCTGTAAGACAATTCTAAAGTATTGATGAATGGTCTCAATAGACCTCTCAAGCCTTGACCCTATCACTCTCAGCCTCACATTAATGCCCTAAAATATGGCAAAAGACTAGCAATTGCTCTTTAGTTTATGTATTTACCGTTTTGTGTAACAAATTATTCGACACAAGAACTCTATACAATTGAAAGAAAATTTGTGATCTCATACATGTTTAATTGACAGAATTAGTATCTCCAGATTGCAAAATCAATTCATGAACAACTCTCTCAGAATCTCTTTCCCTCGTGGCACTCTAAGTATTTGACTATTAAAAAATTTATCCTACGTAGCTAACACACCAGCTGCCATTATTGACGTAGCTACATCCATTATTGCTCCATTAACATCATTATTTTCCATCTACAAGCAATAAGAAGAATTTTCAGTTCTTAATCACAGAGCCAATCAAGACAGGTTTTTCATCTCAAAGGTAAACCTAATAGCAAACATTCAAATGGAATGAAAAAATTCAAAAAGTGAAGATAATTGCAGCTCTTACACATTTCAACAAATATCTTTCAAAGGTTCAAGAGGGCTAGACTTTTCAGGATCCAAGTAAGGTAAAGGGGGTGATTAGCTAGTTGAATTTTGCAAATCTAAAAACAAGATTGTAATTTCAGCAGGAGCATATCAACTCTCGAAAGAACATGTAAACCTATCACTCTAGTTAACGGGGCATGATATGTTACACATAAAAGTATATATTTCCATATCGAAGCCCTAACTAATGGTAAATTAGAATACTCATCAAACAATGAAACACTAACCGATTCGACATTACCTTTGATATGTGTTTTCACAAAATCACTTATTGCAGAAAGCTTCAAGCAAATTAACAACAAATCGAACAAAAAGATCCAGCTCTTAGATATTTTACCTTATATCTTTCATGCTAGGATAGAATGCTTAGTTGCCCTTGATAAATGGAATCTCTAACATCTATGAAAATTTGATTTTTTTTTATGACAGAGGAATCCACCACGGGCCCTCCATGATCCAACGACACCAAAGGACTGGGCCTTTATATCTCAGGGGAGACTAGCACAGGACCCCAACAAAATAGCATCCCACGCCTTACCTTACGTTAGAATGTAGTTGATTCATGCGCCTAGCAGGTGTTCCTAGTTGGAACTATTCAGTGCGACGAAGAAGATAATCCACAGTATGAGTAAATCCCCAACAGTCCTCAGTGCACCCGTTTCCTTTTCTCATTCACCTTCATCTTCATCCCTTTCTGAGTTTCGTATTTCTAATGCTTCAAAGATTGACTTCCTGTATGAAGTCACTCAAACCGAAGACACTAGAATCTCATAAACCCAGCTACCCCTCATAAATCCATACTCTGCTTTTGCAAAACCATCATCATCCTTTTCTCCCATCCGCTCCATCAAACAGCTCATCCGGCATACTCCCCCTCAAGTTAAGGAATATGTCCAGTCGTCCAAGTTTGATCAACATCCTGTCCCTACCACTGATAAGGAATATTTTGTTACCCTCCAAATGCCCCCTGAGTTCCCTCGACAGTGGGCACAACAAGGTTACACCCACATGCACTACGGTGCAGTTTGTCTTGCTCTCACCTTTCACGGTAGAAAGGGTCTTCTTGTAGTTGCCAGAATGGCACTTCTGGACACAAGATTTTTAGAGTACCAGCATGCTTGCATAGGGACAGTGCAGACTACTCTAAATGCTGGCACAGTGTTTGTTACACTGTATCCAAACTTCAACATTGCTCTTACAGATCCACAGCTCCTCTCTTTTTTGAAGGTTCAACTCCAGCTTACAGGAGCCTCGCAGACTGCAGATTCTGTTGTAGCAACTCTTCACTACCAGATGGTGTATCGTGTGCAGAACCATGCACTCGACTTGAATTTCCATGGCAATGAAGATGCCCTGTTCATTTCCCTTGAAAATGACCAAGCCTCCTGTATCCATGTTCCCCGACAGATTCCTAAGGAAAAGTTAACCAAGCTTCTACCTGAAACTTGGATAACAAATTATAAACAGCTTCACCAAAGCAATAAGCCTGTTCACTCTGTTGATTCCGAATTTATTCGGAAAAAAGACGGCCTGGTTCAAATTAAGTTCAACAAAGGGAAGGAAGAGGCACCTCCGATCTTCCCAACACTTTTCTTGATCGAGCCATGTGTTCCAGAACCAGTACCCGAAGAAGATGACCCCAAGAAGCTCGTTGAATTTTTCAAGTCTGATGGAAACCCTGTCCATCATTACAAAGATCCCTATTGCCACTGTTTTTGAGATCCATTGTGCCAATGTTCTTATTGCACCAACTCACCTGACGAGTTTGATCCAACGGTGGAAAGAAAGCCCCGGAAAAACAAAAAGAGGAAGGACCCACTTTACCAAAGGTATCTTGAAAAAGATCCCACGGTAGGTCCTCTTGGTGACGAAATGGGATACCAATTTTTGGTATCATATTCTCCTTCTACTCCTCTTTCTACTAATGCCCAGGAGCCAACCACCTCACCCCATACACCACCACCGTCACCTCCCCATACACCTCCACCGGCTAAAAAGTCAACCAAATCTGTTGTCTCTCCATTTTACAAACCTATCCAGAAGTAGGTAAGAAGGCAGTCACAGCCTTTCCCGCTAACACTCCCCACTGCCTTTGATGAAAGAAAAAAGATTTGCAAACCTTCTTCATCCCCTTCTCCACCTGAAATTTGTATGTTCAAAACAGAAAATTTTCCCCCTTTACCTAGGGAGAATGTACGTCTTGATTTTCCTGAAACCCAGGAATTCACAAACTTTGAAAGAAGGCATTATCATATGCCAAAGATAAACATGCCAAAGCAAGTGGATGAACAAGGCAGGCCTAGAAGAAACAGTCCTGCTGAGGCAGTACTAAACTGGCAATCTGAAACCCTCTTGGCCTAGAATGAAGCTCTCAAGACCATTAACACAAAGGTTGATGGTGTTCATCATAGCATCAAGTTTCATCATGATGTCATTCGGAAAATGCTCCAAGATTTTCGAAAGCGACTCTCAGATCTAGAAGAGGGAAGAGTTTATTCTTCCTATCTAGAAGATTCAACAAAGGAGATAGAAAAGCTCAAGAGGCAGATAGCGTTTCTCCAAGAAGGACGAGTGTCTCCTCCTCCATCATCATCGGATTTCATATCCAATTTCTTCATCTCAAAAAAACCCAAGGTATCAGTACCTTCAGACCGATTTTTCATGCCATCTGAACCAGATTGTTCTGATCCAATAAGGCTTAGAAATATCATCAGAGACATGGAAAAGAAGAAGGCAATAAAAATGGGAAAAAGAGAAATAAGTTCCTCTATAGATCCAGACCAACCTAAGCAGCTGATGGTGTCCAATCCCTTAGAAACATATCTAAAGGATTTGACTACCCACCCTCTAGAACCTAAACAACCTTTCCCTTCTATATCTACCATTAATATCCCAGAAGACTCTGCTTCTAAGGATGGCATTCCAGAAGAATTTTCATCTTCAGCATCTTCATCCAATGGTTCTACTCTTCCTCTTTACATGGCTGACCCTGATCCGGATCCGCCACCGGAACCAATGTATGAATAAAGCCCTTCTGAAGCTCAAGTTGTGTTTCCAGACCAAACTCGAGCCCAAACACATCTGTCCCACATAGACACAGGGTTCTTTACAATAGATGATATCCCCTTTTCCAAATGGCCAGATCGATTTCAGGAATTCCATTCATGGCTCATTACCCAGAAGTTGACCCGAGACAACAATTATGATATTCTCCTTGAATTTACTTCAAAATTCACTGGTTCATTAAAAGATTGGTGGAGTTGCATCCTTGAAGCCACTCAAGTCCAGTTCTTGGTGTCGACCAATTTCAAAGACAATATTTCCGCTATGCACAAGTTCTTTTGCGGAAATATGGAGAATACTAAAGAAGCCCAAAGGCGTGAATTTTTTTGAAAGAAAATGCTGTTCTCTTTGGCGAAAAGATTTAGATCGTCATTTCCAAGCCATGCACAATCTCTTCTACGCCCTGGGAGCTGATGAAAGCCTGAAACAAGTCTTTCTTAACTCCATTCCCAAGGAAATTTCCCAAGTGGTTAAAAAATCCCTTGGCACAAAAAACCTAAAGCTTACAGATGTTACCATTGGCCAACACCAGCAAGAAATCCATATAGGGCTTGAAGAACTTTGTAGCAGAAAAAACTCTTTCCAGCAATTCCTCAAACAAAGTCCTCATTTGAACAAAAATTGTTCAAAAGACTATTTGAAGATCAAATGCCCTAGAGACAAAGATGTTGTTTGCGACCACTGCAAACACAAGAAGAAGAAGCATTTCGGCAAGTATCATCTTTCTGATAATAACTTCCAGCATAAACGCTCCAGGAAAAGAAGGTTTCTTAGAAGGAAAAGAAAATCCTTCGACTCCAATTCCTCTGGGAAAAGAAGGTTCTCTAAGTCCAAGTCCAAACGTTGTTATATTTGCAACAAAAAAGGACACTTTGCCAAAAATTGTCCACAAGCAAAGCGGAACAACATCAACGTCATCATGCAGATAGAACAACAAACCGGTATATCTCTTGAAGATGATGACTTGGAATCAATATTCTTTATTGATGAAGAGCCCTCAGATGAGACAATTTGTCACATCCCGTATTTCCCAGAAGAATACGAAGACAATGAATATGGTGAGAAAGACCTCTTCCATTTTGCACCGGAAATATTTCCACAAGACTCATACTACCTCCCACCATATTTTCCTGTGAAAATCTTTCTTTCGAAATACTCCAAACCAATCACAATCATAGCCATGATAGACACTGGAGCACATGCATCCTTGTTTGACCCAAAAATACTCCCAGATGAATATTGGACACCTTATGTTCAATATTTCACTTCAGTATCTGGAGACACTTTTTCTGCCAGTGTCAGGTCAAAACCCATCACCAAACAATTCTTCCCGTAGTGTTCTATCACCACTAAAATTCTTGGGTGCCCCTTTCCAAACAAAGACCTTATTATAGGATGGGATATTTTATCCCAGGTTCCTAAGCTCAAAATCATCAGTGGAAAAGGTCTCAAGTTCAAAGGAGCTTTCCAAGAATTCACCAGTATTTAGAGGTTTTTTTCCATTGATATCAACATTCTTGATCCGATCATGCAAAGTCTTTTAGACTCTTGTGGGGATAATCACTCAGAGTTCTTGCAAAAATGCCAACACCCGTTGTGGCAGAACTCACAGTTTTTTATTCGCCTCCCTTTCAAACAGAATGAAGATATCAACTCGACAAAAGCCAGTCATTCAGGCATGAATCCTGAACATCTTGCTCTTACTCAAAAGGAATGTTCCGAACTCCTACAACAGGGACTCATCGAGCCTTCTGATTCCTAGTGGGCTTGTGAAGCCTTTTATGTTAACAAACGAGCAGAGCAGAATAGAGGAAAACTTCGTTTGGTCATCAATTATCAACCTCTCAATACCTTTCTCCGAGATGACAAATTTCCTCTACCATCAAGAAAACCCCTTTTTTCTAGCCTATCCAAAGCTAAAATCTATTCAAAATTTGATCTTAAAGCAGGATTTTGGCAACTTGGAATTCACCCTGATGACAGATCCAAAACTGGATTCTGCATCCCAAACCAGCACTACCAATGGAAAGTCTTGCAATTCGAGCTCAAAACTGCCCCATCTCTTTTCCAAAAGGCTATGTGCCAGATTTTCAGTCCAATCTTGGACAGTGCTGCCATCTACATTGATAACATATTGTTCTACAGCCCTGATGAGCAATCTCATGCTGAACTTATCCATAAATTCATCCAAATTGTTCAAAAGCATGGAATCATGTTGTCTCAGAAGAAGATGACCATTGCGCAACAAAGAATTGAGTTTCTTGGAATGAATCTTGACCAAGGAACATATCAGCCAGGTCCACATATTGCAAAGGAATTACTCAAATTCCCAGAAAAGGAACTTACAGTTAAACAGGTTCAAATATTTCTTGGTATAGTCAATTATATCCGAGATTTTGTTCCTCAATTGTCTAAGCTCCTTATACCTCTTCAAAAAATGCTGAAAAAAGAGGCCCTGCCTTGGGGAAAGGACCAGACTGAAGCCCTTGCCAAACTTAAGGAGATCATGCAAGATCTACCTCCTCTTCAGATCCCTTCAACAGGGAAAAGAATTCTCCAGACAGACGCCAGTGACGAATATTGGGCAGCTGTATTATTTGAAGAAATTGATGGCAAGCGGTACGTTTGTGGATACAAAAGTGATAAGTTCTCTAAAGCTGAAACCCATTACCACTCCACATTCAAAGAAATATTGGCAGTAAAGAATGGAATTAAAAAGTTCGAATTCCATCTTATTGGCCATCATTTCTTAGTGGAAATGGATATGGCTTCTTTCCCTCAAATGGTAAAATTCAAACAGAAGCAGATCCCTCATCCACAACTCTTAAGGTAAGCAGAATGGTTTTCGAAATATTCTTTTGAAACCAAATACATTACAGGAAAGAAAAATGTCCTTGCTGATTTTCTTTTCAGACCCAAAGCCCCTTTAGAAATTAATATGTATGTGAAACGGAATCACCGTGGTGAAACATACAGGGTCCAAGACATACATAGTCCCAAAATTGAATATCCTCCAGAGATACGAGCTGCTATCAAGGAGAACATGTTGTTAGAAAAATTTCATGATTTCCTCCAATCCAGTGAATACAGCATATTCGCTAATTATGGAGGACTGCTCCTGAAACCTGATGGACTCCATCCGGATTACCCATTCATCCATCCACTCACTTGGAACCCAGAACAGGAATTTCTTGAAAGATTAAAATGGATGTTTTGGTACTTGTTTAACCTGTACACCATAGCTGTTCAGTTTCATACTGAGCAAATATGGCAAGCTCTCACACAAACACTCAGAGCACAGGATCACAGACGCCACAGGTTAAAACATTTGTTCTCATTGTTAAATTGGTTTATGCCCCTTAGCGCCTGGCGTGCTATTTTTGGCACAGAAAACCAACAGGGACGACCAGAACCAGAAAGACACACCATTATTCTTTTCCCTCGTCCATGGATATTTATCTACCCAACAGGAGATCATGGGCGAAGACCATCAAACATAGGAACAAGTTCCTATAGACCTCAGCTCCATCTACAAGTACACTATGTGTATAGAACATTCCCAAGATGCATTGCCTCTGACCCACAGTCTTACAGAGAACTCTAGAGAGTTTTGTGTCAAGCAAATCGGACAATCCCTCCAGAAGTTTGGCCATCTCACTCAGATAATGTTTCATGGGATGCCAATAATGCCAAAGAATCAGTCCAAGAAGCTCTGGAAGTCTACCGACTCGGACATCCTGAAGAATTTCCATCATCATCAGACACCCAACCAGATCCAACCAGCACCATTTTCCAAGACTCCCAAGACCCATGGGCTGAATATGAACCATTCTCCGACCCATTCTATGCAAGTTCCTCAAGACCACCACACCTGGTAGAAGAAGAAATCGAAGCTCTCATCAGAGACTTCAAAAGACAGAAGGATGGCCCCGCCTTCTATCTCGGTGAATCCTCCTCTACACAAGTGGAAGAAACTGACCTCTCTCTCTCACAGATCAGCACAGATTTGCAAACTTATCGAGATCCGCAAAATTGGCCCCAGCAAATAATGCCGCGTGAAGACACTCCACCACTAGACTCCCCAGCACATCTTTCCTACTGGGAAAGAATCCTAAGCACTGCTACTCCCACTCATCAGATAAGTCAGACAAGACAAAATGAACCCGGAGACTCGGATGACTCTCACAACAATACTGAAGAACCCATCAACCGAGACTATAGGGACTAGTCTAGGAAGGACATGTATGTAAATATGTGTGTAAATGTATTTTCGGCCACCATCATGGACCGAGTACTGTAGCGTACTGTAGTAGTTGGTTTCGAACCCTCAACCTCGGCAATGAGAGGGAAGTTGGCCATGAGGGAGAAGTTGTTAACCAACACAGCTACCCACCATTGGGTTACGAAAAAATTTGAATTGATTACTAAGATTTTGCTTGAAGATTATGAATGGAAATGAGAATCAAAGACCGTAATACAGAGAATTATCAAAACATTTACGATGAAAAGCGTTGGTCAGATTTTCAGAAACTATTTTTGAATCAAAGAAGGGAGAGAGAACCTAAAGATGTGTTGAGCGACCTTTAGAGAAAAACTGTACCTTCAATGATGAATGTGATGAGACTGAAGATAGGGAAAATGAGCAAATTGAAGAGAGAAAGTGTACCTTAGAGAATACTAAATGCGAGAGAGATCTGAAGAAGAAAAGAGAAAAGTGAGAAAGAGCATTTTGGAAAGTGTTGTCACATTTCCTAGTTCAGGAATCCACTTTCCCAATTTTATACAAAATATACTTGTTTTTGGCAACCCATCATTTTTTGCAAACCAAACATGTAAAAATCCTGAAAACTATTTCCCTGAAAGTATTTTTCGCTAAATAAATAGACACCCATGATAATATGACAATTGCAATTCGTAATTTTAACTTGCTGGAGGCCATCTGTACTGATATTAATGGAATCTATAAGGTAACCTTGTATAGAAATTCTTATTTTATCACATTTATCAACTATTGTTCCCCATAATATTATTTTTAGTTGATTAATGAAAAGTATGAACATATTGACAAGTTCAAGATTTTTCGTATCAAAGTTAAGAAACGATCAACAAAAGTCATAAAAATTGTTAGATCTGACTGGGGTGATAAGTAATTTGGCAAGCATGATAGTGTTTGACAACTTAATGAGCCATTTCCCAAATACTTTGATAATGATGAGATAATAGCTTGGTTTACTATGCCTATGAATTATGAACAAAATGGTGTGGCCAAAAAGCTTAATCTTACTCTTATGGAAATGATGAGTAGTAAAATTAGTTAGACCAATTTATTTAGTTTTCCATGGTGTGAAACTTTGAAAACAACTCTTTACATTTTAAACAGTGCTCTTACCAAATCTGCTCCATCGACTTTTTTTACATTATGAATGGGACGTAAACCTACTTTGAACTAACTTGGAGATGTGAGATTATATAATTTAGCATTAAGTAAGTTGGATTCTAAAATCACTCAGTTTTAATTCATATCTTATAAAGATCATACGAATTGGTATTGATTTTATAATCCTAATAAAGACACAAGAATTGTAGAATCACAAACAACAAAGTTTTTAGAGTTTGATATAGCCAAAGAGAGTGATTACTCACAAACTATTAAGGATAATAATGCATTGGGGATTACCGTGTGTTTTTCTTTACCTATATAGATGATTGTGGAGTTTTTTTTTTCCTAATGAAGTTCTTAAAGTCCTTAGGTGTAGGATGAGATTGTAGTCCCTCCACTTAGGAGATCTATTAGATAGAGACGATCAACTATATCCGATTATATAGTTTATTTAAAAGAACATGACTATCATATGGGTTGTGTGGTTAATCCAGTGCCTTACATACTTGATATTTATTGTTCTCAATTAAATTGATGTTTGGATGCCATAAAGAAAACATATATATTATGAAACATAATGGAACTTGGGAGTTTGTTGAATTGCCTAAAGGTTACAAACTCATTGGTTGTAAATAGATGTATAAGACTAAGAAGGACTCTAAACAAAAAATTGAGAAGTTTAAAACTAGACTAGTAATCAATAGTTTCACTTAGAGAGAAGAAATAAATCATTAAACAACATTTTCTTCGGTCTCTTTTAAGAATTATTTTAGAGCAATCATGACATTGGTAACTTATTTTGACACAAAGTTACATTAGATAGATGTCAAATCGACCTTTCGAAATGGAGACATTTATGAAGAGGTCTATATGCAAACCGAAGGTTTTGTAGGAGATGATTCAAGTAAACTTTTGCATAAACTATGGCCTCAAGCAGGCTTGTAGACAATGATACTTATATTTTTATATTGTTGTCATTTTATTCGATTTTGTTGAGAACAAAGTGGATTGGTGTAACCCACCCATA
Organism: Melaleuca alternifolia; assembly: GCA_019926035.1. Taxonomy (NCBI): domain Eukaryota; kingdom Viridiplantae; phylum Streptophyta; class Magnoliopsida; order Myrtales; family Myrtaceae; genus Melaleuca; species Melaleuca alternifolia. The sequence goes on from JAGKPW010000205.1 coordinate 99,263, forward strand.
AGTAGCCTAGCTGGTTAGGGCGAACTTGGATTTCGTTGAGGTCTTGGGTTTGATTTCCCATGGAAGTACCTGTAATTTAAGTGTGAGACCATATCGGTGGGTTGATGTGCTAGTCTCCCCCAAGGAATAGTTGAGGTACGTGCAAAGTGGCCCGGACACCTCGGTTACAAAAAAAAAAATGGATTGATGTATATATTACAAGATTGGTGGTAGAAAATTTATTTTTCTAGTATTCTATGTCAATGATATCTTGCTTAACAACTAGGATTTTGGTTTATAGCATGAGATAAAGTAGATATTGTTAAAGAGTTTTGACATGAAGAACCTTGTTGATGCGTCTTTTGTCATTGACATTGAGATTTATAGGATCATTCTTACAGTCTATTAGGTTTATTTTAGATGGCATATGCCAATTGTATTTTAGAAAGAGTCGGTATGCAATGTTACGAGCCAAGAATTGCTCTTATCGTTAAGGTGATAAACTAAGTTTATTACCATCCTCATTTAGATATTGAGAAAGTCTAAATGAATGATGTACCTTGTGGCGGTGTACTTGGAAGTGTCATGTTTGCTCAAGTTTATACTAAATCAGGTATTGCTTTTGCACTAGGACTCTTGCAGATATCGATTAAATCTAGGGCACAATCACTAGGTTGTTGTCAATAAAGTTTTGATGTGCTTAAAGGGACAAGAGAGTATAAGCCAATTTACAAAAATGTTTAGAATTTGCAACTACTATGGTATTCAAATGGAGACTTTGCTAACTGTCAGGATGACATGAAATCAATAACTATATACATTTGTATATTATTAGGAGGTGTGGTATCACAGAAAAATGAGAAACATAAATTCATATCATTTTCTATTATACAAGCGAAGTTAGTAGTATGCTTTTTTACCACTACACATGCTATTTGGCTTTCAATTTCATTAGGTAATTGACTGGATTTAACTATGTGGATAGACTCACATGATTGTAGTGTGAAAATAACTTTGTAGCATTCTTTATCAATAACAACAAAGGTGTTAAGGAGTCTAAGCATATGGAGGTCAAGTTTTTTACCGTAAAGGAAACCATTCAAGATGGTGACATTTTGATAGAAATATAGTTTCACAGATGATATGCTTTTAAATCCATTAAACAAATGTTTCCGCCCTCTTGTCATTTACATGGGCCTAAGAGCATCATAGGATACTATAGTTTAGTAGAGTAGTTTATTGGTCTGCTCAATTAAAGTTTAAATTATGAATGTATGAATATCATGGTGGTGGATACATATATCTAAAGAATCTTAGGCTATTATGTAAATTTTGAGTAAAGTTTAGGGACATCCAATTGTTAGCCTTAAAAATATGTCTTGTTGACATAATAATGTTTTCTGATGACACATTAAATTTTATGACACTCAAGGAGAGATAATGTGGATTGACTAAAGGAATAACACATAAGGTATCACTCTCTATGAGGTGTTATCCATTTGCTACACTATCATAATTATTCCCTATTAATAGAAGCACTCATGACCATGGAAAGCTCTATATATTCATGCAATTATCGCCATGATTCAGTATTTGAGATTTTAGGAGATCCGATCAACTTTTAAAAATAATCTCTAGACCAACATAAATATGTTTAATATAGTACAATTTCAATTAATATTAGCCCAAGTGGGAGTATAATTTTTTTTTCTCATGTGAATTAACTATAGTAGTTTAACATTTTATGGGATTGGTCTAATAAGGTAAAATATAAAGATTTTAATTGGTTTAATATGAGGTTAGCTGGTGAGAGCCAAGTAGGCCCAATTATGAGAGGGTTGTGGTTAAAAGCTCTATAAATAATATTAAAATCTCTCGACATTGTAGATGAATATTTGGAAGGAATAGATGCTCCACTTCACCTGATAATGATGTCTACAAAATGGATGAACAAGTTATCTACTCTTGTTTTTCAACAGTTACTTTAGCAACTTCCCTTGTGGGGGAGATGAAAGGAATTGAAGTTCATTTTGACCCGTTGAACTCCACTGGAAGTTACCAAGTGAAATTGAGCTTCTACAGAAAGCTCCGAAAAAGACTGCATTTGCAAGTCTGTGTATCACCTGAGAAGTTTTCTTTTCTTTTCTTTTTCCTGTCAATTCTAAATTTTTTTATTGTTAATCCATCTTCATGGAAGGTAACGGTCCTTTTTCCCTCCCTCTTAACTATGTATTACCCAGAAGCAAAGATAAAGCAATTTGCCGGCCTAAAGACTTGGGCACGGGGAGATATCTGAAGCCTCCGGACTTACATAGACTAAAGGACGCGGTCGAGGCTCGTAAGGTCGTGGCAACACTCGCAGCCGCTATGACATTTGCTGCCGGCTTTTCTGTTCCTGGAGGATATAATGGCTCTGAACCAAACTATTACTCGTTACGTTAGCTTCCAGGTTAAGCAAAGTCATTTCTAGAATATGATAAAACCAAACAAATCACGGAGAATCTCAGTTGCTAACTGGCAGATGACTCTTCCAATGGGATTGATTGCACATCCTATTTTAGCAAATACTAGATTTTGATTTCATGGGTGATGAGAAAGTCCGTAATGTCATGCTGATGCAACGATTTAGTCATTAGAGGCATTTGGATATATAAATTCTGCAATGATATTTTATATTTTGATTATTTATATAAACAGTTTGGTAGCCGTTCGAGTTTCTAGTTGATAAGAAATTGTTTTGGAACTAGTCAATAATTTATAGAGACTGATGAATGCAACATTAAACTTCTCATAATGAAGAACCATTTCTTTTATAATCACCATATAGGAATTTCATGATTTATATATCCATCTAGTCACCACTCGTTCTAGAAATCGAATAGTCGACATCGACTTTGACAACCCTCTATAGCTGTAAAGACATCTTGACAATCTCGTGCCTACTTCAATCATATATGTCTAGAATATAAGAGAGTCCCCTAATAATAATAATTAATGTTATAAATATTAAAAAATTTAGGATATGAAAAATGTAGGATAATAATTTAGCACCATCCATCTCACGTGCGAACAAAATAGTATAGAAATGGGCCACAAGCCGAATAAACTTTCTAAGGCATGAAATTAATTCATCAGGCTCTTAGATTGAGTAAGATTCTTCAATTAAAAATCTTTAGCCATTAGGTAAAGAGATAATATACACCATTAATTTGAACTCACTATTATAACAAAAAATTCTTTTGTTCTATCATTATCGCAATAAGTAAATGTCAAGTAGAGGTTAGCATTAGACCTCTGGGTTGACTAGTGCAACCGCGACCTGTCACATGCCCTCGGTAGTTCTGCTTCTTCGACCCGCATAAACAACCTAAGGAAGCTATATACTGCAATTTTATAAGCTTAGAAATGTCGATAACATATCCTACTACACATGCGTCCGTGAAAGGTCAGGAAATATTTCACATTAATTAAGCACTTTACCGTGAATTACATGTAAAAATACTTTACAAGAAGGAAAAAAAATAAGATATTATAAAGTTGAATGTGAAAGGAATAGAATCCTTCAGGTAAGAAACCAATTCAAAATCATTTAGCTACGTAAGGGAAAAGTTCCAAAGAGCATGGTCCTGAAAATGTTGGAAAACCTTGAAGAGATAACGAGCTAATTGTTATCAAATGTCCAACCCGCTAAATTCACGCGGTTGGGATATCAAGAGGAAATTTTTTTCAATTCAAGAACCAGGAGACCAATCAATCAAACAAATCCATCGTATGCAAATTAATCTAGGTTAAAGCTGTTTACGGAGATCATATAATTGCTTATACTTAATCAACTCATGAGATTTGTGCAATGTTGCATGGCCATTTAAGTAAGCAGGTCATACAGTAACCTACCAAACTTTTGCCAAAAGTTAAAGGAATTGTGCAGCCTTGTAGCTACCAAATCAGGTGCATACACAAACAGACCCCGAACGAAAACCTTTTTGGTGTTTGTTCTTTTGTATCAAATTATTAGATATATAAAACCTCTATCCTTCACTAAAATTAGATTACGCTGTAAAATATTTTCACGATGCGGCTCTAATTGGAATTTAACCGTAAAAGAAAGTGAACGTGTTGAGTTCTTCTTCTTCTTTTTTGACCTTTCTAATTTTGTCTCGATTTTTCGCTTTTAGTTGCTAATTTGTTATTTGCTTACTAACAAATGGTTCCTTGAAAGAAATTTTTAGAGAAAAAGGCACCCGAGATTCCTAAATTTTTATAAACTGTTCAATCAGGTCCTCAACTTTTTTTCATTTAATCAGGTCCTATATCTGTTTGCCCTGGCTTTTCCCACTAGCTCCTCCCCAATTCAATTTAACGACTAAATTAAACAAATTGAAAGTTCAAGGGCTAATTACATATTGAGCTTAAGTTTAGGGATCGCATTGAACAAATTAAAAGTTTATGGATCACATTACAAATTTGATCAAAGCTCAAAAACTATTTGTGTCATTTCCCCTAAATAAGGATTGCACATATATTGGATGCAATATTTAATAATACCTAACCCACTTGGGAGCATCTAAAAATCAGTTAACGACATGCTCCCCCTCCTTTTGGTAAGATTGTTCTTTTATTTTCCCGTTTTCTTCACTTTCTTGTTTGTTTCTTCCTATTTTATTTCAATATGTATAGGATATGTGCTGCTAACGCGATAACTCTATTAAAATGGTAATCGAAGTCCAAAATTTAGTCGTTCATTTGAGTAAAGATGCGCACCGTAAAATCCTTGACTTTTGAAAAAAAAAAATCAACTTCAAGTGGTTAAATGAAGATGTCATCGATTCATTCACTCACGAGCTTTCTGAGAGCAAATATGTGCCAAAGTTGATCTCAAGATTGACCCTTGAGGGCATCGATTGATTTTCAGGTAATGACTTTTGAAATACATTAGTTTAATTTTATTAATTGTGCGTGCGTATCGCGTCAGGTTCCGATTACATAAATTGCTCAAAAGCCTTGTATGTACTTCATAATTTTGGTGGGGTGATTGTTTCATAGATGTTGAAGGACAAATTAAAGAAACCCCAAACCTTCCTTTTATCATTTTAGTCTAACTTTAGAAATTATATACCCCATACCCAAATTTAAAGATTTATACTAATCGTCATCGTCATTTTCTTTCTCTTTGATTCTAACATAACTTTAATTACGCAAGCCGATATAAAGTAACATTGTCAACTTTCCCGGCCAAAGAAAAGAAGCAGAAAACAAACATCACCAATTTAAAAACGATGTTTACCATGTCAATTGTCAATAGCATGGAAACCTTGGCTTGCCTCTGACGTCACCTCCGGTCGGTTCGTAAGCTTGTGGTGGTGTGTCATTTCCACGTCTAACGAGAAGAAAATATTTTCTTTCTCGTTGTGGAGGTCAATCAAAGTGATAAAATATCAAAGACAGAATATCTTCAATGAATGGCGGTGATTCATTCGGCATCATCCCTGAATGACGATTCCCCTGCTAACGTAGGCTGGAAATCGGGTCAGGTTCGGCCTCCTCGCCTTCCGTTAAACCTTCTGATTGGCTTTGCTCCCCAATGGAAACAATGGAATAGTGCAGATTCGGCAAACGACCCAGTTGTCATCTCCTCGAAAGGAAGTCGAATTCACCTGAAAATAGGAGACCCTCTTTCGAGGTTAGCGTAATCCCCGAAAATCCCATGCGATTAAGCCCCTTAAATACTCCCTTGAGCCCGTTGCTCCGATCGAGTTCCTCGCGAGATTCATCCAGGAAGGAGTCGGTTCAATCACCCATCTCAGTTTTGTTTCCAAGGTGATTTTCGCTTCGTGGGATCCTAATGTCAATGCTAATCTGCTTTGCATCACTGCCGCGCGCCGTGATCTTCTGTCTAACCCCAGGGAGTTGAGCTTAATGTAATGTTGATTGTCAGAATACCGTCCTCGTTATCACCAGTTCAAAGCATGTTACGTGGACTCTGTTTTCCAGGGTTTTTTAAAAACCACCCAGATGCAAACGCATCATTAGCGTGTCGCCTGTCATCGGTGAATAGGGAGAAATGGTTGTCGTGTTGACCATATTCAAACCACGCAGGCCCTGTGTCTCAGGGCTTTAAAAAATCACCCCACGCTTCGTAAGCGTGTCTTTCTCAATTGTGATTAGCGAGAAATCGTCATCTTTGTCACCAATCCGAAGGATGCTCCGCAGGCGAGGGCTTTAAAAAATCACCCAGATGCGAACGCCCCCCATAAGCGGGTCGTTTCTGGTTGGCGATTAGCGAGAAGTGGGTGTTTGTTATTTATATTAGTTGGTGCATTACGGTGCAGGACAAGAAATGGCCATGACATCATCGCGGACGCACATAGAGCTGAAGTTTTTTTTTATTGGATTTTATTGCTCATTCGGTGATTCCCCAGGATGTTTAATAAATAGCTCCGGCATTCTTCATTTCTCGAACAGGGGAACATTGTCGGTTGTCTTCGTTTCTCAAGGCTTGAGCTCGTTGTTTGCTTGCAGTGATCTGGAAACATGGTCGAAGAGAAGTCTGGAATCGCTAAAGATGTCACCGAGGTGCGTATGTCCAATCGTTTCTGATGTCTCGGTGCTGGTTTTTGTGATGTTCGTGCACATGTTGGACCCATATTTTTGGCTCATGATTCTGTGGGGTTACAGTTGATAGGTAATACTCCGTTGGTGTACCTCAATAATGTAGTAGATGGCTGTGTTGCTCGTGTGGCAGCGAAGCTTGAAATGATGGAGCCATGCTCTAGTGTCAAGGACAGGTATAGCTTCTGCTATCACGAGTTTTAGTGCTATCTTTAGTTTAGGATTGTGATTTTAGAGCTTATTGATTGTTCTGAAATGGAGAGACTCTTTATGAGTTTGTAGAGCAAAGTGATTTTTTGAGTCTTGACTTCTGCATCTTTTTTGCTTTGTTGTTCGTTCAGGATTGGCTATAGCATGATTGCAGATGCTGAGGCTAAGGGCCTTATCACACCTGGTCAGGTTAGTGGATTGCAGAATTCTTCCAATCTCTCATTTTATATGGCGGATGACCAGAACGCTGTAATGGTGTTGATTCTTGACATGTGCAATATTTTACAAACTACAGTGATCTGTTTTCTGGCAACATATTGATTCATAGTCTTACTGATAGAAAGCAAACACTTGGTTTATTTGTTCGTTTTTATGGGGCGTGTGTAGCAATTTTCAATATAATTGTATTATGCACAGTTGCAAGTAAATTTATATTGAAATGAAGCTCTTCCGCTGATGGAATTTTTATTTGACCTTTTAATTCCAAATTGTTGAAGAGTGTATTGATTGAGCCTACAAGTGGCAATACTGGCATTGGGTTGGCATTCATGGCAGCAGCAAAGCGCTACAGGCTAATCATTACAATGCCAGCATCTATGAGTTTGGAAAGAAGGATCATCCTCCGTGCTTTTGGAGCTGAGTTGGTCCTGACTGATCCTGCCAAGGGCATGAAGGGTGCTGTTCAGAAGGCAGAGGAGATAATGGCAAAGACACCTGACTCTTACATTCTTCAGCAATTCGAGAATCCTGCTAACCCAAAGGTACATGTGTGGTCAACTGTTGTGCCTTGTTAGTTGTATATGCAGGTGATGGCATGAAACTTGAGCTTGGCTGTCATTGTTCTGTTTAGATACATTATGAAACAACTGGACCAGAGATATGGAAAGGCTCGGGAGGCAAAATAGATGCCTTTGTTTCCGGGATCGGAACTGGTGGCACTATAACTGGTGCTGGGAAGTTTCTGAAAGAGCAGAACCCTGACATAAAGGTAGATTGTTTTAAATGTTATTGTTTGTCATGTGTTGAATGCAAGAAAAGAAGTCAGTTCTCGGGTGATTATCGGCTATGGATGCCTTAAATAAAAACCTTGTGCCTGAAACATTCTTTTTGTGTTGAGAGACCTGCATCAGCTGTGTTTTATTCTTTTTCTTCCCTTCTAGTCTAAGTTCCTTACTGTTTCGTTCTTATTTGTCAGCTCTATGGTGTTGAACCTGTTGAAAGCCCCGTATTATCTGGAGGGAAGCCTGGTTAGTTCCCTTGAACATGCTATACCCTTCGCGATAGATTTATTCAATGCACAATCTAGTTTATCATCCAATTCTGTTTCATTAAGATTGTCGATGACTTGTGCCATATTGATATCTTGGCATCTTATTTTTAATCCTTATAGATCAAGGCTCGTGGTTTCACATCAATGCATGGAAACTGCGGAAAGCTGAAATATGAGATGATAAATTGTCAATATAAATAGGCTGATAAGAAAAGAAACGAAGTGCAATTCTTTAAAATAAAAATGGGGTTAAAAGTGAAGGGTGTGACTCCCATATGGCACACGGCCAATATTTCGAACACAAGTTCTGTATTTGAAGTGGTTTTCTCGTTTCCTTATCTCAATATGCGGCACTGTTGCAATATGTCAACGGAGCTTCCTGATTTAAGGCCTTATAACTTCTGAGGCACATGGACTTTACGACGGGTTCTATTAAGAAATTTCTAAAGCTGCCATCTACATCCATCTGCGGCGCATCTATGGCTTTATTAAATTATTCTGGAATGATTAAATATTTGCATGTCTCTCTCTTCAATAGTTCTTCGAAAAACAAGCTCTAATCTCTCTCGGATATCACAGTTGTAGACAATCTTTTCGGGTTTAGATGATTTACTCTGTCTCATAGATTGCTGCTGACTGGTTTTGCCAGGTCCTCACAAGATCCAAGGGATAGGTGCTGGTTTCATTCCAGGCGTCCTGGAAATGGATCTCATTGATGAAGTTTTTCAAGTAAAAATCCTTCTATTGATTTATTAATGTTCTATGAAAAGTAAACCTTTTATGGTAACAGCAGGCTTTTGAAGTGATGTGATAGGCTCTTTTACGTGTCTCTGAGAACTTTAGTCATGCTGACATCAGGTCGAACCTGTATGTTTGATTTCTTATATGATATTGGTGGCTGGTCAGATATGAAAATGATTTGACTTAGGATGTTCCTGAGGTTCAGTAGTATTTCCTAAATCAAGCAATTGCAAAAAAAAAAAAATGTCATCGCAGTGCTGACCTCCACAAAATGTGTTTTTACTAGATGTCTTGTTGTGATTGGTATTTTGCAATGGGTACTTAGGAAATGTGATGGACAATAATCATATTCATATTCAAAACACGGATAACAGTATGCAATTACATAATGTAAACCATCCAATGTTCCACCTTCACTATCTAAAGGTTACATAGTTGGACAAATATGTTGGTTAAGTAACTCTTTATCTCTGATGATAACTGGGTATGCGGCAAAGTCTCAAAGGCCATGCTTTCACAGCAGTGAAGATTGTATGCTATCACAGCCGAGCTTTACTCTGACCTTCCACATTGACTTCAATCCCTTTCATCAGTTTCACCTGTAATTTCTTAGACCAGATGTGTGTTCTTTCTTGCAGATATCAAGCGACGAAGCAATTGAAACTGCAAAGCTTCTTGCAGTGAAAGAAGGTTTGCTTGTAAGTTCCCTTCACCTATCATTCCTGATTGTCCCTCTTGTTTATGTTTACAGCCCACGGCAAATCTCTTCGATTAAATTTGAGGGTTATAGAAGTAGTAGCCATCCTTGCAGTTACATTTCAGAGTGATGGTAGTCATTGTGTCTTGTCTTTTGTTTTGACGTTACAATTCTAAAATGCAGGTGGGAATTTCCTCCGGTGCAGCAGCAGCAGCAGCAATTAAAATCGCAAAGAGGCCAGAGAATGCTGGAAAACTAATTGTGGTAAGTCCTCTGTTCTTCATTGATCTTTCCTCTGAAACAAAGAGTGATGCGGGGCTTTGTTTGCGCTGCCTGAGTTGTCATGTACAAGTCGAGACTTCTTTCATGGGCAGAACGTAATAGCTAAGGGGCTGGGTAGCCGTAGTCCACGACCAGAGAGGCCTCTTGGGCCCTCACCCACTGCTTAGACGATAGCTCCGGCTCCGCTTTTGGCCTTCTTTACTTGTCGGGCTTAAAACTAGGTGCTTGAATTGATAATGTCTTTGAATTACCAGTTGACAGAATATATTAATTGGTACAGGTTGTGTTTCCGAGCTTTGGAGAGAGATATCTCTCCTCTGTGCTGTTCGAGTCAGTGAGAAAGGAGGCAGAGAACATGACCTTTGAGCCCTGAGCATTTCCGGGCTGATGTTCCTTTTCCAGACTAGACCGGCATCTGGTCTTTTGTGGGCAGATGAAGATGTGCAGATGAATCTCTTAATAAGCTTCCCTTTGGCTTCCTCATATACTTTTTGGGAATTAGAACTGGAGACAACATTTCGATTTAGATGATATGAAGTTATGCGGCATTTAATTTGCGTTCGGCGTCATCACCTTATCTTATGCCTCGTTTGTGAAGCGTCTTGTGATCGACCTATCAAAATGTTCGCTTAATGGCATCTTCCTGCGTGCTTTAGAATGAATTAAAAAGACTTCTTTACTTCATCTCAGCAAAGATGAATATCACAAGTATGTTTTGTCAAAAAAAAGAAAAATAGAGGGAATGGTAAACCTTCATCGACCCGTTTAAATATAGTCTACGAATAGCTCGCCTCGGTTTAACTCAAACTTTTCTTTATTGGATTGAGTTAGAAGACTTCTTTGAAAGTTCAATTTTCATTCCGCGGCATCGTTGTACTTTTGCCCACTGGGGTCATTTTTTTCTGATAAACTTCGATAGGCAACAGTCATTAAGAAATGTCATGTATCTTTCTCTTTGCCTCAAGCTCTTGATGTTATCAGATCCGAGCTTGGTTCCTCAAAGAACGAGAGAAGAATCAGGAACGATAGGTTGGCTCCTCGATGTTTATTAATTTTCACTTCGCTCCTTACAAATTTCAAAATCTGCATCAATCAGACTCACAATTCTTATCGTTGTTTTCAATGTTTTCTTAGCCAAAGTTCTATCGATCCTGAAACATGTCCACAAACAAAGGAAGGGAAAGATTGTCACGGGAGTTTTTGTCTTCTGAATAGTCATTAGCACATTCATATGATTAATAGATTTGCTCAGCCGCAACTGACCTGGGTTGTGAAAGTGCACTGTAGACGGCAGCGTGGCAAAATAGTTTTCAACTAACAATTACAGGACAGACTTTAGAAGCCAAATTGCAGTTTCTCGAAAAGATGGGTGGAGGCGTGATCTCATCCTTGACTCCTATGTTTATGTCTGAAAATCAGAGAACATTTCCAAAGAATCTCTTTAATTTTTAAAAAGTACTATCAATTATCTTTCGAATTTTATTTATAGGGCATTAGCGTCAATAAATTTATACAATTGTCTTCTTCTTCTTTTATATTTAAAGTCTCACCAAATTCAAGTAGTAACCTGCAAATCTAACTCCTATAACAATGCAAAATCTCTTACTCTTCAACGCCCACTCACAATTATTTATTGGGAGATCGAGATTTAACAATCATGGTTACAAGGTCGAAGCTTGAATAACATAACACAAGCTTCGAGATTAAGTGACGATGGCATCGCAAGCCCAAAGCTTGAAGGCTATGGCAATGAGCTTGAGATTTGGTGGCCGTGACTAAGAGCCGAGAACTCAAGCAACATAGCTACTATGAATTCGAAAGCTTATATTAGGCTCTCTCTGACTCTCTATGTTTTTCTTTCCTTCAAATTTTTTCATGTTGCCTCATGTGGATAATTTTGAGAAAATCAGGACACGATAAATACATTTCAAGGTTTAACTCAATGATTTAAAAGTTTATGCTAGCAAAAACTGGACCGACGACTGAAAAAGCGTAATGGAAGGACTAATGTGAAGCATTTGAAAAGTAAGGGGATGCCTTTGAAAAAAGAGAGGAGTTGACGGTATATTTTGATTTTTCGTGCAAATACACATTGACCCACCTGTAAAATTACCGTTAAAACAGAAAACATAAGATGGGGATAAGAGAGCGGGCTCGGCGAGCCCAAGCCCGTCTAAACCGTGGCCGGGCCCGATTGGTGGACAACCAAGCCCTAGCCCGCAGAATTTTCGGGCGGGCCGACGGGCCACGTGCAGAGCCCGGCCGGGGCCGTTCTTACTTCTTACTGCGATCTCCTGGAGGAGCAGGAGAAAAGGAGGAGCAGAATCGACCAATTTGGGGGTTTAGGGTTTCTCCGAGCATTGAAGTTCTCTCTCTCTCTCTCTTTCTCTCTATACCGCCAAGATCGGATCTTGATCGCCTCAAGTGAAGCGAAGGTGAGGTGTGGATGTCGTTGCGTTTTCTTTTTACTCCTTAGTACTCGATATTTCAGTACTTTAGTTCGGGATTTGAAGTCGGCAGTGGATGTTGCTCATTTGTGTGTGTATGGAGGAAAGAGAATGGCTTTTCTAGAAGTACGTGATGAGGATGTTCGTGGGTAATGATGTTAGCGTTGGTCTTGTAATAAATGGGGGTGGATTGTTAGGAAGAAGCAACTAGAACAGGGGGCAGATGAGGCAGCCGTGAGAAACTGTTGAGAAAGCGGGTGGCTTTTCTGCAAGGATTGCAGAAACTGTTGAAAATTATCGTGGTAACCATTGAGAAAGCTAATAAAAATTTTCATACTCGAGGTGGTTGTGATGTGCGAAAAGATTGATTTTGTATGGATGATGAGTGGAATAATGCACCTTTACAATTGATAGCGGATGCTTTTTGGGTCTTCTTTTCCTCTGAGTTCTTTTTTCAGTTCTTTAAATTCTAAGTGTCTTCTCACCTGTTCTGAGACAGTTGCATTGCATGGCTTCAGTAGCGGTAATCTTTTCAGTTCTGTTTTTGCAATCCACGAAAGGAGCTAAAAAGGCTACTTGCACTAGATTTCTTTTCTGAAGTTTCTTCCCGATAATTTTTTTGTGAATTGAACATATATCTGAGTCTTGGAAAGAGAAGTGGAAATTTCAAGCCCAAACATGGTTGTTGGTGGTTAGGCAAGTCTTGCTCTTAAATTTCCTTGCATACTGTTGGTAAATGGGATTTTTGTTTGTCTTTTCAGTTGAAGTTTTGTGCTGTTTACTTGTTATTTTATCGCCCTTCTATGATGCTACAGTATTTGATGAGATTTTTGGATAAATAGCCAATAATAGCTTATTGTGGCTGATCACGTCTATGCTCCTGTCCGTGTTTTTATCACTGAAATCAAACTTTCTGGAAGATGCATTAGTGGTCTACTAGCTTGTGTACCATTCCCATCATCATGAGCTGTATTCTGGGTCTTTTAACTAGTTGCTCATGTTCTTGTCTAAAAGGAAAGCGGGTTGCACATTTCCAATCCTTCCTCTGCTCTTTTTTCCTCCATCTTGAATTGAGGCTGCTTTTGGTAGTCTTTTTACTGGAAATGAGTGTATCTCTTCTTAAAAAAATTTCCTACTATACAAAACGACCGTTTTTATTCTTCTTATTGGATAACCATCAGCCATTTTCTTCTCATGATGAGATATGTCGTTTTTCATTGAACATACTTCCTATTAGATGATACTGATACTTTATTTCTTGTCAAAAACATTCCTTATCAGATGATAATCTGATTGATCAGTAAGTGATGCCTTTCGGAAGATTGTGATGTTTATTTTCCTAGAAGATAACAGTGGAGATCTGCTTTGACAGTAATTGTACTCAAGTATTTTTTTCCCCATTGTTCTGCATGTTGGTATTGTGTTCGAAATTTTAGCATGTGTTATTTGGCCGGAGCAAAACAGCTGAAACAGAGATTATATGGTCATGTCTTAGAAGTATAGTAAGCTTCCTTAGTTTAACATTTGTGAATTTCTGATTGGTTTTGTAGCTTCAAATGTTAGCATGTGTTATTTATCCCAAACGGAAAAGTCTGAAACAGAGACTATCTTTTTGAGTGTTAGAAGTATAGTTAGCTTCAATTGTGCAGAGCTTCATCATTTTGTTGGAACTTCGCTTGGTTTAAATTTGTGAATTTCTGATTGTTTTTGTGGTTTCAAGCTCTAGCATGTTTTTTTTGTCCGAAGCAGAAAAGCTGAAAGAGATATGATTGAATGTTAGAAACATCGTTTTGATTTTGAAGAGCTTCATCATTTGGTTTGAGCTTTCCTTGGTTTAATGTTTGTGAATTTCTGATGTTAATTTGGTGAATTTTCATCTAATGATTGAGGTTGGACTATTTACTTGGCTCTTTTCGTGTGTTATCATTCCACTCGCCTCTTCCACATGAATAGGCAAGGGTAACCATTTACTTTCGCATTATCTATATTCTATTACACCTCTAAAATTGATTAATCAGACCTGAAAAGTTTTATTATATAACCTCTTACCACAATACTCCTGATTTCTCCTGTTGCAGAAAATATGGCCACTAGACCAGAAGGTGAACCGGCAAATGAGCAAGCAGTTGCAACTATATACAATTCTTTAAGGAATGAACTTAACCAAATCTACTCAAAGATGACAGAGTTAGAGATGGAGGTGAGTGAGCATTCTTTGGTCATAAGTGCTATCCAGCCACTCGACCCTTCAAGACGGTGCTACCGAATGATTGGAGGTGTGCTGGTCGAGAGAACCATCAAAGAGGTTCTGCCTGCTGTTCAGCGCAATAAAGAGGGACTTGAGGAGGTAATTGCAAGGTTGAATGAGGCCCTCGAAAAGAAGAAGAAGGAAATTGCTGATCTTGAGGCCAAATATAAGATCAGGATTCGGAAGTCCGATGGTGAGGTGAAGGATGATGGCAGCCGGAAGGAAGGTTCTTCTCAAGGTGTACTTGTGGGCCCTGCTAGTTGAAAGCAGGATAATGTCTTACTTTTTTCAATCATGTTTAGAACATGGGAGTTATTATACTTCCTCTCTTCACACAAGCTTGAACTTTTTCTTTCCTTTTACTGTCTTTGGAAGTTGATACAGTAGTTATCTGATTATGTGCTGTGCTTTGGGTGGGAGCGCTGAAGGTTAGAACATGTGGTAACGTTCTCCTTTTTTAATGTACTTCACAAGAATGATGACTCGCTCATGAATTTATGTAAGCTTTTACAACCAAGAATTGTGATTCGTCTGATTGAAGCATATATTGAAATTGTCTTCTACTTTTTCGGCTGGGTTTTTTAATGTGAACAACTAATTATGGGTTAGCGCTTATGTTGAACAGTCGGCCTTCATGGTGCAGACTGTGGAGGCAATGGCCAAAGATTGCATTTCTTAGCGAGCTCTTCCTGGATATCACAAATAAAGTGCCTCTAAAAATTCTTACATTTTTCCTTTTTCTTAGTTTATTCATCGAGGCATTAGCTTCTATATGACGGTGCAGATGTGGAATGAACCATTGGGTTCTCTCATATAAAGTGTTTCAATCCTAAACATTTGTCATGTTGTCATAACAGAAAATTTGTTTAATAGAAATTATTTCCTGCACCATACAGATTAGTAAAAAATATGCTTTAATTAATCCCTGGATGTAACTTTTAAGATCTGCCGTCGAATGATGTTGACTTGGACCTTAAGGAAAAGAAGGAACTTGAGAAAAAAATTTAAGCAATAGAGAGATTAGGTAGTTACGAAAGTTTGATTTGGTAGCACGCATGGCTAATCCTAGCTAATTCTCATCAGAAACGAGTCCTGTTTAATAGGATTGGATCATATATATATATACTCCTTATTGCAATAAATAATATTATCAGAATGACTAGATATGACACCCGGCTCGTGTTAGGAGCTTTGTGGGGTCTAATGAAGAGTTGTCTTCCATTATCGGTTCTTAGTGAAGTAAATGCATAAGCTCCATTTTTAAACAATGTACTCTGTTGGAACCCAAGTGTAAGGTCGTAATTATCACCAAAAAAGGATATTAGAACTGGTCGATTTTGTCTAAAGAAAGGATGCCTGGAGAAATGGCATGAAGGCAAAGATCTCTGGATGCATACATGGTTTTCTGCAGGCAACTTTTCTCTTTGATGGCTCTGAGGGCTTCGTCTTAACCCTCATTAATCTCTTTCAAGCACGGGTTCGCCAGTCTTCCGTAGCTCAACTTGACTACCTGCCTCAGATGTGAAATGATATGTTTTAAACTGGAGTTGTACTTGAGTTGCTTGTGAGAAAGAAAAGGAAGTGAAGGAATCATGCAACAGTAGGCTTTAATGATAGGACTTTTCACTTTTCAGGTTGTGCAGTTCAATTATTGACCCTTCGGTTTTCTCACTCTACTCAACGTACTCCTTCCATTAATGTCTGGTATACCAAATAAGCTGACTAATCAGAGCCACCAATTAGTCATCACCTTGCTGGTTTATACGGCTCTCCGAGTCATGTCGAGACGAGCTATTACACCCTTTTTGACTTCTTCTCGTCAGGCTTTTTGGGCAACGTCACTTGGGCACAGGAAATGTTCAAGAAACGAGAGCACAAGCGGAAAGATCTCAAAGTACAAGAAGTTAGAGTGGGCATGGTTGGAGTCAACATGTAAATCTGTCGCATTTTGCTTCTTGAATTTCTTGTTACTCCTCCTATTGGTGAGAATCAGACGCCTCCCTTGCGTTGTTATATCATCTCGTACCCAAATTGATCATGTCGTAATTTTTAGTACAAAATATTATTGTATTGTACTCTTTTAAGGTATTGAACTTAAATACTATGAGTATAATAAGTGACCAGTCCCATAAGGAGCCGTAGAAGGGCTTGAAATTAAGCTCTTTTTATACCTTGGACCGATCTTTGGGTGAAGATTAAGCTAAAAACCGAGTTTCCTTCACTTTGTCAGAAAATATTGTGGAGCATAGTCATGGAACATTATTTTCCTAAAACTGCAACAGAGTTTCGAGACTACACTGCAAAAGGCATTATTGTAGAACGAGTTGATGCTTGTAATGCCATTTACTCATTAAAGATTCTCACCTTTTATCCTCTCGCATAGTATTACATTTGATAAGCCTAGTAACCTCCTCAACACCGTGAAATTACCCTTCAGCTCATAAGTTGCTACCAAAACATCTAATCTAAACTATTGCAGGACGACAGTAACAACCATTTCCCAATAAAGATACAAAACAGTAAAAAAGGTGACCGTATGATATAGATATGATTCTTCAAATCTTCACCCGAGAAGGATGTTGGCATTAGTTTTCATGTCATGTGTGTCCATTCATCGTTTACAACGACCCATGCATGTTAATCTCTCTCTCTCTCTCTCTCTCTCTCTCTCTCTCTCTCATCGTGGGTCATTGAGAAAACGTACACAAGGAATATATAATCGGCATGCTCTTGCAATCTTTTGTCGTCGTGCATGCGAACAGTGAGTTTAAAGTAATCTGTTTGCTCTGAGCGTCCCCCACCTTAGACAAGCAGGCCGTTCCCGAGGTGAGAAGAAACCCAACGAAAGTGAGACTATTTCTTATATTTGACGATGAACATATGTACGTCGCCCATCACCAACATCATCAAACTAGCCTGATGTGACGAATCTGAATGTTGACCCAATCATATAATATCGACATAGTGGAAGCAATTTCAAGATCTTCACCGCTGTATACCGGTTTTTCTTTTCTCTGAGGCATTTAAAAGTTTTTCAACTCCCTACTTAGTCTCATTATGTGCGAGAATCTCTAGTCTCTACTAAAGCATGCATGTCCAAGCTATCGGGAGTGATCTTCATCATAGTTTAGAAGTGGGGTGTTTCGAAATGAAATCAAACACAAGTACTGTTCATCGCAGTGGAAATCTATTTTGGATGAGTGCTTATAGAGACTTATTCAACCGTTAATGTCATGTTCGAACTAATGAGGATTTCAATCTGACTACACTCAGTAAAGTATGAGATCATACTTTCTATATATTGCGCATGAATCGTCTTAGGTCATATAAACATGAGCTTCCTTTAGCTTATAAATGCAAGATCTTTGCTCGTTTAAGAAATCGCAATTTCAAATCGGACTTACTGAGTTTCACTCGATTTCGTTATCCTCATTGAATCACTCACATGTAGACTATCGAGTTATTTTCAACCTCACTCTCGCTGTCTTTCCGTATATTCCACATGCTTAAACCCCATCTTCAGCAAGAAACCATGGGCAAGATTTTTCCCGTTAGGTGTGCCCCTGACAATGACCCGAACGTGTTAGTCATACTTTTTCTCCCTAATATAGTCCTAACCACTCTACGGAGAACATGATCTGTGGAGCAAGACAAGGAAGAATCCATCGTCTGACAATGGAAAAGTGACCCCTCATCTGAAATCCTAAGTCATTGTCTACAAGATTATGGCTCCGTATCTTGTTCATCTTGTTTACTAATCTCCACACGCTTTGGACCCACTTCTAGATATTGTTTCTTTTGAGATCTTTCCGGTGAAAAAAGTCAGGATGCACCGCGCGGAAGATGATTCTAGCTACCATCAGTCCAGTTCTCTTGCAATAATTGCCATATAGATCCTTAGTTCATTATATTTTTCACAGTATAATCAATCCCTCCCCCATGTGTAGATAAGTCTTGTTCGATAGATACGTTATAATCTGGGGGAGGCCAGTCTTCCATTAGGTCTTCAGAGACAAATCTCTAGCTGCTTTTATATATCCGTTTAATCTAATGACTCCATATATCGACACCAACATGAATAGTTTTCTTAAGCACGGAATCACATCTGGTTTCGTTTCTTTATATCCTTCTGTCCAGCTTCTGCATGTGGCCTCTCTTGCATCTTCTCCCCCTCTCCCTAGCTAGTTTTGGGCAAGCGGGCCATAACAGCACATTTCTATCAACTTTAATTAGGTTTTATTTGCTTTCTTGTGGTTGTTTAGCTTCAATCAAGAATCATGCTATAGAGTATATGCATTGCAAAACCCACCAACATGATTAGAAGTAATAATGGCATCGCTTACATGGTGCTACAAGTCAATCGCATTTCAACAAATTCATATTCGCGTGTTATATTGAGAAAATCAATCTGTTTTTTTTTGCCTCTGGCATTTTTTTATTATCAATGATATTGGTGACTAGTTGCCTAAAATACATTTTCCATTGTTCGAATCACGCAAACGAGATCGCATATGAACTTCTAAATTGTTTTAGTAGCTAAGTAGGAATCCAAAAGGGACTTTCAGTAAGGTATCCTTATTTGACAGATCATTTTTGTTATTTCAAACTATGCTAAGACAAATTATGCCCAAATTGAAATAAATTGAAAGCCAATAGAGCTCTTCTGGTCTGGAAGACACACGAACCAAATCGTTGCATTGGAACGACGGCTCCTGAGGACAAACCAAATGTCATTACCAGTAGACTTTTGCAAAAGCATGGAAAAGATTTAATAATGAAGGCGCACACATGAAATGCCGACAAATTGTCTGGTGTCAACCTAACCTTTAAGCAACTACCTTGTGACCAATTTGCTCTTATTCTAAGGCAAAAAAAGAAAGAAATATAGATTCGTCAATTCTTTAACCCTACTTATTAAAATATAAAATTTCTTAGGATCCTCTTGGTTGTCTCCCAAGTTTGTCTGTTTCTTCATAGAAAAAGGAAAGAAAGGGAAAAGCAAAGCGACCCTTCTGCCTCTCCTGTCAAAAAATCTCGTGGACTGAGTGGACTCGTCCAATTAGTCACTTTAGCTAGAAATTATGATTTTGGATGTAATAGACACATTTTCTGTGACAATTTTGATATAATAAATCATATAGCTTATAAATAATTGTTTTCGAAGTGCCCATAGCTTATTTATAATGTAAATCCTGACAAATCTATCCATCATGGATAATCAGTGTCAAAATACTAGCCAACACTGACAGTCCAACCCCATTGTGCTAAACCAGTATAATATGATGACAAAACCGTATTTGGGCTACTTGACATTGTCTTGTGTATGTTATTTACTTTATAACAGCCGATTTTTCACAAACTAAAATATTATACGGTTAATTTTAGCCCACCTTCATAATAATTTTGGTCGCAAACTTGCATTATGTATGCACGGTAGAAGTTATATATCGTTGAGATTGCTACTGCATCACGAGCAAGTGAAGCAAACAAGAACTAAACAACGGAAATAGAAAGTGGACAATGATGCCAAGAAATCTCTTCTGACGATTACGATATCATTTTATGTTGGGTTGGCAAACTTGTAGACTTCCCACTTCTGTACCTTGCAGTTCGGAAAGGTTAGAATAAGCTACCATGTTCGTTGAAACTTTCCTGAGGCCACAAGTTGCCAATTTAAGTTTTGTTGCTTCGTACAGTAAAACTAAACGAAAACATCAAATGGCCATGATCTCGGGCTAGACCGGAACCCATAGATTGTTGCCAATTTTCGAAATTAGCATCTTATGATTTGATTTTGAACAACCAAATACAAAAACTTGAACACATTTTGAATCAATCTTCATGCTAATAACAGGGAATAAGGGTCATCTAAATTTTGAATACGTCCGAAATAACAATCAGATACATTGTAATAATAATAATAAACTCGGTAGGTAACGATAATACTCCCGTTTTCGAGTAATGATTCTAATGTCCCACCACATCAAAAACCGCAAATAATGGTATGCGTGAAGCGTCCCTAGTGATCGTGCGCGCAAGACTCCCAAACATGTTTATTATGTATGGTCACTTGATAAGGTGCTGAGAATTCCAGGACCACACACAAAACGTCGTGAAATGAAAACCCACGTGCTATCCCCAAGACCCGGGCAAAAATTGAATTAACAAATAGATTGCAATTAACCAATAAACATAGAGAGATGATGATTTTGTCGTTTGGCGGCACACGGTGAGAGGAATTACATTTTTGTCTTTCCAACACATCTAATTTTTTACACAAAGATAGGGCAGATAACATAGGAAAATTGGAGAGATAATACATGCATCGAGACATGAACATCCGGCGCTTCCTTGGACTGCTAATAACCAGGTAATTTGCTCTTTTGTCTTCATAGATGAAGCATCACTTTACATAATAGACAAGATCAGTCCAAAAAAAAAGTACCCAAAGTTTACCCTTTTCTCAACATTTTTTGGTTCCTTCAAAGTTTCAACATTACAGGTGTTTGTTACCCCATCGAACCACCGCACTGCCTCCGCCGACGCCCTGCTTTCCGGCTCTCATCGGCCTCCGGCAGGGCCATTAAGCCAATGACGAGGTCGGTGAAAGCATCAATGATGAACCTGTGGGTGTGCTTAGGGTTAAGCCTGAGGTAACACAAGAGCAGCTCATGCAAGTACTCCCAATCACGCTTGACATCCTTCAAATCCCTTGCCTCAACCATCTCTTGCATTGATCTCCTAAAGTCCAAATAGGGGTCGGGCGAGTACTTGGGCACCGCGACCCCACCGGCCCCTGCTAGGTTTTCGGTCTTGCCCTCGGCCTCGGAAGCGGTGGTGGTCGCCTCGGAGGCGGTGGTGGTCGCTGCGCACTCGACGATGGAGTTGGAGCGGCCAGGGGAGGAGAAGAAGAAGCGCTGCGAGGCGTAGATGGTGGCGAAGTCGGGCGGTGAGTGGGCGATGTCGGAGTCGTCCGAGGACGAGAAGAGGTCGTCGGTGACGGTGGAGGGTGTGAAGGATTTGGAGTTGGAGTGGGAGGTGGTGGACTGATCTGAGGTCAGGTCATAGATGCAGTTGTTGAAGTTTTTGGCCAGGACTGAAGTTGGAGTGGTGGTACAAGTGGAAACGGGTGATGAGGATGACGAGTCGTGGTTGTAATAGTCATGTTCTTGGTCCTTCGAGGGCGCTGCTGGCGAAGGAAGAGGAGGTAGGCACTTGAACCCAGGGAAGCAACGGTGCATGTTCTTCCACAAGATGTAAGACATTTTTCACTTCAGAGAGAGAGAGAGAGAGAGAGAAGTTTCTTCCGGGTGTTAATGGGGGTCACTGAGGAATGAAGGGAGGGAAGGACAATGAAGTTGGTGAGTACATTTACTCTTCATCCGTGTTGCCTGAGTAATGTATTTGTAGCAATGATGAGGGGAAGGGCTAGCAGGGAGGGAACGTATGTGTGTGTGTGTGTGTGGAGGAGAAGGAAAGTGTTTGGTTTGGGAATAGAGATTGTGAATGGGGGGCGCTTCTTTTATGTAAGGAGGGTAGGGACATTGGACAATGCTCCATATTAGGCAATATTTTATGCGTTTCGATTATTTTTTGGACTCCAATGTTGTCTTGTACAATCCATGATTACTAAATAATGTGTGTGGTACCGTGCTTGCTCTTTGTCACAGCATGTCCATAAGGGGCAGCCACTAAATAGAAGTATCACACAGTGACTAGGAAGCTTCAACTCCCTTTATTCTTGCAAATTCCCACTTTTCTCCTAGCTATTTGAGTACATGATTCGACAACAACACCTCAGCCCTAAAGCATGTCCAGAGCTAATCGCATAGACCCGCATAGATGCTAGCAAACTTTCTTGAACTATAAATAAGAAAAACTGACTCATAATTGAAGAAAATTGGTAATATGTCGTAACCCATAATGTCAAATTCCGCCCTGAGCCGACCGGCAACTATTGATTTGGTCGATTATATTAAGGAAAGTGGGGGAGTAGTAAGCGATCTACCTAATGTCGATATGAATATCAACGTCGGGACAAATGAAAAGAGAGCAACTGAATGGTGACAACACGTAGTGACCAAGCAGAAGCATCGAATGGGCCTCTCTCCAAATCTTACTCTTTCTTTTGGCACCCGGCGGACCATGATCCTGTTTATCAGGTCAAGAGGGGCACTTTTTGATATTTTATCTTATTTCTTATCTTTGTTTTGTGTACTAAATTGTTCTAGAATTTGACTCCTTTCGATTATTGATTCAGTAGCTTCACGTATTGTTTTTTGGGGTTGGTAACCAAGCCAGTCAGCCGCCCGCCATTTCTCTTGTTTTTTTCAGATTGATTTGATAGACATAAGACTAAAAAATGACGAAGCAAACTGTAAGGAACAAATACATGCACTAACCTTATTATGGTCTCTATGAATCGCTCAATGGTGAAACAGTCTAAGGAGAAGACATAGATTTTTAGAATTTAAATGATGAAGAAGACGTACCGGCAAGAACAATTCTTTATGGACGTAACCCAATCAAAATATATACTTCGTGTTGATTTATCAAGACTGATTTTACTCACGTACTCCAAATAGCTGAATTATGCAATTAAAATTCCTCATGCAGCCAATTTTCTTTTCTCCGGAGAATCCTACATTTGCACAAGATCGTGAGCTAGCAAAGTCTCTCTAGATCCATGCAAGTCGCTCCGTCCTCGCACGCGGCGCCCAAGACAAGTGGAATCTTGAACTTGTGAATTGCCAAGGTCAGCCTCTCACCACTCCGCGGCCGCCCGAGATATATCTACGGTGTGGAACTCGTTCGACGCTGGATCGATCCTGATCTCCTGAAGAATTCCTCCTCCAACATGAATCGGTGGGGCGCAGGAAGATGCTTCCCTCTGTCACTCGGCTGAAAAGCTAGGATTTCAGAATCATCAAATTGTGACGATGTGTACCTTTCTTTCCCAAGACACTTCTTTTTCAGTGGGGCGGATGCTAAAATGCAGTAAACAACAAGAGCGCGCACACACACAAAAGAATGCCCCATCAGGCCATCACTTCACGTGCCCAAAAGAGCCCACAATTTTGTTCACGAGCACATAATCAATTACTCACGAACAGGACTCGTCGGAATGGACCCAGAACGGAACATTGGTGTGAACATGGCGCACAAAGCATAAGTAAAGAATAACTCCGGGCCGGGTTGGTTATCCCTCGCAAGGGAACAACTTTACATATTGTCGCTGCGCTAAATTTTGATTTAACGTTCCTGATTGCTCATCCTTTGTCAGGATTCTTGGGTCGGACGAGTTCGTTTTGAGAATCGCAATAAAAAACAGAGCACCTCGTTACGGAAGATTACGGGCGAAATAATTTTTTTTTTTTGTCAAACTGTAACGTACTTATTCTTGAGATTTAGTTTCACTCAAAAGCTTTCCTTTATGAGTTAACTAGATTTATGCGAGTTCCATGGATCAATGTCCTTTCGATCAAAGTTACCCGCATGTTTAAAAATCGGCACTCAAAATTTAATACATCGTTATTCGTGATAGTAAGAGAGCGCGTGAACTATGAGCTTAGCTGCAAGTAATCTCACATATGAAATCAGATCAAACTAAGCGTAGTAAAGCCGGCCTACTTGAATCTAATTAATTGTATAAAGGATTAACACGGGCTGCACAGCTTGTAATCCCCTCTCCATCCGTCTCCCACCGATCCATCACGTTCTTTCACGTCCGAATGGCCAGTTACTGTCCTCATCCTCGTCAATCTTACGACCCGGATACTCCCATTGACGACTCGGGTCGCGAAAGGTCACGAGAGAGCCCTTAGATCTTTTAAGGGAAATCAGAACTGAGAGTCAAAGCTAGGCAACGCAGCGAGGCAAATAGCAGTACACTGGAACATCATGCTTCCCACTGAATTATTGTCCTTTCGAACAGAGAGAGGCCCGAATCAGCACATGCCCTTGCGCTCCGATTCGCAGCAGCCTATCATTTATTCGCACTTTATATGAGCCAAGAAAGCGTGCTCATCCATCGTAGTCAATCGAGTACTTATAATTTGGAAAATCGATCGGCTGTTCACATTCGCAATATCAGATGTTGGCTGTGTAATTTAAACGAAAGGGTGCGTGTAAAAGTTTTCTTTCTCAGAGACCCGCTAATAATTTCGGGGGAAAAAAAGGGTTAACGTAGCTCTACTGAAAGAGGAAATAGAATTTGTTGTTTAGTAGAGACATGAAGAGTCCTTTCCAAGTCGGGAGAAGTGGGATTAAAGGTGTATTGTATGTACGGTTCTAATTTTGTATCTATTTGAACCGTTGTTATCATGATAAATTCGGTGGATTATACCAGAGTAGACGATGTACAAATTCCAAGAGTGTGGGGTGATTTATCAAAAGTGTGAAGAAAAAAAAGGCCCTCGATCAAGAGTTTCGAGGTGCCGGCTATGAAGCTGTAGCTTGAAAAGATTGTCAGAGATAAAACATTGACCTTTAAGCAAGTGGCAGATAACTCCAAAAAAAAAAGGCCCTTGATAGTGAATTAATGAAAATGACCATATGCTGGTATAAGTCACTTTTAAAAGAGTTTCTAAAGCGAGACACAGACGATCGGTATCGAATGCTGACTCGACAAGTTGTTACATTATGTTCAAATCTTAAATAGAGTCTTTCAGAGTAAATAATTTTAACAGAGTAATTTCACGCATTCATAGTTTGCAACCGATTGTACGGATGGCCTGCTCTTAAATGGATGAGATTGGACCAGGGTTGAGACCTTGGGTTGATGCATAATCACTCACGCGATCTCTCATCCAACAGGTACACAGGACTCAGAGGGAGCTTTGGTCATAGCCTCATAGGTACGAAACTGCCTAATTGCTCCTCGATCTCTAGAAATCTTGTTCATGGCATGGGTTCGATCGTGCAATCACGTAGAATTTACCCCCAACTCTACTCTCGCAAACAGATGGGGCGCCGGCGAGGACTCACTCAAATGATCATAATTATGATCTAAACCGGGAATTTATCACAAGTGCACAACTCATACGGTAGCGTTTGAGGGTTGGCCAACGTTGGCTACCCCTTCTCTCACTTTTAACTATCGAGAGGAAAACAGTCCAGGGGACGCTTCGCGGTTGTTGCTCTCCTCCGCCAACCTTTATCTCGAACGGATCTTTCAGTTTCGATAGCTTTCAAACACTTCAAGAGTAATCTGAACACTTGGGGCACTTGATCATCTCTCGAAAGCACGAAAGGACGTCGGATTGTCAATGACCACGCCAGCACAATCGTATTTAACAGACTGCTGAAGAAGAAGATCCCGAATGAACAGGCATATTCAGGTGACAGATGACCACATTCATGAGAAAAAGAACTAGACACTGGGCAAATGACTGCCTCGTACCAAACTTTTGTTTCCCGTGCGTGACCTGAAGATCTCGTGTGCATATGAGCAATAGCACAGCGGAGACGGTACGCTTCATCGCTTGCGACAGCTCCTGCGGCGTGCTTCTCGATACCGAAGTGATAATTGAGCTGCGACCTGAACATTCGGAATTACTGCATACAGTACCCACTTGCAGCATCCTTGATTGTGTGGTGTGGCTCCAGCAGCATCTTCTCCAATAATTCATTGAAGGAGCCGCTCAAATCGAAGAGCTCGGAAGGCTTGCATGAGCAAACAGAGTTTGAAATTGTAACGTGAATGGAGCTTCGACTGTTTCATTCTTGGAAAAGAAAAGAAGGGATTATCTTTTCTAGTGTTGATAAATTTCTAAAAGAATTTGTGAGTATCGAAGTCGACAATTGCTAACGACAATGGAGGTTTCATTGTTTCATCCATGAAAAACGTGTTGATAAACTTCTAAAAGAATCTATGGATATAAAAAAATTATTTGATAGAAAATATTATTGTTCACCCAATTTATCTGAAACTTATTGGACTGACATTGTTATGAGATTATTAACTCTTTATGACAGTTTATAAACATCAACTTTTCATATCTCTTATCAACTTTATTGTGTAGAGGTGGCAAAATGGGTCAAAGGCCCATATTTTAATCCATATTTGATAATCTGGGTCAGGGTTAGCTTCAAATGTTAAATGAGTCTTAAATAAATTACTTGATAACCTCATGGGTCTTAAATGGATTCTAAACGGATCATAAATAGATTACGTAACTAATTTTAAGTATTATTAACAAATCATTTTAAATATTATTAAAAATTCATTTTTTTACTATGAAAATTCCTATATTTTAGTTATTTTTTCCCCTTTATTTCCCTTTTTTTTTTTGCTTTCCTTTTCTTGTTCTCATTTTCCCTCTTTCTAAGTTGGTCGCCAACCAATAGATAAGGGATGAGCTCACTAGACTCTAGTGATTGGAAGAGGAAAAAGAAAAAAAATATTTTTTTAAATAAAAATAATTAAAATTTTTAAAGTTTTTAAAAAGTAGAAAAATTATCAAATAATCTTATAGTATAAATTATTTTAACAATAAATTTTTTAAAAAATCACCAAGTAATTGAACTTGATTAAATATGAAAATGTTTTAACAATACTGGTCAGGTTGGGTATGGGTTGAGTCGGGGTCGAGTTGGCAAAATTGTATTGTATGAAAATAGGTTAATATGGGTCAAACCATTTTGACCCAACCCACCCATTTGACACCCTTAATTAAATGTACAAAATCTTGTATGAATTTTTTAGTATTTAATTGAGTGACTTATTGGCATTTTTCCAATTCAACTAGCACTAGGTTTGGGTTACCAACTCTAAATCTGAGGTGCTAACTAATGTTTATTTGCTTTTTTTATTATATCAAGATTGTTATCTTTTACCAACTTTTATATCTTTTTGTTCCAAACACCTTTAATTTATCTACTATAATACGACTTAATGATTTTTTATTTGTTTGACTTGCTGGTTGTTCTCTAGTAGCTTTCTTTTATCAAGCCTCACTTGAGTTGCTTATCAATATTTATTCGACCATAACCAACTTTAGTTCACCTCAATTACTAGCCTTTCAAAATTTACAAACTCTTTCTAAAAATCATCCACAGTAATTGGAGTAATTACCAATGTTCATTTGATTATCTTACCAACAAGATTTGTGTTACTTGCTTTCATTTAAGTTAGTTACCAATATTTGGTTTATTTTTTCTTAAATTACTGACTCCTCTTATATTGGATGAATAAAATTTCTCTTATCTTTGACACACTCTTATTCATCTTTCTTACGTTACGTTTACTAACCATCATATGAAATTACCATATCACTTTTCTCCAACTAGACCACCAACTAGTTTTGGGCTTACCGGTACTCAATTGAGTTCTTTAAAACCAATATTAATTTTCTGTAATTTACCAAATTTTCTTTTGAACTACCACTCTCTTTTGACATACTTGCAATCTATATATAAACCTCGATAAGAGTGATTATCAACTTTTCTTCGATTTGATCACACCTACTTTGCATTACCAAATCCAGTTTGATTTAGCTAAAAAAATTTATGTTTTCTTTTTTAAGATATTGATTTTTTCTCATCTCTAATAAAAAGAAGTTTTTTCTTATTATTTACCAACTTCTATTTGCCTTTCTTGCTCGGAGTTTAATTTAACAACTATTATATATTATATAAATTACCAACTAGTCTTGAGTCACCAATTATTTCAATTACTTACCAACATTTATTTGTCTTCCCTTAAATTCACTAAATTCCAATTGGGTCATAATGGTTATCTTTACTGTTGTCTTGCTTACTAGCCTTTTAAATTTATCAACTCTTCTTAGAAGTCACTAGCCTCAATTAAAGTGATTGCTTAATATATAACTTAGATAATTGGTAACCAAAAACTAGTCGATGACTTAATGAAAGAATATTGATAAGCCAGTCTAATTAAGGTTGGTAATCTCCTGGAAAAGACCCATTTCTAATTAATGCAAATAAAAGTTCGTAGATGCACCAAAAAAGGTTGGCAAATTAAATCGCAAACCCAAAAGTGTCAATAAATCCGAGTGAGGGCTGGTAACCCTATACTAAGTACCTACTTAATCAGAAAAAAGGTTAATAAGTCCAAGCCAATTTAGGTTTTCTAAAAGAAATTGCAAGTGATTGCTAACATAAAGCGGTAGGAATCCCATAACCCAATAGAGAAATTTATATATTAACAAAGAGAAAACAACTAACCAATCATCAGTAACTCAAATAAAAATTTGGTGACTCAATAATCCAGTCTGACAAATTTTGGTAAATTATTTTTATTTCAATAGGTATATATTCCAAATGTTGGTAATCAAAAGAGGTCGTCGATTTCGTAAACAATTTCCCCAACTCACAAACTGTAGAGAGCGGAAGTCGCCGATCCTTTTCTTAATCAATTGTTTCTTTGTCAATTGATAATACTTACTACGGTTTCTGCTGGGATTCTCCTTGATTCATTGGCAAATTCCCGCACCTCGTTCAAACTCATATCCTTAATACCCTTAGCATTGCTCGATTTCTTCAGTCAACCACGCACAGTTATTAGTGAGCTTCTCTCCGTAGTAAAAACAAGCTGAATTTCTTTAATGCTTAAACGCCGGGCAATGTCAAATTCAGAATGAGGACGAAGGAATGCTCGCTGATCGAACAAAAAACTCTGCAACTGGAACAAGATAACAGGGGGAGCGACAAGTTTAAGAAAAAACCATACAGCAGTGGACAGATGTTTCGTCCGACACTTACATCGAGCTGTTTCACTTCCCAAAAACGAAGGAAAAACGACAAGAGGGAACAAAACCCCCGAACCCGTTTCGTCAAAAGTCGCAAGGCTTCCTCTCCCAACTCTTTGTCTCAAGGGTTAACGGCTTCGTTGAGTCGAGCGGCGGCGGCGACCGAGGCTGCCACGCCACCCGGCTGCGTCGCGAGGTTGGGGTTGTTCCTTAGCTCCGCACTTGCCACCCCTTCGGCGTCTTGCCTTGTCGCTGCCTTGTCAGCCGGCAGCTTGTCCGTTGCACCCTGCAAGGACAAACACGAACCTTCTTCGTCACTAATGCGGATTATTCCGAATGTGAGTTACTATTAAGTTCAATGCCGTCGCATAAGAAGAACAGTAGGTAGGATCAAATCTTCAAATGTTGCAACCTGTGACAAACGTCGCTTGTTTGATGGAGAAGAGAGATTCTCCAATCATGGTGAATAAGAAAAGTAAAGGCGACAATGTAAAATTTCCCTACAATTTAATTACTCTTTTTTTTTTCCGGGCGATCGCGTATCTAATTATCTCTCATCAGTTGCTTTCTTCTAAAGCTCGGGAACATACCGTCAAGACGTCACCCAATTTGATCTTGTCCTCGTCCCTGTCGAGCCCCTCATTGTGAGCAGCCGCGGATTGAGCAGAAGCGGCTAGGCCCCCAGGACTTATGACGTTGCTGCCGGTCGCCCTGACCTCTGCCGCTTGGATTGCAGCCGCGTCACTTTGCTCCACTGGCTTGTCTCCCACCGTCTGGGCCGCCGCTTCAAGCGCCTCACCAATGGTGATCGCACTCTGCTCCACCGCAGCCGCTGGTGCCGCCTCATGTTGCACCGGCTTGGGTTCAACATATTGTCCAATGACCTGACCACAACAAAACTGCGAGAAGTGATCAAGAGTTCCAAGTTGCACAAACTCATGGATGATCCATGTGCATCGTTGGTTCCATCATTTTTATGGCAGGCAAAATCGTTTCTTCAAAGGGGTAGTGATCAAAGTCGAGTAGGGAAATGTGGTCGCACGTTAAAAAGAAACTACAAACCAATGAACATCAAGGCGATATCTTTAAATTCAAACGAATAGTGCGTGTTTAGCAATCGAATAGCAATAGCATATTAGAATGGATTCGTAAAATTGCTTTATAACGTCTTGTCGTAGTCGCGTTGATCTTATATGTGATACACTCAATGCTTAGTCATGATTGCCACATCACTTAATGAACTAATTCAATGAACAAGTACTATCTTCCTAGAAACCGTTTGTTTTGCCATCTAGAAGTAGATAGGAAAGAAACAAAAAACCTGTCCGGCCACTGATTCAGTGATTATTCGCTGACCGGGGACGTCGGTCTCAGTGACAGTGACACCTTCGTCTACGGCGATGTCCGTCACGTCTCGGCGGCCGACCAGACCTGCCCGCACATTCCTGGTGGCAGCAGACTGCATGGCTGCAGCAGGGCCGCCCTTCTGGGTCTGGCCGAAGGCCACAGTCTCGGCGGTCTGCATCATTGCTGCGTCCTGAGGAGCGATGGGCTTCGAGGCGAGGTCGCCGGAGACGTCGAAGACGTTGCCATACCTGATGGGCTCACGGCCGGCTTGGCCTTGCTCCGGTCTCTGTGGCTGGTCCTGGCTCATTTTCCTCGATCGCGTGCTTGCTAACTTCGCGACTCGTGTTCCGCAATAGACGAACGTCCGCGGTTTTGTCCTTTATGAAGAGCTCGGTGACATAGGCTTGGTCGCGGGAGTGATCCGTGGCAAGGGCAACGTACGGAGAGACACGAAATTGGTCGACACGCGGCCGCACTCAGCCACGTGGCAGTTTCAGAACTGCTGCTCATCTCGTTTGCCTCCCATAAATGTTTACACGTGGAACTTCGGGAGACGTGGCGTATTCAAGCAGAGACACGTGGCTCCCACTGCCCCGCCAAAAAAAACACTATCGCGTTTTTGCTTCAGAGAAATTGGAAAAGTTGGTGTTGAACGCAAACGATGACTTCCGGCATCAACTTGCACATTTTGTGACGGGACTGCACCAATGAAATTACTCTCAAGACATATCTTCGACCAAACTCCCCTTCAAGTCTCGAATAGATGCCAGAGCTGTTGAGCGTTAATTAGTGATTCCACTGAAGGAACTCTACGGCAGCAAAGAAAGGAAAAACATAAGTATCAAATGAATTCGGGAGCCAAAATTCGACTAATCTTGCGACCATGAGGAGTTGGGTATTTGCGATCCCATCATAGTTCATCCAAGGTCGTCCCGTCTAAAACAGGAGCTCATCCCGTCTCGAAAAGCCGACGATGTGATGCATGAATCTCAGTAATATTTACAAAAAACTTAAGATTCGAGAAACATTCTATGAAAAAATAATCGATTACATCACTTATGAAAGCAAATGAATAAATAATATTTTCTTCAGTCATAATAATAATTAAACATAATTTTTTATTAATAATGAAAATATTTTAACTAATTTTCCCAAGTGATATAATTAATAAATTTTCAAAAACCATTTTTTAAACTTATTAATTTTTCGTAAAACGAATGCTTTCTAGCTAGAGAAAACGGAGGAGACGAAAATTGAGATGGAAAACGAGAGGTAGTCTGTTGTGTGTGTGTGAGAGAGAGAGAGAGAGAATAATTAAGAAATTTCTCCGAGAGAGAGAGAGAGAGAGAGAGAGAGAGAGAAATTAAAAAATTTCTCCTCCAATTTTCTCTCCCTTCCTTTCCGTATCTTATGGAAACATATGTGATGAAGAAACTGTGTTTGTTTTCTCAAATCAAACAGATTCTTTAAGGAATAAATTTCAATAACTTCTCGATCTTGATCGCACTTCCTAGATTTCAAAATAGACCTTTCCCTATATTCCTAGCTTGTTGTGACATAGAGATAAATCTATCTCAACTGAAGAAGTGAATCGACGAATGAAAGTGGAAGAACTAGAGTTTTAACCCCTTTTTTCTTTCCAGGCAGACCAATCACTTCCTGGAAACAGAGCCATCCCTACCCCGCTCAAATCCCACGAGCCTCTTGCCCATTCTCCAAACACAGTCTAAGTACAGTCTAAGCACATAAGGACCTAGCCATTCTCAAAGCCTGCTATAGCCTACTTGATGTTTGGGACACAGGATATCTGCACCACAAGGGGGTCATGCTTGTCCCTTGTATCGAATGGATTTGGTTTTGGTCACACTGAAATAGCATGATTCACAGCCACAAGTGATCAAAGAGCAATACCCATATCGAGTTCAGATCATGCTGCAAATTGGTATCACGAAAGTAACAATTGTGTTTACAGGATGATCGGTCACAGGTGCTTCTTATTCTATTTCACAAGTCTCGCAATAGTTTCTTACATAATGACACCACCACATATCGACCTCCTCTGCATCGACGAACAGCCACCAATCAAGGATCCTCCCTGCTCGCAACCTCCACACCGTTACCTGCACATGGAAATATATATCGATATTCTTTCCCAAACATGACCCCTCAACTTGCAGATTCTGTCATCCATTAGGAAACGGTTTGGCAGAGGAAGATGAGAAGTCAGTTTAGTGGCACTGAGGGACAATGCAGCTAGAAGAGCTTACCATCCGGATCGAAGAAGAAGATCTGCTTCACCTTGCCATTTGGCAAAGCCCTCTGAAAAGTTTCGATCCCTTTTTCCTGCTCAATGGTGGATTGCCAAATGAATTTCCATAAAAAGAGTATGTAAAAGAACATACTGAACTCGACATAAACGTCACCAAAAACTTCACTCAGTAATATTGCCAAAATGATGGTACTAAAGCATCCAAAATTCGAACTCCCCTATTACTTTGACAGTCAAATTGATTTGAAAACAAATTGAGCAGCGCAACAACCATCCGGGAAGAATTCCACACGGCAAACAGCAAAGCTTATGGGAGATAAATATTATGATCAAGATGCCCTCCTACATTGCATTGCAAGCACTTCTCATCAAACATGTGAATCTAAGTAGAATCCATATCGAAAACATTGCCTATCTGAGCATAACTCCCAATATTATCATTGACAGCAAATCGAATTACTCATCTGCGCCACGCTTTCCACAAACGGGCCATGAATCTTGGGGAGATGAAGTAGGACATAAGTTAAAGTTGACCCTCCCAAGCAGACCGTGAAAATCAAGAATAAACAGAACAGAAGAAGAATCTTTCTCGACCATTAAACATCTTTACGACATGTAGAACCACGTGAAGCACACAGCAAACGCAATAGCCACTAAGCCCACATCACATTTTACAACGAAATGGCATACTCAATAGCACCCACATGATAAATGCAACATCATCTCGACCCACACACTAAAAAAAAAAAAGGAATTTACCTTGAGAGTCTGCACAAAAGAATCGAAATTGGAGACGGTGAAGCAGACGTGGTGGCCTCGGGGAAGGTACTTGGGGTCGACAGTAGGCGAGCTCGCGCTGTACGGGCCCTCAGGGAGCCTGGCCTCCGGCAGCCGCTCGATGAGGTGGAGGAAGAAGCCAGTGGAGGGCAACCTCAGCCATATAACCTTGAACTCGAAGTTGGGGCTCTCCACCTCCTCGAAACCCAGAATCTGCAATCAGCAAAGAAGGCAATTCAGGACCCAAAAGAAGGGAAACCCGATGGATGGTGGGAGAGAATGAGAGAGAAACCTCTTTGTAGAATTCGGCTAAGCGCCGGATGTCGGAGGATTCTCGGGAGACGTGGTTGAGACACGCCCCTTTGGCTGCCATTGTCGTTCCTGGTCTTGTGAGGAGTGGAGAGAGAGACCGAATCGGAGAGAGAAGCTTGGCGACCGAGACAGAAGCTCTGGCCTTTGTTCTTTCTCGTTCGTTTTTGGTCGGTTTGATTTCCTTCTCGTTCTAGCCGTCGATCTTAATTGGCGTTTAGTTCACTAAACGACAACATATTACAGGGCCACCCTTCTTGCTTTCTTTCTTTCAACTTCGGGCCGGGACCGGGCCTCCTGCTTGGGCCCAGATCTGCGCATCTTGAATGAATGATGTACAAAACTTCCGGATGGGCCGGAATTGGCCCATAGACGATTGGATCGGGTCAGTTTTTCTTACTAAATGGGCCTTGTACAAACTTTTCCAACGATGCCCTTCCTGCCCGTTTGGCTCGGAAATGGATCGGCTGACTTGAGGCATGGATGACTTGGTTGTGACTAAGGAAAGGACAACTGTCCAATCTAAATCGGACGGCTGTCCTTTAAATAAAATAGAAAAACACATAAACCCTCCCCCCTATTTAATGGGCGACTATCCGATCTGAAATTGGACGGCCCTCCCCCAAAGTTTCCCTCAAGTCACGGATATGGACCCCCCAAGTTAGGGGATTTGGGTCTGTTTGGCTCGAGGATACCTCCATGGCCTTCAGGGCCGCCATCCACTCATGATCAGAATTACTCACAACACGTCTCCTGAGTTTGGTTTTCCTTCCTCAACCAGCTGATTCAAAAATGATTGATCGCGCTGCTTTAATGGCGAGTGAGTCTGGCTATCCTTGGCGAGATTAGAAGTTGAGACCATTGCGGAAGTGGTATACCTTGGACATACGTTACTCCCTGTAAAAAGACTTTATTTCTGTATGTTCATGGAGTTGTAATGATGAGGTCGTCATTTTCAAACTTTCAAGTACCGGATGGGCCGAATACTATGATTAAATTGAACATTCCACGACGGTCTTTGCATTCTGGTGTTAGTGTCATGGGGGACAAGCGATCTGGATTGGTTGGTGACTTGCCTATTTGGCTGAACCGACTTGTTCAGGATGGAGCTCAAAAGGAGAGGATGTGCTAGACCTAAGCCGACAAGCCGAAATTCAGTCGATACGAAGTTGAAACTGTACCCCTAATACTACTACAGAATTTGAAAAGAAAAGCAGTTTGCTCTCGTTGCAACTCCAAGAGTAGAAGTATAAACATACCAACAGCTTAAACGCACTTTGAAGAAAAGTTGGGATTTAGCAAGCTTCGAGACCAAATAAGCCTTGACGTGATGTAAACAGGAGTCAGCAAACAGGTAGAACTATGCTAGTTGAAGATCTGTGTATGATGAAATATGAATAGCTTAGGTATATCCAAGAAAAAAACTTGAAAGGAGAGAATCGCCTTCGGAATCTTCTCTTAGACGACCACATTCGATAAACTTGTTAGGGGAACTGTTGAAAAAGAATGATGATTACCAAAAATCTTTACAAGAACAGAGCCCACCGTGGAACTGGTGAAACCGCGAATTGTCTCTCACAACAATTTTCCTCCCAGTAATTCCCGAAACAAATTTGAAGGCGCTATGACAGTCCCCACACATTCTAAGGTTCTTAGTGATCCTGATCGGAACTGGTGGAGGGATAGAAATGAGGCCAAAGGCCAGGGCAATCTTCTCGCTGTGCAGCCACACTTCCGAGACTTTCTCCTCCTCTTCCAAATCGTACAGCGCATAGGTTGGGTCGGCTATGTAGCCGGCCTCTTCCATATCCCGTTTTAACTCCAACAAACTCGCATGAATCTCGGAGTTCCTTACATGAGAAGTATCCTTCGCTTGGAAAATATGGACTTCATTCTTCACAGTGATCCAGCTGCAGCCAATACCCTTTTTCAGGCCTATGTCCTTTATCTCCTTCCTCACACTGGTGGCTTCTTCCCATCTGCATTGTTCAATAATTGGAGCCATTAGTTAACATATTAACTGCTCTTTAGGGTGTAGAAATGGTGAATCTAGTAGGAAGCACAAACAAGACAGCTGTTCTATGAGATAAAGTGTGCCCAATTTAACCTTTTGGATGTCACAGTCAACACCTCAAGCAGAAATACATATAACGTAAAAGAGTGAATATAGTTAATAGGATTCTAAATCTTCATTAGGGAAAAACTTCACAGTTTGCCACTTATCCTGAAGCATTTTTGTATGAGAAAATAAAGAAATCTTCACTAAAGACAGCCCACAATTCTCTGTTTCATACAAGAATGCATATGAGCGTTTATAAATATTTATAGAAAACTTTCTGAGGAATAAAAATAGAACAGTTGTTCCACCATTATTTTAAAATTGATAAGATTACCTTCCAGCAGCTGCAAATGAATTTGAGAGGACCACGAAATTGCCCGAGTCTTTTGGATCAAGCTGAAATAAGTTTTCAGCTGCAATTCTACCAAGTTCTGGGTTCCTGTGGATCCTACAGGCCCCTAAGAGAGCTCCCCACATTGATATCGTGGGTCGAAATGGCATTGTCATGATAAAGTCATATGCCTGCTCTAACATCCCAGCCCGCCCTAGCAGGTCCACAATACATGTGCAAAGCTCTGGCCCAGGCTCAATCGCATATCTTCTTCTCATTGATGCGAAGATATCCATACCGAGCTCGACATTTCCTGCTCGACTACAAGCAGCCAATAGACACACGAAGGTCACATCATTTGGTATCATATCACTGCAACTTGACAGCATTTTCTTGAACACAGCAACAGCCATATCGGCTAGCCCTTGATGAGCATAACCACCGATCAATGAATTCCAAGTAATTAGATTTCTTTGTGGCATGCCATGGAAGGCCCTTTCTGCATCCTCAATACTTCCACATTTTCCATACATGTCAACCAATGCTGTGCCCACAAAAATATTTCCCATCGCACATGCCTTGATAGCAAGTGCATGAACTGACCTACCAAGCTCAAGCCCTGCTAAGCCTGCACAGGCATTGAGAACAGAGGATACCAAGAAATCTGTCGGCCGAATCCCTTCTTTCCTAGCCAATAAGAAAGTTGTGCAAGCCTTTTCTTGCTCATGATTCTGCACTAATGTAGACATTAGTGAGCACCAAGAAACGTCATCTGGCTCGCTAATTTTATCAAACACCATCTCAGAACAACCAACCTCACCACATTTTCCATAGAAATTGACCAATCCATTTGCCACAGAGACATCCACCTCAAACCCACTTCTAAAAACATACCCATGGAGCTGGTGACCAAGCTCTAAATTCGACATGTCCGAACAGGCATTGAAAAATGCGCACAATGTTATATAATCAGGAACACCACCCACTCTCCTAAACTTAATAAATGCGCTAATACCATCCTGGGGCCTTCCATCAAGCACTGCGTTACAAATATACGTATTCCAGGCTACTCTGTCCTTCTGGGGCAATTCGTCGAACAGCTTCCTTGCATCATCTTTTAGCCCCGTTTTACAGTACATATCGAAGGCACTGCAACCAACGAACACATCAACTATTTCACCGACCTTAATGGCAATCCCATGAATCTGCTTCCCAGTAACGGGCATACGAAGACCGCCAGAGGCCTTAAACGCGCAGGGGAAGGTGAAATCATTAGGGCGAATGCACTCCTTCAGCATGTCAATGAACATAAGCAAAGAAAAGCTAAAGTGGCCGTTCTGGACAGACCCAGAGATCAGCGAGGTCCAGGAGACGACGGACCGAGTCGGGTTTAGCTGGAGGACGAGTTGGGCCGAGCTTGGGAGGTTCAGTTTGGAGTACATGTTGGTGAGGTGGTCGTAGACCAAAGCAGGAAGAGGATGGCGAAGGGTCTTGACGATGTGGGCGTGTGCGGCTCGGCCGAGGAGAGAGGAACGAGCCGATAAGGCCGTGGAGAGAAGGGACACGAGGAAGTCGACGGCGTGGACGGCCATGTTCGACGGCGGAGGCGGTCATTTTCTGCGGTGGCGACGGTGAAATTGCAGCATCAAGAACTGAAGAATGCGTTCCTTGTCATCACCAAAACCAGAGTTTAGAATTTGAGAAGGCAAAGTTCAAAGCTTTTTCGGGGTGGCTACGTCAGATTGCGGTTTCATCTCGACCAAAGTCAATCTTGGAATATTTATGAAGCGGATGAAACCTTTCTTGCTGTTTTAGACGCTTCTGTTCTTCGCCAGCGCAGCGTCGTCTTCCCGCGTCGAAGCTTTGGAGAGAATATTAAGTGGGCCGGCCGCCCGGCCCATTCAATAGTTCGACCACTCTTTTCTCTCTTCCTATGATCTCTTTCTTTTGTGTTTGCGTTTCTTCTTCTTTTCTTAAATCGTG
Organism: Melaleuca alternifolia; assembly: GCA_019926035.1. NCBI lineage: Eukaryota > Viridiplantae > Streptophyta > Magnoliopsida > Myrtales > Myrtaceae > Melaleuca > Melaleuca alternifolia. Next base: position 137,532 of record JAGKPW010000205.1, read on the forward strand.
GCACGAATACTTGCGCACAACCTGAAAAGGATGATAAAATGAAAATGATAAAACTTTCATTAATTGTCATTTTAACTAAGCATTTCGTTAACAAAATCCGAGGGATGAGAGAGTATGGTCATTCATCCACAAACTTTGGCGCAACTGCCTTAAATCTCTCCCATCCTCATCATTCTCACCTCAGATCCCAACTTTTCGCTCTCAAAACTCTCTCTGTCTCTCCCTCTCTATCCTTCACATCTGCAAATGCCGTTCATGAAGTTCACAACTCTCTTTTCCATCTTCCCTCTCCACTGGGGAGAGAGAGAGAGAGAGAGAGAGAGAGAGAGAGAGAGAGAGCATTAGAAGCACAAGGAGTGCTCTCCCTCTCTCCCTCTCTGTGTCTCTAGCACATTATTGTTTTTTTCCTGCCCAATGGATTCCGATCTCGTGACCAAACGGTGCTGCGTTGGCCACCATGAGAAGGCCGAGGCCGTGGCTCGCCTCGGGGAAGGGATTGCCATGCTCCTTTCGCGGTGGCGCGGCCTTCAACTAGCCATCGAGAATCAATGGGGTGGCACCGATTCTCTCCAGAAGTCTAACCAGCTTGTTGCTGATATACTCTCTTGCTTCTCTTGCTCGAAAGGTCTGTAGCGAAAGCTTATTTTCCTTGGACTTCAATCAAAACAAAGCACACTTTTTAACTTTTTCACAAATGTTTAAAATATTATTCAAATTTCGGAAAATGAAGGGAAATTGCGTGCACTTCCCTGTAGAAATTAGAGTTTTCTGTCCCATCTTGGCAGAAGCTTTCTATGCTGAGGACTTGGAGAATTTTCTCCACGAATGCATGCTGCTTTCTTTCAACACAGAGATAGAGGATGGAAGCATTGAGGAGGTGCCGTCAGTTGGCCCAAGTTTTTTGACTTCTTCTGTCTTTGGACAATCCAATGTATCTGAACATAACGAGTGTAACAATTCGCAGGTGGCAGAACAACTCATGATGTTGCATGCAGACTACTTGCATGGACATCACTAGTTCTTGCATCTGAACGTACAACTCTCCACACCCCGTCTCTTGCTCTAAGAAAAGTTGATACAAAAAGGGACCGCAGGTGATTTATCTCCTGCTAAGTTTATTCATCAGCCAATTGCTTATAATCAACATTATCAAAAAAAATTGTCAAATGCCACACGGGGAAATATTCTCACATCAGACCAATTCAACTTTGCAATGTGGATGGACCATGAGATGCACTTTTCCGAAGGCTATATCTGGTGGCAAGGTTTGCAGAAAATCACTTAAAGAACAGAGGGAAAGAGAAGATGAGGAAAACCGGTGAATTTTTCCTGCATATTTAGGATAAAGCATGTTGTATTCCACAAGATCCCTTTTCGCTTTTGGCTTGACAAACATGAAAAGTAATGTCATGTCCCTTTGCTTGGTCACATGTCGATGTTTGATATGAAGACCAGCAGCGATGATTATTTGGCACAGCAGTACAGACTTCGATACCATCACCTATCGCACGTCCTATTTTCTGATACTCGTATTTTTGGGACGGTGATGGAATCAATAGTATTTAGCACGCTCAAGGACGGCGATGCCGCGGGATATCAGTGCAAATTTCTTATAAAGAAAAACTCATGACATGGTTTTTGAATAAGAACACGATTTTTTCTTGACCACACAAATAAAACACATAGAAGATGTACAGTAACAAAATGTCTCGCTCTCTTCTGTGATTTCCCGTTATGGGATATCAAAACGTCTCCAGTGCATTACTCAAGAAAAGCAAATTAATTTGTTCGGAAATGGTCACAGTCCCTGCTCTGTGAGGGAGGGGTCATGAACATTCGTAGGCACCGCTGGTTGGGCACCAGCGAAAAACTGCAGGTTCTGGTCCGTTCTGCCTTCGTTCTGTCTTCGTACTTTGTGGCCACAAAAAATGGAAAATGCGACGCAGACCATGCTCATGCAAGGGTAACACTGTCATCGCGGGTAATTTAACTGGTCAAGAAAGGTAGTGCAGGTGAATTTCTCAACTATTCCCATTCAAGAGCAACTGCTCATCATCAAAACAAAAACAGGAGACAAAGATGTTACTTGATTTCGAAGGCAAAATCTTGGAGTAAGCTTTCGAGGACTATCAATGGAGAGAATAGAGAAGTGACGTGACGATGGCATATTTGAAAAGATGATAAGCACTGACGAGGAAAACATTGCACATAATGTTTCCTGCTTATATGCACACCAGCGATGTGATCCTTCAAGATACTTTGCCCCGTCGCTTTCGGCTTCATAAATAGGAAAAATGTTTTTGTCCCTTCAAATCAATTTGTTGATAGCAATTGTTGACATCTGATAAGAAATTGCATTTTCTGGAGCATTATTAGGAGAATGACCTAATTGCATGCCCTATTTCCTGAGCAAAAACTAGTTTCTTTTCACAAAGAAAAGTACAAAGTACTTTCAAAAGGTTAACTTCCTATTCAAACGAAAAATGTTGACAGAGGAAGATTGGACTATCCCTCATTGATCCCTTTCATCTTTAACAATGAACGTTGAAGAAAAGTACTAAAAGATATCAACAGAGAATCCCCACGAACGAAAAAAAGAGGGTCTTGAACAAGAAGAGCAAGATTCGAATGCTCAATTTTCACTTTCTCACAGTGCTTGATGGCTAAAATTTGAAGGAAAAAACAGAAGTCACTCACAAGATGTCATTCTTAGTCACAGCAGCACCATATGATCACCATACACGCCGGCACAAAAACTTGAAGTAAATTACCCTAAGTGTGTAGACAAAGATTCTCTCTCTCTCTCTCTCTCTCTCTCTCCCTCTCTTGCTGCTCTGTGGTTTTCCATTGTAAGATATAAAAATTTCTGCATGACAAATACATCATGACACCGCTATATAAACACGTTTAAGGACATTTGCATTGTTGTTCGATGGATGTTTCATAGAGGAAACTGCATTAACGAAACCGATTAGACCTTTCTTGGGTCTGCCCGGACTTGACAGCGAGCCAAATCCATCGTAGCCTCAAAGATGTACATGCTGGGGTAGAAGTGTCATTGCCGTTCGTTGTACTAATTCGCTAGTGTCTCGTCTCCCCTCGCTTTAGAAAAGCTCAAACGAACGAGAAACAAAAACAAGAAGCGAGAACACACCCAGAAAGCTCTCAAAACATCTTCACACCCAAAGTCGCGGGGTAAGGCCTTCATTTCAAGCTTTCTGCGTGAAATGTTATCTGTGCACGCGTTGCTTGTGGCTTTAGGATCTTCTTGTTTTTTCACGGCTCTGCTATCTCCTCATCATCTTCAAGTCTTTGCATAAAGGTCTCATTTTCACTTGCCTTCTTCATTGGTGTTCGAATTTTTCTTGCCGATTAAGATTTTTCCTACGCGGAAGCTCGTGGTCGGGTCCTAAGTCATTCCTCACTTTATAAGTTGTAGGGATTTTGGTCTGTCGTTACTGTTCTGGACGTTCTGAACTTGAATAATGTCACTTTTACTAGTAATCATTTTGCTAAAGTTTGAATTTTTCCCCTTAAGCGGCGAATGGGGTTTCTGTCTCTTGCATTTCAAAAGCCTGCTTTGCCCAAATACCCGACTGGTTTGGGACTTTTTGCATGGTTTGGGACATTTTGAAGATAGCAGCCAGTTATGTGATCAAGTATTGAATGTCAGCATTATGCTATCCCTAAAAATTTTCATCAAATAAACTTGTTCAGGGTTTACTCAGCTGTGTTTCCCATTTCTCAAATCAGCTGAATACTAATTTAGGGGCAGGACGTAGGATGCCCTCTCCCTTCTTCCTCTTCATTCTATTGCACCTGGAATTTTCTTTCCAGTTCTTTTTCATTGTTATGGGAAGAGACTTCTCCTTTTACTCAATTTGTTGAAATTTCGACATAAATATCCCGTAATTCAAAGGAATTGAATTTATGTTCTTGTTATAGTGTTTATGCCAAAGATACTTTCTTTTCGTCTTTGTTTTTTTTTTCTAAAAATAGCTAGAACTTATATTCACCTCACTTTAACAAAAAATTGTAGTGATAAAGGTTTTAATGACAAGTGCCCTCAATGCAAACATTTAGTTATCATATTTAATGTGGTATGTTTTTATTTTTAATGCATTGATTAAGAATGTCATGAAAAGACAATACATTGGAAATAAAAAATTTTCCTTAATTAGGTGTTAGTAAATCCTATTAGAACATAGGTCAGTTTGGGCAGAGGTCATGTTGATTTCTAATGCATCTTGCCTAAACAAAGTCATCTTGGGACTAGTGACATAAATATGTTCTTATATTACATAATGTGTCAAATTTTTCTTTGTATATAAAAGTTACTTTTATTATTTTTTTACTAATCTAAATTTTTTTCTACTGGCTTGATTTATACAAGCACGATCTGTCTGTTGATGTAAATCAATCTATTCGTGAAGAACTCCGTCGTTCCGCAAAAAAGAATTAGCTGAATTTTGGCTTGCGATGACGGATCTAGGTGAACGGGGCAGCTCACATAGTAATGGAACGTCGCGTGGGTGGTGGACGCGCGTGATGAAAATTTAAACTGAGCAACGGCCGTACCTGTCAGTTCGAAAATCAGTTCGCCTATGCACCACCAGTACTTGTCCGTACGAGGAAAAACCAACTGCGGCGATTGCCCGGGGAGGGCTATTATGGCCATTTCGCATCTCCCCACCGGAGTGCCCGCCTCTGTCCTCTGCTCCTACTGCCGAAGAAGGAGACCGCCATCGCGTTTTCGAGACAAAATTCCCGCGAGATAAAATTCTCGTTAGCTTCTCATCCGCTTTCCTGAAACTCTCTGGCTGTTTCTCGATATCCTAATTCACTTTAATCGACTGTTTTAATGCTTGAATATCAAGGGGATTTGCGCGCAGTTCTGTTTGGAAAATCGGGTTTTCATCCAATTCTGGCAGAAACTTTGTATGTTGAGGACTTGGGAGAATCTGCTCAACACAGAGACAGAGGATGGGCATTCCAATGTATCTGAACATAACAGAGTGCAGCGATTCGCAGGTAGCAGAACCACTCAGGATGTCGCCTGCAGAGTACTCGCGAGGGCATCACTAGTTCTTGCAGCGGAACAATACGACTCTATAACCCCCAGCTCCTGTTCTAAGAAAACTTGATACCAAAAGGGACTGCAGGTAATTAAGTTCTCTACTAGTTTCGTTCATCAGCCAATTACTTAACCAACAAGAACGAGAGATAAAGATGTCACTTGATCTTATAACTTGTGTCACGTGCCACTCCGGGAAATTCTCAGATCAGACCGAATTAGTATTGGAATGTGGATGGATCACAAGAGGCATTCTCCGAAGGGTGAATCTGGTAGCAATTTCTAGAATGGATAAATCAAAGAGCAGAGAGAAATAGAAAATGAGGAAAACATGTAGACTTTTGCTGCTTTTTACGTCCCTTTGCTTAAGCATATGTCGATGATTGATATGGAAAAAGGGGAATCTTACTTGATGATCATTTGGCACTGCAGTACAGACCATGATACGCATGTCCAATTTTCTGAGACTTTTTAGCATTTAATGCGCTCAAAGACAGCGTTACCGTAGGATATGAATGAAGGTTTTGTTATTACGTGATTCATCAACAAGATCACAATCTTTTCTGGTATATACAAACTAACAAATTTGTCACAACACTAAAATTTGCTCACCAAATGCTCATCTTAGCTGCAAAACGTAACCTTACAAACAAGACAATACTATGTAGGTCGATAGATTCAAGACTTGGCTCTATTCTTTGACGTCCTGTTCTAGGGTATCATAACATCTACATAGTAAGAGCATTCCTCAAGATAATCAGACTGTTTGGTAAACGCCAGAGTCGGTACTATGCAAGAGGCTATGAACATTTGCAGGTGGCGCTGCTTGTGCAGAATCGGTAACTGCAGGGCTTGTTCTGCCTTCAGAGAATAGAGAACCATTTCGTACTTTGTGGCCCCAAAAATGGAAAAGGCGACACTGACCATGTACATGCAGGGGTAATAATGTCATTTGTGTTCACAGCACCAAATCTTCCTTTTTGAAACAGAAAGAAAGTAGGATAAAGTTCCTATGAAAGGAAGCCAGGGGATTATGTCAATTCTCTCTGACCATCATGTTTTCTTCTTTGAATAATTTTCTTTCTATTTCTCCATCGTTTTTTCCCCAAAGCATGGAGTTTGATTTTCTTTTCATTTGGGATTTATTTGGCAGCTTCAAGGATATTGAGGCACGATGCGTGTGTGAAACAAACCTTTCGAGTTTGATTAGGGCTTATCAACCATAGCAGATATTTGTTTAATTATGTAATGTTCTAGATTTTTTTGCAGAATCTTGTTTGGGGATATATATAAGAAATGATGGTTTTTGCGAAGTCGTTGCACTTGATCAAAGGGAGTCACTATGTAAGAGGGGAAGCGGAAATTGGGAGGTGAGGCTCCCGGTGAAAGTGTCACGAAGAAGAACGTTTTATGCATATGTATCAGGTTCCACCTAGCATTAGAGGCGAAGGCTTGCCTTTTGCACCCGTAGATCAGCTCAAGTCCAGGCAATACTTGGATGCGGCGGGACAGAAGGCGAATCCCCAAGTCTGGTTTCCATCCCCAAGTCTGGTTTCCATCCCCAAGTCTAGTTTCCATCAAGATAGGTACATGCATCTTCCATAGGACCTCCGGAGTCCTATTACTATATCTGTGTTCAGAGGCATGCCTTCACTTAGAACTTACATCCGTTTGCGATTTCAGGATGCAGATGTTGAAGCATTCTTTGATTCATTCAGCTGGAAGGTTCCCTCTTCGGAGCATCCTGGCAACAATGGTGAGGATCATTAAACAGTTTTCATTCTCTCAACCTGCCATCATAGAATTGATCAGCCAATGTTGAGTTATCTTGTTTGCTGACTCAATTGTTTTCATTTCCCTGTGTGAATCTACATCAATTAAATGCAAAAAATTATCACTAATCTATGAAGATATTTTCTTTTCTGCAACCCCAACTATGTTCTGGAATAACCTGGTCAAGAAAGTGACTGCAGGTAAATTTCCTACTAATTGCATTCGCTAGCAATTGCTTATCATCAAAACAAGAACAAGGGATAAAGACGTCACTTAATTTTCTATTTTTCCTTTTCTTTGTCAAATGCCATTTCATGGAACAATGTCAGATCATACCAAGTCGATCTTGCAATGTGGGCGGATCATGATTCATGAGAGGCAATTTCGAAGGCGAACTCTTGAAGAAGGGTTTCAAAGATAATCAACAAAGAGCAGAGAGCACTGACGAAGGTATATTCGAAAAGATGATGAGCATTGATGAGGCAAACATGTATAAAATATTTGCCCTGCTTATATTGGACACAAGCATCGTCATTCTATAGATCCTTTTTTCCTTGTTGCTTTCGGCTTGATGAAAATGAAAAGTGTTGTTGTCCCTCTAAATCAATTTGTTGAAAGCCATAGTCTGATATTTGATAAAAATCTGTATTTTTCTGGAGCATGATGAGGCGAACCTCCTAATGATTTTTCCTATTTCCTCATATAAAAAACTCGCATCTTTTCACAAAGACAAAACGCAAAGTACTTTCAAAAGGTGAACTTCCCGTTTGCAAACAGAAGGTTAAGCGAGGAGGATTGGAACATCTCTCGTTGATGCCTTCCATCTTTATCAATGAACGCTCAAGAAAATACCAAAAGATATGGGCAAATAATTTATGTTAGAAGGACCAAAATGGTCTTGAACCGGAACAAAGTCCATTGTTTGAATACTTAATTCGTATTTCGTCACAATGATCACTCACGAAATGCCATCCTTAAGTACAGCAAACGCCACAAGATCACCATAAATGAAGGTCCAAAAACTTCAAGCAAATTACCCAAATTATGTCGAAAAGATTCTCTCTCTCTCTCTCTCTCTCTCTCTCTCTCTCTCTCTGTTATTTCCTATTACTCAAAGCATTCTGCATAAAAAAATACATCACGCCACTGCAGTATAACATGTTAAGGACACTCGCGTTGATGCTCGGTGGGTGTTTCATAGAGAAAATCGCATTAATGGAAAATACCATTCTTGGGTCTGCGCGGACTTTACAGCGTGCCACATCCGTCGTAGCACTGAAAATGGAAAAAGGCACTAACCATGCACAAGCAAGTCCCCACTGCCGCTGCGGCCCGCAGTGCTGAGTTGTGTTCTCTTTAAAAGCTCAGAAGAGCAGGAAAAGAAAAAAAGAAGCATCCACACAGACACGGAAAACTCTCAACCATCCTCAACCGCAAAGTCCAGAGGTAAGACCTTCGTTTCAAGCTTCAGGGGTAAGATTTTTGCTGCGTACGCGTTGCTTGTGGCTTTATGACCTTCTTGTTCTTTCACGGCTCTACTGTCTCCTCATCATCTTCAAGTCGTTGCACAAAGTTCTCACTTTTACTGGCCTTCTTCATTTGTTGTCGACTTCAGCTTTGGTGTTTTAGATTTTTTTCTACATGGAAACATGTGCTCAGGCTCTAACCCGTTCTTCACGTTAGATTTCTATGGATTTTTGTTCGTCGTTACTGTCCTCGACGTGCTGAACTTGAACAATGTCACTCTTACTAGTGATTATCTTGCTAAAGTTTCAATCTTTCCCCTGAATCGGTGCATGGGGTATCTGTCTCTTTCATTTTGAAAGCCTGTTTTAACAAACTACTGGAGTGGCAAGGATGTTCTGATGATAGGAGCTAGCTAGGTGCTCAGTTGTTGGATATTTAGAATGACGCGGTTGCGTTTTATGCTGTTCTGAGATGCTTCCTTTCTACTAGGTCATTGCGTCGCTAACTTCCGAGCACTATGGAGAAGGGGAAGCAAGTAATGGGAAATGAAGTTTCGAGTGAGAAGGCAGTTAAGATGAACGTCCTGACCCTGTACCCCGTCGATCCTAAGAGTTCGGGTGAAGGTTTGCCTTATGCTCCCGTAGATTGGCCAAATCCTGGCGATACTTGGCGTTGGTGGGTCGGCAAGAGGACCTGTTTGTCTGGTTACTATCTAGACAGGTTCTTATATCTTCCAGAGCGTCTCCGTGTCCATGGTGGAACTTCTGGTTTTGGGGGCAAGCCTTCGTTCAAACGCTACATCTCTTCGCAGTTTCCGGACGTTGATATTGAGGAGGTATTTGCTTCTTTTAGCTGGATGGTTCCCTCTACGAAACATCACTGGAGCAAAGGTGAGGACTAAGTCTTACATGGTTTTGGTTATCTCATTACTGGCCTGTCATTCAATTCGGAAGTCACGATGTTTCAGAACGTGGAAGGTCTTCTATGGTCATAACGTTTGTGTAAGCTCTAGTTTGTGATCAGTTGGCTGTTCATCTCTTTGGTGAGTTATGGCTTTAACATTGATTAAAGTGTAACGATTAGGAGGTTTGATCTTTATGCTATAGAAAATGCCACTGAAAGCTCTAGTTTGTGATCAGTTGGCTGTTCATCTCTTTGGTGAGTTATGGCTTTAACATTGATTAAAGTGTAACGATTAGGAGGTTTGATCTTTATGCTATAGAAAATGCCACTGAAA